>CM060972.1:89147104-89507104 GCA_030765045.1 Tenodera sinensis
TTTGCGTGGCACATGAAATGTATATTTTGAATTCTCTGGCTATAGCCTATGTAATCCTGTTTACTCTGGATGACTTTTCAATAACTCGTAAACCGTAAGAGATAAACCAAATCGGTATACAAAAAATATAGATCCTGCTAAAACATATAATTTATGTCGAAATAAATTGTTTGTAGAGTGAACCATTTCAGAGATATTCCCTGTCATTTGTGTGAGTTTTGGAAAACAAACTTTCGTCAAATGGAACATCGTTATTCATTTTTATATTTTAGCCGTGTAAAGTGAACAGACTTTGAAAGCTTTAAAAGATTTGACTATCGCTCAAAGCCTACTGTATTGTAACATTCCTCTTGCACCTACAAGGAAATAAGCAATAAGTTTCCGCAAATGTTTGTCTCAACTGACACGAAGAAGATATAGGAGTAAGAGTTTGTTAGAATGGTTAGTACAAGAGTAGAGAAAGTCACGTGAGTACAACACATCAGATTTTTAATAGTATTACATTTTTAATTGTTGATTTGCTATAAATAGCTAATCCTGATAAGTATGTTGGCCGTATAGGAGCTTCTTCTAAGTGAGCTCTTTTTTTTTTGGGGGGGGGGGGATTAGGCCGCCTCGTAACATGTTTCCGGTGAAATTTCGATATCGACTTTTTTGCTAGAAGTCAATACTTCTCCAATGTAGCTGAGAAAGTTACAATTAGAGCTAGGACAAGTATCCTTTTGCTTCCAATATGTGCGCGCTGCGGATAGGATGGTGAGGGGAGGGGGTGACACAGGTAATCTGGAACTGTAAACATCACAGTCAGGTCCGCTACAACAAATCTAATTTAAAAACACTGATGTGTTGCACTCACGTGACTTTCTCTACTCTTGTACTAACCATTCTTACAAATTGTTATTCCTATATCTTCTTCGTGTTAGTTGAGATAAACATTTGCAGAAATTGTTTTATTACTTATTTCCTTGTAGGTACAAGGGGAATATGGGAATATGGCTTTGAGTGATAGTAAAATGTTTTAAGGTTTCAAATTCCGTTCCATTTGACAGAAGTATAAATTCTCCAAAACTTACACAAATAACGAGGAATATCTCCATAATGATTCACTCTACAAAAAACGTATTTCCACATAAATTGTGTGTTTTAGCAATATGTACATTTCTGTACAGTAAGATTTGGTCTATCTCTTACGGTTTACCAGTTATGCAAAAGTCATTTAGAGTAAATAGGACTTCACGGGCTATAGCCAGAAAATTCAAGATACATATGTCATTTTTCATAAAAATATCTCAAACATATGGCATTTTAATCAAAATCGTTAGAGCTATTTTGAAGAAAATCAAGGTTTTCTAAAATTTTCCATGTAAAGGGCAGTTTATCGTGAAGGAATTTTCTTCAAAACCTTCAGTTCACGTCCTTGAAAGACATTAAACTTAAATACCAACTTTGGTTTTTAACCGACTTTTCGTTTTTGAGTTATGCTGTCCACAGATTGACAGGCACACGGACCTTTTCTACATTTTTTTTTTTTTAATTCAGGGGGCTTCAAAATATATTTCCGGTGAAAGCTCGACATCGAATGTTTGGGTGGGTGGAATACAATACTTCCCCTACTTTACTACACGTAGTAGAGAAAGTAAACATATACATTTACGTGCTGATTATCTTCTCATTGTCTTTTGATTGTCAGATAGGTTAGTGTGCTTCTTGATGAAGTTTTTAAACGCAATATGGTGTAGTTTGTAAAATGGTATATGGGTATTATCATTTTACACAAATCTTCAAACAACTCCGACTGTAGTGGTGAACTTTTTCAAGCTTAGAATAGAAGGCAAACACAGAGCGCACAGCGACCAACGGAACACTTCCAGTTCTGCATTCTAAATACTGACTCAATGTACCGTGTGTTCAGTATGACGTCACTTGTAGTCGTTAGGTTGATTCCCCGCTCAGTGGATATTTGTCCTAGCTCTGGTAAGGTAAGTAGAGTAGAAAGGAGGTAGGCCTCTCCGGCACAATTGCTGCCATTGGTCGCAAGCAACATACGTCACGTGGGAGTTTGGGAGCGCGTGCAGTTCAGATAGCAATAGAAAGTGAGTGCTTTAAACCCGTTTTAACATGTACCATTTAAAGCGTTCACTAACAGTGCCATTGCGTAAACACTTGCGTAATAATTAATAAAGTGTAGCAAAAGTCAATAATATGTGGTATAAAAGATGCCTTAACTGAAAACACATTGGAAACTTTCGTCAACACATTCTACTAATTACAAACCAATTTTATATACTGACGACTATCAAATGTGCAACAACCCATATATCATATATCAGTTAATGCGGAAAAGAATTAAGTTTTCAACAGTGAAAAGAATATTTTATTTTTTACCTTAAGAGCTGCAATTTGCCCTTAATGAGACACATTCTTATATTACTTTCAGTTAAGATGCCCATTACGTTTTTTTTTTTTTTTTTTTTTTTTTTTTTTTTTTTTTTTTTTTTTTGCATTACATACGTTTTAATTAGTTTGGCTGGTGCTTGTTTTGTTTTCTGAGCTCGAACCCGGGAGCGTGTTACCATGCCAGTTGGAATCAACAAACACACCACCGCATCGGCACGTAAAATTGTTCTTAGAAGAAATCCGAGTAATTCATTTCTAGTAGTCCTCAGGACGAAAATGCACGGAGCAGGCTCGTAGCTTTGGTAATAACCTTTAATAGAATAGCTAAGATAAAAATGAGCAATAGTAGGTAGAGAAAGTCATATGAGTGTATAACATTTTTTTGTTTTTTGCAGAGGAGGATTACGATGCCTTCTGCCTGGCCTACATGTTCACCTACCGGGACTTCGAAATGGGAACCCTTGGTCTCGCGTGGACTGGCGATCTCAAAAACGCTGGTGGTGTTTGCGAGAAGAACGGAGTAAGTATGACTACACCAAATTATGATTTAGGCCTATTGGCCTGTTCCTGTTCTCGAGTTGTGAATTGGTCTTGAAGTCTCTTCGTTGGATTATTTCTCGAGATCTTTTTCCAGTAGGTCTATACTTAAGTAGCTGTTTTAGAATCCAGTGACCTTCCATTCTCTGGACGTGCTGGAAGTAGTTAATTTTCTTTTTGTCTATGTTCTTATAGCCCGCACCATTCTTAAGAGTTTTATCCCTGCAGCCTGTGTTTGGCTTCTTTTCTTGTTAATGTCTGGGCCCAAATGACCTGTTGTCGAAGGACCCTTAAAGTCCTCTCACTCACTCACTCACTCACTCACTCACTCACTCACTCACTCACTCACTCACTTAGGTTAATGTGCAGCATTCACATCCATGCAAGATAGAAGGTACTTCTAACGCTTTATAAAATGTATATGATATTTCCTTGTTTTGTTTAATAGTGTTCGCTTGATTGTATATTCTTTTGAGTGTCATTCTGTTTGAATTTACCTACTTCACGGTCTAAATAATTAAAATGTTGAACTTTATCGATTATGTTGTTTATTGTTATTTCTCTTAGGGGGAGTTTTCCTTTAAGAGCTAAAAAGTTTGTTTTAGAAGTAAATATATTTATATTAGTTCCAACTATTCCAGTTCCAACAAAATATTAGATTCCAAGTAACCGTTCCAAAGTCAAGACGTACATGATCATTTATACATAGCCCTAACAGCAAGAGGTGTCGGTCTGGGTCGCTCAGTTGGTTAGACGCTGGCCTACTGATCGCGGGTTCAAATCCGGCCCAGACCGATGGTTTTTAAGTGTGCTTAAAAAAGACAGATCCATGTCAGTAGATTTACTGGCATGTAAAAGAACTCCTGCGGGACAAAATTCCGGCACACCGGCGACGCTGATGTTATCCTGGCAATTGACAGCGTCGTTAAACAACAAAATAATTTAATTTCTAACAGCAAGATATTCTTGATCCACTGTCACTTGTCTGACTCGGGATCTTTCGCATCAAGTCGTAATTCTTCGTTCCGTAACAAATACTGCAGAGCGGTAAGACGATGCGCCCCTCCTTTCCTCACTCCCTTCAACCTATAGCGTTATCGAGAAGTCCCTCTCGTGTAACCAAGATTTCCCTAAAGACGGGAATTCCGTTTCTTATCACCTTATACGCACGTCATTATTCACATCACAATAACAACTCGTCAACTGACAGCCAACGATTGGGCGTGATAAACATGCTGGAAACAATAACAAACAGTCGGTCGGTCAGAGTGGAGTGGGGAAAATCTGTCTACCACCTCATGGTTTAAGGGGAATGAGGGGCAGGGGAGAGACATTCCACGCAGTGTAACCTCAGTTTGTAAACATCCGCATATTCGTTATTCTCCTGGTATTGTTGCCTACTTACCTACAATATTATTCGCGCTATGTTTACTCGCTGCTAATTTCTCTTAGTTTCAGTTGTAAAATCGTACTTGCCACTAGTTCTATGTCAGAAGTAATCGTAAAAGTAATGTAGAAGCAGATAATCCTCCGCCAAGGAGTGCTGTCAGATCTACTAAAATATTCTGAACAAAGGGGTTCAGAGTGACAGTTCTACGCGTAAAACACATATTTATAGGATGATTGAATCAAACAAACCTATACCGCTCGCAAAAGTTAAAGGCATGTGACCGCTGGCCAATGCGCAAGCGAAGCGCTGTTGCCAAGCATAATGCGTGTACCGGCAGAGGTTCTGAACATAAGAGCGTGCACCACATTCGGCAACGCTGGTAGGAGGGGCAAGCTTAGGATTCGCTGGAGTCTGCAGTACGCCCCGCCTCCATATGCCTTTAACTTTTGCGAAGATTATAAACAGGCTCTTAAAGGTATTATTGCCTTTCTTCTATTACTTTCATTACCTGTACTTGTAGGAGCAATTATCTACTATTAACTGACCGAAATGTTAATACTTCATTCTTCGATCCTGCAGGAGGGAATGAGAAGTTGTTAGATTGAATTCTTCCTCAATTATTATAACGTTATTATTGGTTATTTTGGTTTCATTTGGCCACACTGTCGTTTACTTGTCCCCGTATATGTGTGATCTCAATCCCATAGGACCAGTTTGGGCCAAGGTAAATGAATACTTAAATGCAACAGCTGACTTACTCTTACAGGAATTGCACGATATAACGCTCGAGGATATATCACATAAGACCGAAACAGATTGGCAGTATTTTTTTTTTTTTTTTTTTTTTTTTTTTTAAATATAGAAATGGCAAAAAATGATCAATGGGAGAAAGACGGAGTAGTTGAAAACATTGTTTACGCTTCATAAGCTAAATATACTGCATGAACTTAAAATAACATTTAAATTGCGCTATTTTAAGCGATGTCTGCTTTAATCTGGCGTGAATACGCATTCCAAGTTTGGCAACTTTATCGTAAGCACGATCAGAAGCAGAACTGCTGCTCGTGATATCATTTTTATCGGGAATTGTCGGGTGTATTCCTACCAGGGACCACGAGCTGGTGAATAAACTGTAGGAGTACTACTTGGCAAAGTGATGAAGCGTATGACCTTAGCTGCCGAGCGCTACGATCGCTTATCTTGTTTATTAGAAGAGCGAAATACTAGTAACTTGGCGTGTAGTCAGTGATAAAACACAAAACGATCTCTTTCGTCTGCCGATATGAGACGTTGCTGTCCTGAAGATATGATTGCATCTGAACAGTATGTACGTACTCTGTCTCGCCGTGTTTGTGCGATAAGCTCGCGTAAACAACTGGGCAGTTTCACACTCTTTCCGATCATGGCTTTGCCAAGTAGTAGCAACGTTATCTCGAGCAATTGGCTCCAGCCCGGTGTGGAGGAAGTTGTTGATAACCTTTATATCTGTGTGCACGCGCGGATTCGTAACGTGCTACTGTTTAAGTCTCTTCCAGGCCGCATTTATGTAAGCGATTTAATGTCGCGCGACAAGCCTTACGGGATCTGGAAGTACATCAAGTTTTCTGAAAGCATTTATACCATGCAACGCGACGTCGCGCAAGATTCCGAGTCGTGTGAACTCACACGTCGCATGGTTCTTTAGTTCGCGCGACTCTGCGGCAGTTGCATGAACTGATTTTTGTCATTCAGACTTTTCAAGTATGAATACGGAACATTTTAGAGAAGAAATTCGTATTAGGAGTTGGGGTGTCGCCTTAGAAAATTACAATTTATCGCCATCTACATCTTCTCTCAATTTCCTAAATATTTATCGGAAATAGACTCCAATGTCGTTTTTGTGTGTTTTATACAGTTGTGAGGTATTAGCACGCACGGTTCCATACTAGCTGTTGAACCAAATGTGGGAACGGGCTGGTAGAGCTGATACCACTAACAGTGCGACTACGACAGTCACGTTGCATGCATAAATAGACTCAAAAATTATGCCGCCTCGCGTCATTCTTTGTCGTGCGACACGAAATTGCTGGCATAAATTGCAGTGGGGCGTTAAGTGAGAGTTGCCGCACAACCAATTGCAAGGAAGTGAATGGGAGTGGTCTCAAACACACGGTAGTTTGTCACGAACGGTCCACAGTTGTGGCAATTTATAGCTCGAAATTGTAAACGACAGTGTTAAACAGCCAGCAAGTTGTCTAGGAAGCACATATGACTCTATGACAATTTGTGGAGGGGGACTTAGCACCTCGGCCGAAAGGCAATTTTTTTATGCCTAAGCCCCTGACTGGGCACCCCCCTGGAGGATGGATGAGGCAAATGGATCCTAAGGGCGGCCGGAATGTTGCCACGACAGAGCATGTGGCAGGGTCCCTACTTTCTCCCAGTCAGAATCACCCGGTGGAGGCTGGCTCAGCTCGGTTCCTCTCCCACCCCTTCGAGTTCGTACTCCCAAGAGGAGCGCGGGACTCGGAAACCGGCTTCCCTCCTTCCCGGGCTTGTACCATCCCATGGGAGAGGGGGGGGGCGGAAATCAGTAGGCTCACCTCGATTTGGGGGACGAGATTTCCAGAGCACACCCTTTCTCCCTGCCGCGCTGCTGCCGCGACGCTTGCCGACGCTTCCAACCCTGAAAGAAACCTAACGGGATGAAGGGTGATCTTAAATTATTAATGTAACTAATGGAGGGACAGAAAACTTGGAGGATATCTAGGGAAATCCTTCCCAGCATTCGCCTGGCAACGCGAGGAAACCTTTGGGGAAAAAAACATGGGTCAGAAAGCGGAGATCGAACTCACGACTTCCCGAACGTGGACCACAAACGTGAATCATCCTGCTCAGTAAGCACATCTAACTCGTCATTGCGCAAGCGCCTTCGTTTGTGACGAAGACTCAAATCATATGGTGCGTTACATCAGCATAATTGTTATAGTTGCTACTCATTTAATTCACATTAAAATAATTTGCATCTATCATCAACATAATAACCATCTTACATCACTTTCCATGCATCTCGGCTGTAGCCTTTTGGGTGCTTCTGCAGTTCAGTAGCATAATTAAATCTGATTGGACAGAAGACATTTAATGAGTGTTGTCGTCTAATGGAACTTGGAAACGAGAATAGTTCCAAGATCAGAATCTTACATCATGACCTGTAACTATTATACGAGACTATAATGCAATTAGCATGTCACTTTTACTGGTTATGAAACTATTGAATGATCATGCAGGTTGGATGTGTATTGAACTTATGGTTAATTTTGGAATGGTTCCTATCTTCGAAACCATTCCAAAATAATGGTTACATTAGGTTTCCCTATCTCTAGTTTGTACACAAAATGAATTCAGTAATAATGCACTGTTTTGTATCACCTCTCAGTTTCTTATCATCTTACGGAGTCTCGCAAGGTATAAGTGACCAATGACGGACTAGAGGCGTGGCTCTGTAATGAGAACAAGAAAACGTGGGATAGGGGGAGGGTGAATACACCTAACCTTCTTGTTAAACCAAGTTTTAATTTTCTTTAGATATATCTCCAAATTCTTAATGTTTGTTATGAAAAAGTTGCAAATATTGCTTGAAATAAGCAGCATTTATTGAGTTAAACGATTCTGTGTTATAAGAAAAACTTTGTATAAAAACGTTCAATCCTTCTACAAATTCTCCCTATATTTATAGTGGAATTAAAAATCGTATCAAAGTAGCTTTAACATGGTTGTCTATTGCGTTGTATTACAAGACAGTTTCTGCTTTGGAATGAAAGGTTTTCTTCTAATATCTATACAATAAACCGCGTTTCTTGGGTGGCATTAACATTTAATTACATTTTTGTGAATTTGCACAGTTTCTGAAATTTGTCGAACTGTGTTAGCAGCTGTTATAAGCCAATAATCTGGCCATGTGTAGCTTCTGATGTGTACGGCATGGTGAATCAAACAACAGTTGAGCTTAATGAGTAACGATTTACTGAACGACCAGGAAAACTCAATACTTTCCTTTCAGGCCGACGAGTCGTTGGTTATAACCAGAGGCCGGAACTTGTACGAACAGAACGTACAGAATGCCTTTTTAAATCTGTCAAATCTAACCTCAATTTGAAAGTGAATCTGTACGAATTATACCTTTGTGATTGAAATGCCACAGTTTTATGTTGCTTTTTTTGTTTTTTTTTCCTTTTCCTTTTCTTTTTTAAATATAAATGCCATTTTACGAAATAAATGCTTTTTATTGCCTTTATTTCATTATTTATCTGGATAAACTGAGAAACATTTCAACACTTCTAAATGGGGCCTACAATGAAGCTTTGTTTTAGGTTTGCTCTAATAACCTCTGTCGAGTTGAGAGTTCTTTTGTCACATGAAAAATGTGTTATCTGACAAGAGACTCAACATGACCCCAGAGAACTTTAAAAAGCATTTGGTTGTCATGTGCAACGAATAAGGCATTGCAATACATAGGTCTTTTAAAAAAATATTTCATTTTTGTGTCAATTACAACACTGGCATTTTGTTTAAAACTTTTAAGATCTTTAAAATGTGACGATCTAGTTATTGAATAGTGTATTCTATTAAATAAATGGATTTTTCTAATTGCCTTTTATTGCTTGTTTTAGTATTTATAATGCCTTTTTGCCTGCTTATTTTAATGATTTATGCCTAAGCTTCCGGTCTCTGGTTATAACTATGTCCAACCAATAGCATGAAAGTGCTGTCATTGGAGAGGAATAAAGAAACGGAAAGAAGGGGAAGCTACGAAGTTCTCGTTAGACAATCATGATACTCTTGTAGTTTGCTAAATTCGTTTTCTGTACAAACCAGTTTATAGTGTTTTATGTATAATGTGTAACTAGGCACAGGATGTAACAGTTTAATGTGACTTTTTACAGCATTATCGAGGCAGCATGAAGAGTCTGAACACAGGGATTGTAACTTTGCTCAACTACGGTAAACATGTTCCGCCAGCTGTGTCCCATGTAACCCTGGCTCATGAAATTGGACACAACTTTGGCTCTCCTGTAAGTTACACCACTTTTTCTTAAGCCTCAATTTACCAAACTATGTAACTGCTAAAGAAAACTAGTTAGTTCCACTTATCCAAAGATCTACAAAAGTGATAACCGAAACGTTTAATGTAAGAGCATAGAAAATAAGTTGATTTGTGTTCAGTGGCGTAGCCGGATTATCAGATTAGGTTAAGTAACCCAACGAATATTGGAAACTTAAATTAAAATTAATGACCTCGCGTAAAGAGAATTGTCCTTGGGAGTTTTCATCTTTTTCATGTCTCAAAGAAATGTTAGATAATACTGCTTGATTCAAAAGAGAATCTGCTTTTCTGTCAGACTCAGAACTTGCATCTGTAAATCAAATCAACCTCTCTTCAGCATTTATATAAGGAAAAGTGCAGAGTTTTTCTTCACTATTAATGTCAGGAGTTTCATCTAATATTAATGAAACAAAGAAGGCATCAGAAATATGTTTCTTAATTCCATACGTCATGACGGCACTCGCACTTGAAATTGAGTCATTCTGAATGTCAGCTGAAGACGGACTTTTCCAAGCGCTGTTTCAGAGAGGCGTCATATACTACTAATTCAGTTAAATATTCAATATAATTGCCTCTGTTTGAAGATCCTTCATTCTCATCGTGAACATGAAAAGCAAGTGCCTATTTCCCTACAAAACTCACTTTTCTTTTGAAAAAATAAATAAACGAAACATTTGTTTAAAGTATTTCGACACAGCCAGTATTTCACTTTCACAAACTTTGATATGATTTGAAGCTTTCCTGGCGACGAACATATTCAAGATGCTCTCGGGCTTCGAGCCAGGTGTAGTGATGAAAAGACATCGACGTTTCGGGAGTGTACATCTCTCCCATCTTCAGGATGAATGACTAGCAAGAGTGTTGGTTATCAGTACTGGTCCCTTCACTCTTGCTAGTCATTCATCCTGAAGATGGGAGAGATGTACACTCCCGCAACGTCGATGTCTTTTCATCACTACACCTGGCTCGAAGCCCGAGAGCATCTTGAATACAAACTTTGATGTTGAAATGCCTTATGCATATTTTAATGTTCGTCGTATTACGGAGTCCGAGCTTTGGAGGATCTGCTTTTACTACATATTGTTTTTTAGAGAAATGTTAATGTTTGGAAGCTTCTTACGTTGAGTATGTCAACCACACAACAACAAAATTTGATTTTCATTGTAACAACGGAACGGAAATGAAGTTTTGTTTACTGCTCTAACTCTGATTCGTTTCGTGATCTCTCTCGTATACACTGCATGTGTACATACCTTCGTCCCAGAATCGACACAAATCTTAACCCATATTTGCTTTAATAGTAAGTAACCTGGTGGGTGTCTTCCTTTCATAGAAGTTTGAAAACAGTGTTGTTGTAATTAATTTAATTTAAAAGGTGAGTTAATTAATAACACTGAACAACACTTACAACATATTTTTCCGGGACGCGTTTCGAAGGTTAACTTTCCTCCATTATCAACCGGACAATAACTGGGTTTCCATGGTGTTTCATGGTGCAGATGGTGATGCTTCTTCTGGTGTTTCTTCTGGTGGCGGTTCAATGAACTTACTGAAAATGTCTCTCTGAGGAATGTCGAAATTAAATACTCGGTTTCTATTTTTTAAAATAAAGATTTGTTCCCATGTGGACAGTTTTTGTTTTCCGGTTATGTGTTTGAGAAGTTTCGGACAAAAAATCATGACATAAAGCTAGAACCGAAACTTCTCAAACACATAGCCGGAAAACAAGAACTGTCTACATGGGAACAAATCTTTATTTTAAAAAATAGAAACAGAGTATTTAATTTCGACATTCCTCAGAGAGACATTTTCAGTAAGTTCATTGAACCGCCACCAGAAGAAACACCAGAAGAAGCATCACCATCTGCACCATGAAACACCATGAAAATCCAGTTATTGTCCGGTTGATAATGGAGGAAAGTTAACCTTCGAAACGCGTCCCAGAAAAATATGTTTTAAGTGTTGTTCAGTGTTATTAATTAACTCACCTTTTAAATTAAATTAAAAACTGGTGGGTGTCTAAACTATACTCAAATGTCCACAATTGAAGAGTACACACACAAGAAGCAAAACAAATTGCGAATTACTCTCTATTCGGACTATAAATGCAACAATGTTAGCGCGATTCTTAACCTGAGATGTACAATAACATAGTACATCCGTGAATCAAGCGCAAAACAACAGTTCCCTGCTGCTGACGACAGATGCCGTTGACCCAAGCTTCGTTTCGAAATAGTTGTTTCAAAATGGCGCAAATTCAAATCATAATGTTTAGGAAAGCTTGATTTTTAATGACAATAAAGCGGTTGTGTGCCTCAAAATTATAATGAACACCAATTTGGAATCAGTTTGAGGAAAATTACAGGGTATGTAACACATCGTTCATATCCATTAACGCTAAGCCCCTGTTTGTGTTTCAGCTTTCTCTAACAATAATGATACACTAGAAGAACCCTAGGCTCTTCTTGTGGTATTGTGTTAAATGCAGGGGTTGTTCTGCCTCCCTCCTTTCTCACTATTTCTCATGCTGTGAGCTTTCTTCTGAACCAGCTTTACACAGGGCAGGGTAAATAATACCTATATAATGAAATACAATGCAAAGTACACTTAGTTTAAAGCAGCGCATCAGTGAAAATAAAAAATCGACAGTTTTCTCCGAATCCTTTGCTTTTTTTTACCATACACTAAGAACATAAAACATATATGGACATAAAACTTTAACAAGTTATATCAAACTGCTGTTAAGGTATTAATTTGTTATTCATAATTGGTTACCTTTTGATATGGTGATATAAAATGTTTCTTGGACCCCCACAGTTCACCATATTGCTCCCAAAATTTTAATTTTAATTTAGTATACAAATATTAAGACATTTTTGTAGGGATTTCTTAATTTTAATTAACTTAAGAGAAGAAAGACCGTTTCCGTAGCGCAGTTGGTAGCGCGCTTGCCTCTAGCGCGGAGGACACGGGTTCGATCCCCGGTATCAGCATGGGGGTTTTTCCCCCGCTGGGAGGCCTGGCACGGGTGCACTCAGCCTCGTTAGGTCCCGGGGGGCCCAATTGAGGAGCTACTTGATGGAGAAATAGCGGCCCCAGGTCGCGAAGGCCGCATAACTGGCCGGGCGGGCTCGGGGCGCTGACCACGTCCCATCTTCCAGTACTGCACCTCACCACTGACGCCTGTAGTGGGCAGAGGTGGGGGATGCAGCGGCTGGGCGGCAAGCCTTGGCCCTTCATGGGCTGTTGCGCTAAGGGTTTAGTTTAGTTTAAGAGAAAAAAATGTGTTCACATGTTATTAAATGTCCCAACCTTTTTTTAATTTGAGTTACTATGGAAAACAATTTCAGTTGAACTATTTCCTATTTCTTAACAGCTGCACAGCAATGTTTAAACCTATCATTTCTGATGCTCTCCTGAAAGTTTCAGGTCAATAACTTCTAAATTGTAGTCCAATGAGTATTTTGAAAAGTGCAAATGCTGAAAAAAAGGGAACTGAGAAAAATAGTGTTTAAAGTTCAACACAGAGCTTTACCTAAATGGTAGAAGAGCAATTAAATAGCCGTTTGTCACTTTAAAATGTATTATATTGTGACAAAATGATAAAGTCCATTTACTTTTTCTGTCACTTCATTTTCCCTTCTAAAACTGAAACACAAAACACAGTTAAGTTTTATCGTTAACACAATTTACAGTTCTTCGTGCCCTTACAACTCACAGCAGGTCTATCCTATCACACCCTTGACACATACTTCATAGCCTTTCAGTTCAACTCTGAGTGCTGACTAAGACCAACACACTCACCAAAAGTGCTTCACTCAACAAACGACTCTCAAAACTGTCTGTCGAGACACAAATTTCTCTCAATGACTCTCTCTCTCTCTGTTACACGCGCGCGCACGCACACACACGCACGCACGCACGCACACACACACACACACACACACAGGTAACAGCTGTCTAGTTCTACACTCACGTCTCCATCACAAAAACAACTCGCTTCTCTCGTTGCCACACTCGCTTATATAGACGAGAATGACGTAGCATGGATTTTTCTCGAAATTTACCTTTTCTCGAACCTCTGACAAACAAGCCGGTAGCAGATAGTTTGTGAGCATTTTGGAAACACATTGTTCTACCATGTTCATTTTCGTTGGTCACATATTCACAAGCTGGGCAGTGGTGTAAGGTAGTGTGACCTTGAGCGTCTATTACGTACAGCCGGCGTCGCATTATTGAAAAAACTATTTTGGGGCAAGAAATTACAAGTTATAAATGTAATAGAAGTGCAAAAACAAAAATAGAAGGTGTTCAAATTCTTTACCAAATTTCACTAATGCAATCCCTTAAAGGTATTTTTAGTTGTTCTTCAGGGAGATAAAGCCTTCAATCATTGTAACGCCGGACATGGCACAAAACAAAGTATGTCGGGGCTAAGCTGATGCCACATGCCAGGTCGTCAAGTTTCCTCACACCACTCCACCGTGAGTATCAACAATTGAGGCAGCTTCACAAGTGTTTTTACGGTGTCTTTGAGAAGGATCTTATTATGTCACTGTCTGCATGTTTGAAGTTCACAAAAGTTCTGTGTTACATTATCCCCACAATATAAGAAGACCAGGAAGCAAGAGAGTTAGAGTTACAGTCACAGACACGAGTCGTCAGTGTGTCAGCTGTGCATGTGCGTTGCAAAGATTTCATGAGCGTCTAATGAACTGCATCACCATTGGTAGTGCATGAGAGGCTGAGAAAGTGAAGAAAGACACTGAAAGAACTAGGCAAGGTTATAAGAAGAACAGTTGTGTGTTGTGATAGCCAGAAAGAATGTAGACTGTATTAACGAGGAGAAAACTGTGTATTTGTGATAAAATTTTAGAAGACAATAAAATGATAGAAAAGTAACTGGAGGGATTTTGTCATTTTGCCACATTATTTTGAAAGATTAATAGTAGCAGGAGCAGGAGTAGCAATAATAATGCAACATGTTTAACATTAAGTTGATTTGCTTACCCATATCTGATAATTAGCACTTTTAATAGAAAATTCTGGTGTCTAACAATCATACAACTTTCTTTAAATTATTTTTATAGCTAATCTAGGTGTATAAAACTAATAAAGCAATACTTTATTTTCATTTTTTTCCTGCTTCCTGTTAATCATCATAAACATTTGCAAAAAATGGCAACAAGTACTTAACAGTATGGTTTGTGTGCTGAGACTGCTAAAAAGCAAATCAATGTAATTATCCTCCTTTCATAGAAGTTTGAAAACAGTGTTGTTGTAATTAATTTAAAAGGTGAGTCAATAACACTGAACAACACTTACAACATAATTTTCCGGAACGCGTTTTGAAGGTTAACTTTCCTCCATTATCAACCGGACAATAACTGGGTTTCCATGGTGTTTCATGGTGCGGATGGCGATGCTTCTTCTGATGTTTCTTCTGGTAACGGTTCAATGAACGTGCTGAAAATATATTTCGACATTCCTCAGAAAGTTGCCATACATGGCAAAAATATACAATGATATTTATGTACTCACAGACAACAATAATAAAATATGCCGTAGCAATTCTGGGAAACCATCTTTATGGGAAACACATTTTTTTTATTATTGTCTTTATTATATTTGCTGTGCATCACATATTTTTGTATGAGGTTAATTGTTGTTTTTAGTATACTGTGTCTTTAGGCAAACCTTAAATAGGGTCAGATGATCAAAATAAATAAATAAATAAATAAATAAATAAATAAATAAATAAATAAATAAGGAAATATAAATACACACTAGCACTGAACTTAGTTCCCTTTATCATTATTGGTTAATTCATGCACAGTTCATAATTCAAACATTTTAGCTGAAATCTACTCTATTCATTTAAATATAAAATACAGTTTTGGGCTTTTACTCAAAGTAACACAAAATAAAATCTCAAGTTGGAGAGATGCTCTCATACCCTTGTTTTTAATTATATGGTTAACTTTTCATACACATCAAACTTCAAATATTATTAAAATAATATGTTTATGTTTAACTTGCAGCATGATCCAGAACTTTGTACTCCAGGTGGGGAAGATGGCAATTTTATTATGTTTGCACGTGCCACATCTGGCGACAAGAAGAATAACAATAAATTCTCACCCTGTAGCTTAAACAGTATCAATCCAGTCCTCAATGCCAAAGCCAGGAGCCCAAAAGGATGCTTTACAGGTATGTTTTCATTGGAATAAAGATTGAATTTGTAGTGATAAAGTCTTACCTGTTGCATTCACATTCTATTCTCTACCCATCATTTTCTATATATATATTCTACAGTATTCTTACAAAAGTTTATTACTTTCCTTACTAACAGCTTTAGTACGTGGAGGCCCAAAAATTTGGTATAGAGATTTCACCAGAAATACACTTTGAGACTCCCTGAATCCAAAAAAGAAGTGTTTTTAGAAAAAGGTGTGTGTGCGTGCGTGCATTTTGGTATTAAGTTCAAGATCTTCCAAGAATGTGACACAAAGGTGTTTAGGAAAGTTCATACACAAATAATAATAAATGATAAAAAATTGCAATAACCTTTCTTGTCCTATCAATGTTGTAAATAATAACATTTATAAGAAATATTGTGATTAAAAAAATTGAATTATAAACTAGAGATTCCAATACTGAGGTATAGTTTGCCCTATTAGAACTGCCACCTTCAGGTATGTAATTGGTGTTACATTTTCTATGCAAGTACTGAGGTATGAATAATTGGGTTAAGCAATTTTTGTGTGAAAGATAGAAAGAAAGTAAAGGACACAAATTTTAAAATATAATTTTTTGCCTAAATGTAGCTCATTACGCATGTTACTATAAATTATTTATCCAAAATTTAAAGTTAGTATAAATAGTTTGGGTAAGGTTCCATTGTTTGTTTCTTACAAGATTTTAACATATTTTAAACTCGAGATTAAGTCTGTTCTCATTTCATTCTAATGGCGATAACTTTGTACTATATGGTGTTGTTTGTTTATAAATAATAGAATTTCTGTCTGAAATTTTGAAAGTATTGAAGTGCTGTTTAACAATAGGTATTGAGAGGCAAAACTGAAACTTAAAAATTCAATGCCACAGCTGGGATTTGAACCACAGACCCTCCGCTTACTAGGCAGGTGCTCTAACCATTAAGCTACTGTGACAACCTGCCAGAATGATGCTGAATTCTCAAACCAGTTCGTATTTCTCCCGGTAAACCACAAGGGCAGTCTCACATCAGAGATAATTACCCCAATGGTGACTTATTATTGCAAGTACTTTTTGTCTCGGGATTAAATAACCTTCAGGTGGTAATTATTATTTATTTATACCAACAAACTTACAAGATACCTTTAAAGACACTAACAGTAAGTTTGTTGACATAAATAAATAATAATAGGTATTTATTATTTATTTATGCCAACAAACTTACTGTTGGTGTTTTTAAACACACAAGCCGTGTGTGGGCAAAGTTTAAGAATTTTTAAGTTCCAGTTCTACCTCTTAAATAATAGGTATTGATTTTATTATTGTGTTTTAAAATAATGAATTGTAGCTGTATATATTGGTCGTCTCCTTAGTGTGGCAGTAGCACTGTTGCTTACCAAGCAAGAGGCCAGGGTTCTATTCCCAGTGTTGGTGTGGGGATTTTCTTCTGCTGGGAGATCTGGATCAGGGTACACTCAGCCTTGTTAGGTCTCTAGGTGGCCAATTGAGGAGCCTTTTGATTGAAAGTAGTGGTCTCTGGTTGTAAAAACTGCCTTTATTGATCGGCAAGTACCAGGGGGCTGACCATGTCTCATTCTCCAGTATTGCACTCCACTCATTATGCCTGTAGTGGGCAGAGGTGGGGGCAGCAACCAGGTGGTAAGCCTTGACCCAGAAAGGACTGTTGCACTGTGAGGCTAATCAGTTATTTTATATGATTGATGGAATAATCTTCATAAATTAAACTCTTGGTTTTGAACTTCCTAGATTAATTCTCACATGGATACGTCGCTCATGCTTTCAGTAGTAATTTCAAAAACATTTGTTGGCCTAATTATAATGATTTGGAATCGTAGTGTGCTAAATATTAACAAACAAATTATATTATAGAGCCGCAGATTGCAATATGTGGCAATGGTGTAGTGGAACAAGGAGAGGAATGCGACTGTGGCTGGGAAGAAGATTGTCGAGATGAATGTTGTTACCCCCAGCGAAGGTATGCGCCACCAGAGGAACCACCATGTAAACTAACTCCTCATAGCACTTGCAGTCCATCTCAGGTAAGTTCCCTACTTTATTCAGCATAATCTGGAAGCTGTGGAGCATCTTCAGTGGAAGGGATGGGCAGGTACATAAGAAACAAAAGTCATTGAACTTAAAATCTGCAGAAATGTAAACGCACAAAAGTGAATATTTTGCAAATGGCTAATGCTACAGAAAAATCATGTCATATTGGAGCTACATTTTTCTTTTAGAAAATGTTATACAAAACTCATGAGAGAGAGTTTTTGAGGTGGAGAGATACATTAAATGGCTATAATAGAGATTCTATTTAGTATTCTGAAGTTGATAATTCTATTCTAGAAAGATGAGGATTTTGTTATGATTAAACTTCAGCATACCCATTATTACATATGGGATGATTCTTAGCAAACAGTATTTCCTCCATGTATGATCTAGTATTTCAGGTGTATCTCATCGAATAATATCGTGGGATCGTTGTTCATACATGACATTCTCTGCTAAATCCCAGAGGAAGAATTTAGTTGGTGTGAGATATGGGGTCATATAGTTTGTCTACCTTAGGAACAAATTTTGTCATCCAGTCACGGACATATTTTTCCAGTGAGGTAACGCATCATGTTGGTACAGGATGTGGCATGTTATTTTCTGTTGCAGATGCAGTGTGAAAATGTAGCATACCACAATACACATTTACCTCATTTTTGAATTGACACTGACATTTTGTTTATTTTTAATTGTTTCTAAGTGGCTCCTTCTGTTTCTTATGCTGTGTTAATGATAATGCAAAGTTGCCATCCTTCAAGAACATATTTATTAGTTATAGAAAAATAAATATGTAATATTCATGTCTGTAGTTTTGTGTTTGAGTATTGCTTCTCTCCCCCCCCCCTCTCTCTCTCTCTCTCTCTCTCTCTCTCTCTATCATCTCTATCATTTCTCTCTCCTTCACCCTCTCTCTCTCCCTCTCTCTCCCTGTGTCTGTCTTGCTCTAATATTTTTCTATAATCTCCTTTTTGGATTACAGAAGTCCCAAAAGGCATGCTTGTGATTAAAAAAATGTCTCCTTCAATGGTAGCCTTCCCTTTGCTATCAGTAGATAACTTTTCACATTATCATCAGTGACCAAATATTTGAATTAGCCAGTTCTGAATAACAATTAAAGCTTCTTCTTCTTCTTCTTCTTCTTCTTCTTCTTGTTCTTCTTCTTGTTCTTCTTCTTCTTGTTCTTCTTGTTCGTCTTCTTGTTCTTGTTCTTCTTCTTCTTCTTCTTGCTCTTCTTCTTTTTCCTCTTCCTCTGCTTCCTCTTCCTCTGCTTCCTCTTCCTCTGCTTCCTCTTCCTCTGCTTACTCTTCCTCTTCCTCCTCTTCTTCTTCTTCTTCCAATTACCCTCCCCTTATGTAGGACTTACAAGCCAGTGCCTAGGGTCAGACGCCTGTCAGGCAGCAGGGGAACCTGCGGACCAGACAGCGTGGAGACCTGGAAGCTGGGGGTCAGCCCAGCACCACATATGATAGTGAAGAAGAGGATGATATGAAATGCAGGCAAAATTGATTAATGGAAAGGTGATGAGGAGCAATTGGTGGAATTAGTGGTGGGGAAAACTGGAGAACCTGGAAAAAACCCACCCGAACACCACTTCATCCACCACAAATACCACATTCGGGTCCCTGAAATCAAACCCAGGCCACCTAGGTGTAGGAGAACTGTCTAACCACTGGGCCACAGCACGACCCAGCAATTAAAACTGCAATTATTTAAGCAATTTGGATTTTATATGTCATTATTTGCTCCTGGAACATCTATTCATGTATTCCTCTCAGCATCTTGTGAGTATTGTTAAGGAGACTCGTTGATTTACCAGTATAAACTGTCACTACTTCATATTTATTCATACCAAACTGGAGCAGTAACTCTGCAACAGTACACAGTTCTGTGATGTCATATCATGGAGTAAAACCTACACATATGTGCTGTTGCAAGGAGACATTTAAAAATTAGAGAGGAAGCTGCCCACTACATTTTATGTAAATCAGCGAATGAATACATGGAACAAAAATCTGACATTTGTATTCATGCTTTCAACCATCCTTTCACAAAGCTAACAAAAGCTTATTTTTCTGCCTACTTCATGTTAATTGAGATAAGAATAAAGATGTCATGTCAAGAATACCCTATCTGTTCCATCATAAGAGTCATTAATGAATACTGGACTCACGCCTTTGATTCCACACACATGAAAGAACATCAGAGAGGATGTATCAATATTTCTAGAACATTAATCAACACATCTCTAATGAAGCTATTTTAAATTCTGCAAAGATAATGTCTTTCTCTGTATTAGACAAGCATCTTATAACAAAGATCACCTTCACTTAGAAAGTATCTTACAATCAAAAGAATTCCTTCAAAGTGTAAAAATCGTGTTAATCTGCAAACCAGTAACCTAACCAAGTAGAAACACCCCAAGGGAAAACAAAAAGGTAATTCTTATATTTATTTATTATGCACTTATTCATTCAGGAGACGTCAAAACATGTTATATCATATTTTTACTTTCTCTACTATGTATAGTAAGTAGGGGAAGTATTGCATTCGACCTAAAAATTTGATGTCAATATTTCACCAGAAATTTATATTTTGAGGCCCCCTGAATCCAATAAAAGCATTTTTAGAATGTGTGTGTGTATGTCAGTGAACAGCATAATCAAAAACAAAGTCAGTTACAAACCAAAGTTGGTATTAAAGTTTAATATCTTTCAAGGACATGACATGAAGGTTTTGAAGAAAATTATCCACCCTAAACCACCCTTTATGTGGAAAATGTTTTGAAAATTTTGATTTTCTTAAAAATGGCTCTAACAATTTTGATTAAAATACCATATGTTTAAGGCATTTTTATGGCAAATGAAATGTATATTTTTAATATTCTGGCTGTAGCCCAGATAGTCCCATTTACTCTTGATGACTTTTGCATAACTGATAAATCGTAAGAGATAAACCAAATCTTGCTGTACAATAAGTGCTGTTGTTAGTTAATGTTGGATTTCTGACAATGAAGTCATTAAATCTCTTGCTCTCCAATATTTTTCACTGATGGATAGGGCGCTATAAGTGGCTGGGCATATTTGAAGGTGGTCTTGGTCCATTTCCTCTTGCAGATCACATAGAGGACAGAGTGGCGAAGAATATATCCCAATTCTGTTTAAATGTTTTGCCAGATAATCATGTCCTGTAATCAACCTGAAGGTTGCAACTGCCATTTTTTGAGGATACTCAGGAATTACAGTTTGAATGTTTGGTAGTTCCCATCTTTTATTTTTTGATTTTTCGAAGTAGTATTTAGCAATAATTTTTTTTAATTCGGAGTTAACTAATCTTTTAGCTGCATAAAATGGTAGATTAACTATAGATTTCTGTACACTACTGGCAGTGGCGAGGCGTGAAGTAAATAGCAGGGTAGACAGATTCTTCTTACCCTCATCCTTCACCATCAGCTCGCTTCGGGAGAAAACTAAAATCGCATTTTTCAGGAATGAACTTACATAGACAAACTTAAAAAGCCAAATGTTATCTGAAATATACAATTTGATCCAAATCATTAGAGCCATTTCTGAAATATGCAAAATATATATACAAGAATTGCTCTGTAGAAGAGGAAATAAAAATGCTTTTTTGTGTAAAATCGTGTTTTTTCAGGAAAGACATCTATATAGATACATCTAAAGAGCAAAACCTGATCTGAATAGAAAATTTGATCCAAATTATTAGAGATGTTTGGGAGATAACATGTAAAATATATATATATATAATATTACATTTAAAGTTATTGGATAGATTTAGAACTTTTAAATAATTGCTATATATACAACAGTGTATTGTTAATTTAGAATTTTTTTCATATATATAATTCAATTCAAATTAATCCCTACAAATGCACTTGAAAGGTAACCAAAAAGAGCGCTTGCCCCTTGCCTCGAAAATATTCCATTACCACAACAGCCAATCACAGCCAAAGGAGATGGAGGCTCGACTGTCTACTGGGCAGAGAAATCTGGCTATACAGAAACATTATAGTTTACAAACCAGTGTCAGATGGCGCACTTGTTTCTCCCATGCTCTAAGCATGGCAAAATACACAGATCGGCAAATGTCTACAACAGGCAGTCGGTACCGCATCTCCGTAGTTATGCAAATGCTGGTATAGAGATGTAACTTCCTAAGCGGGAAATACAAATACCTGCTTCATGCAAAAATTAAAGAAATTCTCTTTTGCAGAGTTTCTAGGGTAGACGCTGTCTACCCTGTCTCCCCTGAGGCTTCGTCCTTGACTACTGGTACCCTTTTTTGCAAGAAAAGCAGCTTTCTCATTACCACTCAGTCCACAGTGAGCTAGTATACATTGGAAGACTAGGTGTTTTTGAAGTGCTGTTAGATGGGTAAGGATTTTCCAACATTCTATAATTGTTTGGTTACAACTTGGAAGTAATTGCTACAATTGCTGCCCTGGGATCTGAGAGAATATCTGCTTGATGAAAATGTGTGAAATTCATACAAAAAGTGTAGATCTTATAACACACAATTTATGCCTAAATGAATTTTTTTTTTTTTTTTTTTTTTTTTTTTGTGGGGTGAACCATTTTGGAGATATTCCTTGTTATTTGAGTGGATTTTGCTATATTTAATACTTACCAGCAGTACACTTTTTAATATATTCATTAACGATCTGTCACAACAAATATAAGAATCAGATGAAGTGTGCACTATTTGCCGATGACTTAGTAATGTGGACTTCAAAATCAAAAAAACAAAAGTACAGAACTAGAAAAAACTATGAACAATCCTTAAACAACCTACAAAAGTGGACCAAAGAAAATTTAATGACTGTTAATACAACAAAACCAAACTACCAAATCTTTTCACGAAGAAAAACAAAACCAAAAATAAAACTAAATTTTGAGGATCATCAATTACCAGAGACAAAGGAAGCAAAGTATTTAGGATTACATTTGATACCAAACTTACATGGACCAAACAAATAGAGCATGTAATATAAAGAGCAGAAAGGTGCCTTTCACTGTTAAAACGTCTAACAGGAATGAAGTGGGGATGTTTCAGAGCAACTTACTGCAGCAAACTTCTTGTAACAGCAAATACAAAAAAAATTCAAATCTTTCAAAACCAAAGTCTGAGACTTTAAGGTGCTATGAAAACCATACCAATGCCAACTATGGAAATACTAATCAACCAATACCCCATTGAATATGAAATAGAAAAATCAGCTCTTATTCAACACAAAAAGTTGATCAGACTCCCATTCAATACATGGAACAAGAGAAATTTTACACATACACTAAAGACTCAGGAGAGCTTTCTTTCCAAAATTCAAGACACCAAGAAGACTGTATAGCTTCCAAGTTCAAAGGAAAGCTTCATATATGAAGTCAATGCGACACAAACATTAGGCATCACATATTATTTACACCTGACAGAAGAAGTTAAGAAAAGTGATATTCCAGCTAGTGTTCTAAAATTATTGGCATTAGAGATAATCCATACTAGATTTATGGAACAGGAATGGCTCCATATTTATACTGATGGATCATTGATATCAAACCAAGGTGGAGCAGGGACTGGAGTCGCATGTCACCCCTTTTCCTATTGCAAATCTTTAAGTTATGGATCTACAAACTTTGATGGAGAAATTGAAGCAATTTGAATGGCCCTACAAAATCTTTTGTATAGAAATTCACATTTTCATCAAGCAGTTATTCTCTCAGATTCCAGGGCAGCAATTATAGCAATTACTTCCAAGTTGTCATCAAAAAACCAAACAATTATAGAATGATGGAAAATCCTTGCCCATCTAACAGCACTTCAAAAATACCTGTCTTCCAATGGATACCATCTCACTGTGGACTGAGTAGTAATGAGAAAGCTGATTTTCTTGCAAAAAAGGGTACCAGCAGTGTACAGAAATTTATAGCTAATCTACCATTTTATGCAGCTAAAAGATTAATCAACTCTGAATTCAAAAAAATTATTGCAAAATATTACTATGAAAAATCAAATAATAAAAGATGGAAACTACCAAATATTTAAACAGTAATTCCAGAGTATTCTTGAAAAACGGCAGTTGCAACCTTCAGGTTGATTACAGGACATGATTGTCTGGCAAAACATTTAAACAGAATTGGGATATATTCTTCACCACTCTGTCCTCTGTGATCTGCAAGAGGAAATGGACCGAGACCACCTTCAAATATGCCGGCCACTTCTAGCGCCCCATCCATCAGAGGAAAAATATTGGAGAGCAAGAGGATTAATGACTTCATTGTCAGAAATCCAGTATTAGCTAACAACATACTTTCCACAAATGGAAGATCACTATTCATTTTTTATATCTTACCCATGCAAAGGGAGTGGAATTTCAAAGCTTTAAAAGATTTGACTATCGCTCAATGTCTACTGTATTCCCCTTGCAGCTACAAGAAAATTAACAATAAGATAATTTGTACAAATGGTTATCTTGAGTTAGATGAAGAAGATAGAGGAATAAGAGTTTGCAGGAATAGTTAGTACAAGAGTGGAGAAAATCATGTGAGTGGAACACATAAAAGTTTTTAATATAGTACAATACTTTCTCTACCTAGCATATCTAGGTAATAGAGAAAGTAAGATATTTGCTTTAAGGAATATTCGTTATTATTTTCTTCTCTCTCTTTCTCTCTCTCTCCATTTTTAAAAACACGATGTTTGAATGAGTGTGTATGTTGCAGGGTCCTTGTTGCACTGGCAAGTGTGAGCTCAAGTTTGGAGATAAGTGCCGTGAGGATAATGGTTGCAGAGACTCCAGTTACTGTGATGGTCGTGGACCACAGTGCCCTCCCTCCATCAACAAACCAAATAAAACCATATGCAATGAGGAATTTGTCTGCTTCATGGGAGTGAGTAGCACTTTCGTTACTTCATTAACAGGCTTTGACTTGTGTAAAGATAATGGCTCTGGTGTGAGAAGAGTGTAGTTTTAAGTAAATACTTGTAGTTTTAAATTATGGATAAATTAATATCTGTTTATTTAAACTACATAGAGACATTAAAACATACTAACCTACATCATAAGAAAACAATAATTTCCATAGCAACAACATTTGAAAAGAGTAAGCAGTTATAACAATAGTATTCTTCGAAGTTAACTTATATAGCCACAAGAAGTAGTAAAATATACTGAAACATGCTCACATACCTTCCATAAATTAGAGAGTAAGGTGCATATTTGGCAATGGGAAACAGTACAAAAGAAAAAGATTGTCAATACAATTTTATATATGGTTCAGGCCAAATGGGAAGACTCAGGCAAGGCTCATATGTGGCAGGTCCTGAATTTGATTCCCAATGAGTTTTTTCACGATTTTCCCAGATCAGTATGTGATTGCTGGGTTGGCTTATATACTACAACAAACTTTCCTATTCCTCATTTCCTCTCATTTTGTTCCCTTTCATTTTACATATTAGCTTAGATGGATGGATGCTGTTCTGTGGCATATGCAGCAAACGTACTTTGAGAGAGAAGTACTTCTGCAACATATAATCCACTTAACATTTACGAAGCAATATAAACAGTAAAACTTTTCAATGTTTTTGTAGAAGTATTTGAGTCAAGCTAAGGACATTTTGTTTCACTTAACTTACTTTTTATCCAGACACGTTTCAAACATCAGTTGAGAAACCATTGATAATGAAGATGATGGTCTTTGAAACACATCTGGATAAAAAGTAAGTTGAGTGATTCTAAGTGTCTATAGGTTGACTCAAATACTTATATACTTGTTGCAAAATTAAATGGTGACTGATAGCTGACTATTACAATGGTTTTTCCTGTTGTGTAAATAAATTTTGTGACTGCAAATGATATTTATGTCAATGGCTTTACACTGTGATTTCACAGCGTGTATAACTATACAACATCGTAAGGCATGACAACCCTATGATTAAATTTTTTATCGAGCCACCTGGCATTTACATTTTGCAAAAGCTATAAAAAATCATATAATCTTATCTTCAAACCCATTCAAAGTTATGCCGAGGGATACTTCATCTGGAAACACTAAAAAAAATTACTTTGTTTGGCAACAACACTGTTAATTTCCAGGACCATATTAGCCACCAGTGTGCTGGAATTTCATCCTACAGAAGTTTTCTTTTATATGCGAGTAAATCTGCTGACATGGGGCTGTTTTTTCTAAGCACACTTAAAAACCATTGATTTGGGCTGGCTCTGAACATGCGACTCAGGATCCATAGTGTCTAATCAACTGAGCCACCCAGACCAACAGAACACGGCATTATGCTCACCACCATTCCTGTTCTGGAGGAAGTCCTTTTGTGTAGCCACTTCCATCATTGTTAGTCACGTATACACAAACAGTTGCATGAGGCAGCCTAATCCTGAATGCCTTTGCCAGCTCACCAGCCTGACATGTGGCATGAAGCAGCCCGGACTGTCAGTCCTTTGTTTTGTGCCATGCCCAGCATCGCAATAGTCATCATGGTTTGGGCTGTATAGACTAAAGGTTCATCTTGCCATTTGTACTACAAGGCACCCAATGAGCCATGAGTCTCACAACATGTTGAGGGTCGTTACTCCTCCCGTTCTCCTTGACGAAATATAGCCCAACAATACCATCTACTACCCTCAGCTCTTGAAACTGTGGAATTTCAAATTCATCTCAAGAATTCTGTGCATGGAGGTGTTGGATAATCATAGTGTCTATTTATGTCAATAAACCAACTGTTTCAGGCTTACATTGTATTTCCAATGTACAAACTGTTTTTTTCTGAGCTACTATATTTTACATCTATGACCAAACCTGCACTTCTCCACTTATTTACCCAATTGGATATCATTTTCTGGAACACAAAAAGACAGCCCTCTAGTCAGTTCACACTGTCTTTAACATTGCTGTTATTATGAACATATGCTTCTACAGCATGAAGTCTATTCTTCTTTAACCAATGATGTATGGTGAGCTAAATTGCAGTTGTGTGTGTTTTATGTCAAAAGAAAACGATAATGCTTGTGTGTGTTGTTAACAGAAGGGCAGTCATAAATGTACTATTGCCTGTGACCAAATTTGTATGATCCAAATTAAAGAAAAGTTAACCAGCTGGGAATCACTGTAATGACATGGACATGTGTATACTTATGAAATAATTGAGCTTGGTAACTAGAAATGCAAATTAAAGCTAAATAAGACTAAAATATACATGACAGAATGACTTTGCACATCCTTAATATTGAAACAAATACTTGTATTAACAATGAAGATCGTTTCTTGGGAGGGTGGTGATTTATTAATCTCCTCCCATAGGATGTCATATCAGACGATGAATGAATGAAGTTAGTGAAATGATGCTCAAAAGAGCCCAAGGTCCATAGAGCTTAAAATTGCATGACATTCATCTTCTCAGGATAAGGGAAAACCTTGGAAAAAACTCATTCAGAATAACACCTTAGCTGAGATTCGAACTTGGGACCTCTTGACTGTGTAGCAAACCACCACACCACAGAGGTAGACAAAGGTGGTGGTGGTGGTGGCGGCGGCAGCGGTCATGATGATGACAATTTTTATCTTGAATTATTTTAAAATATTTAGATCATTTTATTCTATATAATTTGATGAGAATTGGGTGGTTAGTGGTTTTGTTCATGGCTTTTGGAACTCAGCCTCTTGCAGCTGAAAGGCTGCAGTTTGATTTGTGGCTGTTGGGTGATGATTTTAAGTTGTGCCTATCCAGGCCTTCACCTCTGGCAAGTTCATGTGAAATACCTCCAAGGTCTAACATGGTTTGGAATCAACAGTAAAAGCTGTTGATCCTCTCATCTCATTATCATCATTGTCATGCTATTATTGGAGGGGATAACACTCCCCCCCCCCCCCCCCTACCAAGTGCTTGCATCTAGTAAATGAATCCAATCGTTGCTTAGTGGGACAAGGTTTAGCTGATCACAAGGGGAGTGCTGGAAACAACAGTGTGCTATTATAGGTTAAACTTTTGATGCCACTGAGTTTTTAAAAGAATAATCACACCATGAAAAAAGAATATATATATTTACACACATAATAACACAAACTGATGATTACCTAATGGTAAAAGTAAACAACTGAAGATGTGAAATAATTTTAATGAAGTGTACTATTTGTATGTTTGTTTTTCAGAACAAAATGGAAAAACAAACAACTTATTTGTGCAGAGCCATTATATTTGTGTTGAATTCACTTGTGTAGGAACAAAGTTGCAGTTCTTCTTTATTCTTGTTATTTTGAACTCAGGGAAACATTCATCAATGATATATATACTCTTTTAAAACATAAGTTGTAAACCTTTAGCCCAGAATTCTGTATCCCAAATAACTTGTCTAAGATACCGCATGTTATGTTGGTGGTAGTTGATGTTCCTGATTGTAAGTCAAGGATTGCTAAAGCTGAAATTCTTATTTTGTTTCCAGGAATGCACAGGTTCTATTTGTTTGGCATTTGGTCTGGAATCCTGTCAGTGCATTCCTGGACCAAGTGACTCCAAGACAAAAGCCTGTGAACTTTGTTGCAAGTTGCCTGGGGATGATCAACCATGCCTGTGAGTATAATCACATTTTTAAGTAAAAATGGTGATGTTCTACTATTAGTTTTTAAATTCTTCTATGTTTAATATCAATTAAGTAGAAGTTTATAAACAGCAGTGTATTGCTAGTGAGACAGAAATGTGAATGCCCAAACATCATTTAGTAAGACATACCTTAACAAGTTTCAGGTGGACCTTGTATCCATCCTTAGCAGGTTGTGACAAAAGACCCAATCCCCAGTATTAATAAATTTCATAATAAATACAAACAGATTGACAAATCTGGTATGAGATAACAAGAGAGCAAAAAAGTTCCAAACCGGCTGCACAGTGTTCTGCCAGTCTGCATCCTCAGTGCTCAGTGCCATCTGCTGCTATCATAGAAAGGTGTGGATGAAAACATATAACATTTTTAAAACTACTTTTAAAGGTTTTACTTGCCAACTTCATGAAAGGAGAGGCTGAAACTGCCCACTGTCATCCATACATTTTTGGCACCTCTTTAGGAAACTATCCATCACTCACGATAGTTCACAGTGAGAAATGCTGGCAATTTCCTGGCAGATATGTTGATTGATTCTTCCAGGGTGTGTGAGTTTGTCTTGTACACTTTGTTTTAAGTTACCCCAGAGATGTAAATAGCAAGGGGTTAAGTTGGAGGACTGAGGGTGCCACAAATCTCTACTAATAATCCCATCCTGAAACACACTTTTAGTTATTACAGTTTCATGGGCGATCATTCTGACGAAGGCCATGCAGTTTACAATGGCCGAAAGCTCAATGTTTTTAAACCTCACACGGCTCATTGTCCGTGAAACTGTAATAAATAACGTGCGCCGTGAAAGCTTTAAATCTTACGCTTTTAGTTGTTCTCATCAAAAGATTGGCCATATGAGCTGTTGCAAAATCTTGTTGAAAAAAAGCAAAATCATGCACCCTGTCTGTTAATTTTTTGAAAAAAAGTGGGCAAAATTGTATTCATATATGTACGGGCATCAACTGTTGACTCAAAAAATGGGCCCTGTAACTCGGAATCTAATATTGTTCATGGAGTATCCCTTCATGATGAAAAAATTGGTGTACGATGTGCCATTAGCAGAGAAAGGTTTCTCAGAGCTCCAATAAGTAGTTTCTTTCTAAGCGGTAGCTTAAAACATAAAGTGTACAAGACAAATTCACACATCCTGGAAGAATTAAAATATCCAGTGGAAAATTGTCAGTATTTCTAAACATGAAGTACGGTGAGTGACAAAAAATTTCCTAAAGAGGTACTAAAAATGTATGGATGATGACGGTGGCCAGTTTCAGCATGTCCTTTCATAAAGTTGGTAAGTAAAGCCTTTAAAAGCAGTTTTAAAAATGTTGTATGGCTTCATTTGCGCCTTTCTATGATAGTGGCAGACAGCAATGAGCACCAAGAATGTGGACAGGCAAAACACCACACAGCCTGTTTAGAACTTTTTTGTTCTCCCCGTAGATTCAGAACTGCAAAAATTCTATACCATAGTCAGATTTGAAATTACAGATTATCCACTCTTTGCGCAGGTATATGCTGGCTTTGAAATGCCATGCTGTTTCCATAACATTGCGAGAAACAATTGAATAGTGACAGTATTAAAAACTAAAAGCTTCACACCAATAATAACAGATATCTCAAAATGGTTGAGCCATTAAAAGGTTATTGGAAATAAATTCTATGTTTTAAACACATCTACATTTTCATGCAGTACATTTTTGTCTCTATCTTAAGGTTTACTAGTAATATAAAATTCCTTCTGAATGAAAAGGCTTCAAAGGCTGTTTGCAGAAAAGTTAAAATATAAATTTTATTTGTCATCTTAACTGTGTGATATTTTAATCATAAACATTGTAGCTATTTTTGAGAAAATAAAAAGTTTTGAAAAATGTTCAACGTAAAGTATAGTTTGGGGAGGGGAATCTTTTCATGAAAATCTTAATTTCATATCTTTGGAAGATATTAAACTTAAATATAAAGTTTGGTTTTCATCTGACATTTTGTGTTTGAGTTATGCTGTTCTCTCTCTCTCTCTGTCTGTCCATCCCATCCCATCCCCATCCCCATCCCCATCCCCATCCCCATCCCATCATCTCTCTCATACACACAGACTTTTCTTCTAAAACTGCTTTATTTGGATTCAGGGGGCCTTAAACCATTATTTCCAGTTAAATCTCAACATGCAATTTTTGGATGAATTGCAATACTTTGTCTACCTTCTGTGGTAGAGATAGTAAAACAGTGATCATGCATTTTGTGCATGTTGGTTAAATCATACTTGGGAAAGATTTTAGTTTGTAATATGGAATAGCTAACACTACAAAAACAGTTTTTTATGCAATTTGCTTACTTTTTTGAGATTCACATTTTTATGAGATTTTTTTTTCCTCTTATGGTGTCATATGTTTCAGAATTCAATAAAATAAAGGGAACTGCATGGGCTATGCAGCTCATATCTGTATCTCATACTTATGGCATCATCGGAGCCATTTTGGAGAAAATAAAAAGTTATAAAAATATTTCCTTGTAAAGAGTAGTTTGGTGTGGGGGAAATTCTTGAAAATGTTTCACTCCATGAGGTTCTAAACTTAAACTCCAAGTATTTTATGTATGCAATATTTTGTTTTGGATTTAATAAGTGCTTATTTTGGATTTTATAACTGTATTTTTGGGTGGAATAAAATGCTTCCTCTATTTACTATAGTTGGTGCAAGAAAGTGGTTTGTTCTCTGATCCATCCCTCTCACTAAACTCTGATTAGCTGAGCAATATACTACTCGCACGCTTTATCTTGAGCTCTCAATTCATGTCTTTTACAGTCATACATTATATTAAATCATAGCAAGCTATGAATTGTGACTTCTATCACTGTTTTTTCCAGGTTTGCTAATGGTTAAAATAAGTCTGCACACATGGCTACTTTTTTTTTTTTTTTTTTTTTTTTTTTTTTTTTTTTTTTTTTTTTTTTTTTTTTTTTTTTTTTTTTTTTTTTTTTTTTTTTTTTGCTATTAACAGGAGTTTGCAGTATCAATGCTGAATCTACTGTAGATATTTAGTTCTTAAAGTTACTGTTTATTTTGGTTAAAGGAACACAAAAGTAAAACAAAAATAAACTGGTATAACCTAAGAAAACAGCAACAATGGTAATACAATGCAGTGAAATGCTGAAGTAGTAATGTTGGAGCACAACAATGCTCAATTGTTACTTGGGCAAAGCACAGGTCTTCTTGACTCAGACTGTTCCAAGCACTAGATTCTAGGACTCAAGATATGGTGTGCAAGTAATAAGAGTAAGATAGATGATATGATCCATCATAGGTTTCTGTTTATTCTTGAGCCAACTATTAGCTTGCCTTCTTGTTATATGTATATTTATTGTTTTTCCAAACAATTATATCATCCATTCGCATTGGCTCATCAGAAAGTCTGAATAATTAAGGAAATTGAAGCTATTAACAGTGAAGCAACAAGATTCTAAAGTAAGAACAATGTTTCGAAACATTGTCAGCTTTGCACCAAAGAACTTGCAATATTACTAAGATAAGTGAAGTTTTTAGTTTCTAATTTTGTTCTTACTTTAGAAGTCTGAATAAGTTTGACAACGCATAAACAAGTGATGTATTTGATATTTGCAGATCCTCTTTTGATTGGAACTCCGTGCCATATGATATTCCAGATCTATTCTCCAAGCCGGGTACACCTTGCAATGATTACAATGGATACTGTGATGTGTTCCAGAAGTGTAGAGAGGTAATATCTCTGAGAAATGCACATAAAACTGCATATGCAGTTTTAAGCAATATTCATTGTTATTACACATAAGTGCATTTTTTGTAATTCACTTAACACCCAGATATAGCTTGCACATTCATTCTTGAACAGTGACCTTGGCCCAGAAAACAGCAAGCCTGAATATAACCTCTCTCCTGTAATTAGTAGCCTTACGGGTCATGTTACTTGATGCGATACGGAGGTGAATCATCTGCCCCTGAGTACAGTTGAGTGTAAAGTATTGTCATATGGATATTAATGAGTTAACCTTGTTATAATCTCTCCTTTAATTTTGAAATTAAAAGGGAAACCATTCCACAGTCAAGCTTATGAAGTGGTTGCTAATGATTATGAAGAAATGAAGGAAGAGATCAAGCATAAGGATTGGTACTCTGCTGAGCTTTTCAAATAAACGATTAAAAAATTTGTTAAAGCTCTATGAAAGAGTTGCTGCAGCCCGTAGCGTCTGTTCACATAACTTTGCAAGATAAGTGAAAACATAAGAAAAGAGCATCATTTGGGCCTCCTAGACAATAAATAAACGCAAGTTTGGACAAGAAAGTGGTGAAAGTTTGGAGAAAGAATTGAAAGAATTATAATTGAAGACAATGGGATGAAAAACTGACAAGGATAGTGACCAAGCCCGAGATTCTTAGGTTATGATTTTATTTTACCTATTCCTGAACTCTTACTCTCTAAATTTCAATTCATTTAAATGTTCTACCTACCAATGAATAATATACTCATACTTAAATTTCATAGTCTAAATTGACCTAATTTTACATTAGGACTTAATAAGACATATGTTTTAATATAACCTAATAATGCATAAGTAGGTTATTTAAATAATAAAGTACATGTATTTACATAAAATATTTTCAAAGGAGACCATTCGAATAAGGAAAATGATAAATAAGTTTGATCTTATGAAATCTTGTGTAATATTCAGACATAATACATGCAATAATGAACTCTAAATAAAAGGTCAATATTAATATATATCATTTTGCTAACTTACACTATTATTGAACGTGGTTGTCAAAGGTACTGAAATTTCTGAAACATGTGAGGTTCACGTGCCACAAGAAAGGTTAGAACTTGAGGTAAGCATTTAATAGCACTGTTGAGTACATGAGCGTCGGCAGACATTTTTCCAGGGGGGGCCACATGTTTCAAATTTGCAATCAGATAATATCAATTCACTATTTTATTGTCAAAATTTATAATATTTGTTGCATGTAACCATGTTAATTTGTGTTAAATAGAAATTGATCTTTTAAAATAGTAGTTTAATAGTCAGTAATTGATTGCACATTAAGTTGACCAACTTCCAGGGAGGGGCCGCGGCCACCCCTTGTCCCCCGTTCGCGACGCCCATGGTTGAGTAGTATGTATTATTGTATCCTTCATAACAGGGAGTTCTAACAATTCAGTCAGATTTAAAGGTCAAAGCTACAATCGATCATGCTCTCTGTGAAGAAAATGTGCAAGAATTATTGATTTAGAACCCTAAAAAAGTAGCTGAAATGAAGTTTGCACCTTCTACCACATTTGAAGTGGAATGAAATATCTTCACATTCTAGGGAATTTTAATGGAAGACTGAAGACGGTTTAAACCTGAAAATATTTTCAAGTATGTTCAGTGTAATATTAGAACTGTAAAATGAGAATTGAAACCTTTTGGACAGGTAGTGTTTACAATTAATTGCATGTTTTTCTGTGTCATATTAAACCAAAATGAACATACCAAGAACGTTTGCACTGTAGTGTTCGAAATTAAATTATATGTTTCTCAGTGCCATACTAGTACAAATGAGCGTATTGAGATTGTGCTTTCAGTGTCATACTAATGGTAGATGTACTGAAGTTAATATTTTCAAAAACACTAAGGTTATAATTGATTTAACTTTTTTCCAATTTGAAATTGCAGTGTTACAAGCACAATGGCATGCTCAGAGATTTATAAGCACAATAGCCTATATTCCAAAAGTCCTATGAATTTCTAAATTGAGTATACAAGATCCTATTCAACCCTAGTACATTGATAGATAGCATCTATTTTTAACTTTTTAGAATTTAAAAATCCAGGGCTTCATAAGTCATTGATGATGACTGAACAGAAGACAAAAATATGTCACGCGTAAAATAATATAACTGTGATAAGACTTGCTTTATTCATTGCGAACTGAAGTCATTATTGGAAATATGGTATTTAATTTGTTATTGACTGTATGAACTCTGTATAGAGACATGTGAAATAAACACTCTAGTGATACATGAGCAGGTGACATCATCACAAAGTGATATTGTTGCTCCTGAAGACAGGGAAGTGACTCGCAACAAAGCTTTCGTTTAAATATTTCAGTGTTCAAAATGTTTTTTTGCCATCTTAAGAGCTATCTCTATTGCTAATGTACAGTGAAGAATAGTGAAAGAATTTCAAGAGGTGTGTTAAGCTTGAAGATATTGCTCATAAAAGTTAATGTTCCTTCATCAGGAATAAAGAAAGAATAAGTAAAAGAAAAAAAAACATGTTGCAAGACTTAATGACTTATTGAACAACCCTTCTACATATAATTCTTGCAGTATTATGCAAGAGATTTAAAGTAGATAATATAGAAGTCAGAGTCATAAAATATTGAAATAATGGATTCTTGAAGTAATTGCAGTTTGGTACTCAGAAATTTATATAAGTTAAAATGCATGTTCATTGGCTTCATGCCTCTTTAATAACCAAATCTAGTTTTTAATAAGCAACAAATTATTTAGTACTTCAAAATTTCTAGCTAAACACATGATCAGTAAATATAACATGTTGTTTTTTCAGAAGATTTGTTATCTGAATAAAAATATATAAAATAACTAAAAATATACATAGGTAGTAAAGCTATTTTCATTTAATTGAGCATTGTTTTGTGTTAGAATTGTTAACATTCATCTTAGTCCATAGTTACGCAGTATAAACAAAGCCTACAAAATGCAATTAATTTTCCAGGTTGATCCATCAGGACCTCTTGCCACACTTCGTAAGCTTCTCCTTTCTGATGAGAGCATTGCTTCTTTTAAGCGCTGGGTTACCGAACATTGGTACGCAGTGTTACTCATAGTATTTGCTATTTTATTTATCCTGGTAAGTAAAGATTCACATTTCTTATTATACATAAATGTTTGTTGAGTGTATTTTAAAAATAATAAAATGCTTTAAACAGAATCCCCACAAATGATTTCCTGGGTTTCAAGCATGTGCAACTTAGAGTTTATAAAACTCAGGTGTTTAAACCTGGTATCAAAGAAAAGAGAAAATCAAACTGTTATGTATTCTACCTCAAAGATATTAATTGTGGGTCCCCTGCTAATGTGGCACATTGGGCCTATAGTCACAGACACAGCCTGCCCACCTCAGTAGCGTGATGGTTAGAGTGTCTGCCTCACGTTCAAGAGGTCACGAGTTCGAATCTCGCTTAGGGTAAGTTATCCGGGTAAGGTTTTTTTCCGAGATTTTCCCTACCCTGAGAAGACGAATGTCGGGTAACTTAAAGCTCCATGGACCTCGGGCTCATTTGAGCATCATTTCACCCGTTTCATTTCATTCATTCGTCCGATATGACACAATGTTGGAGGACGTTAATTCCAAAAAAAAAAAAAAAAAGACACAGCCAAGATTGCTAAAATATTGACTTGTTAAAGGAGGTTTGCAGTTCAAATTCTGCTAGGACCATCCTTCCCGACTGAGGGCTTTTCCAGGTTTTCCTCAGTTCTAATAACTGAAAATGCCTGGGAGGTACCCAAACTTTAGGCCTGAAATGTTTCCTTTCCAAATTATCATTTCATGTATCATTAATGTCCACTGCCTGGGTGCCATTTTCAGGAAGAACAAGAATTAAACAGTATCAAAAAAAACCAAAAAGGAAAGAAAGGTCTTTAGTTTGGTCACTCCCAGGTACTTTCTAGATTAGTCATCTCTAACTAGCTGAGATATGACACATGCTTTTGCTCAAGGAGGAGAGGGTAGAGCCAATGGCAGAATAGCTACGTATTACCCCTTCATTGTTGTTAGTCACATGTTCACTCGCATGAGTGGTTTGGGGAATCTTAACCATGAGCCTTTGAGAAAGATCTGACTGCATCATCGCCAGCACATTTGTGGGAGTCCAGAAAGGTCCTGTGACATCATCCCCTTTTTATAAGGAGGATAACAGGGTAGATTTTGTCATTTGTGATAATGGTGTCGAAAGTTCAGCATGAACACCAACATGGAGGCACTGCTGGAAATGAATAATGCAAACTTCAGAATGGAAGAAATGAAATCGAGAATGGACAAAATCGAGACGAAAATGGAATCTGAAATGAAGAACTTGAATACCAACAAGGAGAACAGCACATTCTCAATGGACCAAGAGCTTTGGCAATTCACAGTTTTACTGTTTGGCTTCTGTAATGCACCAGCTACCTTCCAGTGCCTCATGGAGTCAGTGATGAGGAGCTTTGATATGCCCCGCATCTGGTATGGATGTGAAGTAGCTCAACCCTGTCCATACTTTGTTGTGCACTGAAACCTACATCGCAATACTTATAATAATAAATATTACAGCACTACCATACTATATCTGTCTGAAACTTAACACTATAGGTGCATTTATGTATTTATGTTGCTATAACATTCCATGTATATACCCTTGTGTTATATATAATGGGATCGAGGTCAAAAAGCCTTGTCTTCCACTCCTTGAGTAACACAAAAGGGTACACAATTGTACCATAATGACCAATGTCTCAGAGTTTTATTGCCTTGAAGTGGCAATCAAGAATTTGAGTACTCGACGACTGTTTTTACTACTGATTTGTTGATGGGAAAAGCTAACTAGAGAAGTAATACAAAGAAAACATTTCAGGGAACAAGCTCAATAATTTAAATAACATTTGGGCAACAATAGAGACACTCTCTTACACATATCACAACCCTTTGAGCGAAGGGTTGCCCATTACTAGAAAATAGTAGAAATTAACCAATGCTGTGACACTCTTTAATTATGAGTGAAGTGAGGTTTGTATGATTCACTCATTTAGTTATATTTTTTAATGTTTTTTTATCCCTCAAATTGCTCGACCCTTTGTTGTACCATGGCAATAATATGTAATAATATCTAAAAATATGTTATTTTTGTCATTATTATTATTATTATTATTATTATTATTATTATTATTATTATTATCATCATCATCATCATCATCATCATCATCATCATCATCATCATCATCATCATCATCATCATTATTATCATTATTATTATCATTATTATTATTATCATTATTATTATTATCATTATTATTATCATTATTATTATCATTATTATTATCATTATTATTATCATCATCAATTATCAATTATTATTATTATTATTATTATTATTATTATTATTATTATTATTATTATTATTATTATTATTATTATTATTATTATTATTATTATTATTATTATTATTGTTATTATTGTTATTATTATTATTGTTATTATTATTATTATTATTATTATTATTATTATTATTATTATTATTATTATTATTATTATTATTATTATTATTATTATTATTATTATTATTATTATTATTATTATTATTGCTAATTTCATTCTTTTATAATTCCTGCACAGAAAGAAAGTTATGGTAACAAAGTAAGGTTTAATTGCCTTTAAAAGTTTAATGTTTGTTAAATAATATTAATTTCTGTTTCTTTCTGTTTTTACATTTGTTTTCCTTTGTTAGAAGTTGCGGACAATGTTTGATGATGACAATGATGATAAAGATTCACGTAAGTTTGATACATTGTTGTCCTATATTGATGTAGCACCAGAAGCAGCTTGGATGCAACGCAGTAGCACCAAAACATAATCCAAACATTTCACAGAATCACCATTTGTACACCTTAACCCTCAGTAAGCAATAAGGACTTGTATTTACGTGTAGTTAACATAAGCTAGAAAATACTTTGCAAATATAAGAGCAGTTTACGTAGTGTATAGCTTGATTCTAGTTCCTGGACCAAATGCATTGAAAAAGCAAAAAGAACTTGCTTAGAAATTAAATAATTGTAAGTTCTCCACTTTTTATACTAAATTATAAATATGAGGTTTGACAAAATCCAAAAAGAATTTTACATTTTCTCAAAAAATCTTTATTCATTAATATTGTGACAAAATGATTCTTTCAGTTACTTCTTCTGCCTCTTTATTTCCCTTCTAAAACTGAAGCACAAAAACACAGTCCTTTTTTTATTGTTAAGAAAATCTACAGTTCGTTGTGACCTTTGTAGCTGAATTTAGCCTCACGTTGTGGACGCCAATTTGTAGCCGATCTCATGTTGAGGTAGCCAATTTGAAGTGTATATGATGTTAAATATGCTACTGATGGGAGAGGGTCCACTGGATGCTTTAAGGTGTTCTTGGCACCATTACCTCAGCTTAACGTGGTAAGCATGGATTTGAAGTTCTCAGGGTACTTTGTGGGTATTAAAGGAATAGCCCAAATTTCGTTTTCAAATGTTTATTCGATGCATTCCTTATTTTCAGCATCGAGAGGAGCCAACCACAATTACCTTCCAACAACCCTTCTCACCTCTTTTCATTGTACTGCTGCAACAGTCTCTCATAGTGTACTGCCGTTACCATACTTGTGCACCACCTGGGTTTTTAAACATTCGACCGTTGGTCACGTGAAGCCGGCATGTTAACCTTGCGGTCAACACTTGATCCTTGTTCATGTACACTGAATTTCTGTTTCACCTTGCAGCTCACACCTGTTCTGTCCAGTCGCAACCTTGAAACATATTTCATAGTCTTTCAGGTCTACTCTCTCTCTATTATCACAAATGGTTGGCTTTGATGATCACATTTACTTAAACTGCTTCACACAACTACTCTGACTTGATAGTTGTATGTCTACAATTATCTCTGATGATACATTCTTTCAACACTCACTGTACACACAATTAAAACTAACAAACTGTTAACAGCTGTCTCATTCAATGCTTGACAACTTCAAAGAACTCCCATTTCTTGCTGCTGCACTCACTTATATAGGCAAGAATGATGTAGCATAGATTTTTCTCAAAATTAACCTCTTTGTAAACAGAGGTGAACAGTTTTCTCAGTCTTTGTCTTGACCACTCCATTGTTACACCACCTACTTGCCACACAGGGTGTGAGGTAGCTTGAGCTTGGCCCTCTTTTTGACAGCTGTCATAATACTAATGTTTTCTCTTCATATTGTTCCCCATAACACATACTACATAGCTCAATAAGTAATCTACATTACTTTTTCTTATGGGAGGCTTTTTTATTTGTAACACAAAATGTGCCATATTATTCCCCAATTTATCAGCTACAAATAACATTTATGACATAGCCTTCTTTAAATATGTGCTTTTGTCCACCAAGATGTAAGAGCCTGTATACCATTGCAGTACCATTCATTTAGTTTTCTTCTCTGCTATATCCAGATTATGCCTCAGAACTCCTCATTGGTGTCATGTTACCTGCCTCTCATAGAGTGCATTTTTAAGAGGACCAAATGAATAAAAGTTGGATGGTGCAAGGTCCAGGCTACAAGGTGGATGACGAAGAACATTCCCCTCTGCAGTGACTTGTGTATGGCCCTGCATTCTCATGCTGAAGGAGGATGTTGTTGATACCTTTATGGAGACAAAGACAGTGTTTTCAGATTCCCTATATAAACTTCTGAGCTTATTGTGCAACTTGTAGGCAATTGACCACCTCCGTAGCACAGTTGGTAGCATGCTTGCCTCTGGTACGGAGGATCCCTGGTATCAGCATGGGGATTTTATCCCCTCTGGGAGGTCTAGCACAGGGTGCACTCAGCCTCGTTAGTACCAGGGGGACCAATTGAGGAGCTACTTGATGGAAAAGTAGTGGCCCTAGGTTGTGAAGACCGCATAACTGGCCGGGAGAGATCGGGATGCTGACCACATACCACCCTCCATTACAGCACCCCACCAACGACACCTATAATGGGTCGAGGTGGGGGACGCAGCGGCTGGGCGGTAAGGCTTGGCTCTTCATGGGCTGTTGTGCTGGGGCTTAGTAGGCAATTCATTAATCAGAAGCACTCCTTTAAAGTTCCAGAAGATCGAGAACATAACCTTATCAGTTGAGGATTCTGACTTGAACTTTTTTTCAGGAAAACTCTTGTAAAGCACTCCATGGACCGTTGCTTGACTCAGGCTCAAAATGATGAATCCATATGTCATCCCCATGACAATTTTGTATAAAAAAATAATCATTGACCTTATGATACTCAAGCAATACTGCACACATAATCCTCCTTTGTTAATTAGTGCCTTCAGAAACTTGCTTGGAACAAATCATTTTATACTGAAAGTATAAAAAGCAAGGGTATGTATCATTGGTCCAAATATACAGAGTTGAAAGGTGACAATATTAAAAAATAAAAAAAGATTAAAAATCTTGTGTTTTCTTTCTCAGGCTGAGAACTTTCTGAACAGCCTGTATGTAAAGCAGAAGAAGCTATGTATCATTGAGAAGGCATTATCCAACAGGCAGATGTTTTTTATACATACAATGAACATTTTCCCTGTCTAGCTTTCAAGAGAAACTAGTGCCAAACAGTCAGGTTTTATGATATCAGCCAATATCACTTCCATATATTGCTTGAGTAGTTAGCTGTAGCAGATAGATATTTATAGCACAAATCAAACCTTAAGCATTTTGAGGAGTGGCCATGAAGAGCTCAAAGTCTATTGCTACAGATGCATTTATTCATTTATAAACTGTTTTATTGGCACTGTACAGATCAATACTTATGCTTGAAATGTGCATAAGAAAATGTAAACATATATGCATTTAGATGGTAATTGTAATTTTATGCCAACTAGCTTACTGATGGTTTTTATACACATACACATTATACACATGGCATTGAATTTTTTAGTCCTGATTCCACCTCTCTAATACATGCATTTACTTCAATAATGACAAATTTCTTGAAACTATCCATTCTTAGAAGATGCTGAGCTGACTTTTCATTTTGGAGTAATACTATTCACATTCCTCCATGATCTATGGGTAACATGCTAGCCTCTAGTTCCCAAGATTGGAGGTTCAAACCTGTCAGAGGGAGATGGATTATTTTGCCATAAAAATCCATAGCCTGATTTCCTTCAGAATGGAAGTTCCAGGTTATAAATTTATGGTACATAAAGGAAGTTCAAGAATGATAAAGAGACCTCTGAGCAAACTTAATTAGTTTTTCATGCCCAATATTGAATATAATGCAGAGAACCATAGTAGTTAAAGAGCGTCCATAATTAAAACTCATGTTTTGCTATTCACAACCTTACACACATGGACCTTTCTCTAAAATGACATTTTTTGGAAGATACAGAGAACTCAAAGCATGTATTTTCAGTGAAGTCTTGTTATCAGATTTTTGGTTGAAATGCAACGCTTCCTCTACACAGATGCTAGAGAAAAAAGTAAAAATGCATCTTGTTATATAGTCTGTTCATATCATTTTACCCAATCTTCATAAAAGTATAGATGTCCTTTTTGAAATTCAGTTGTCTTGTATGACCATCAAAATACTCATAAACTTGGTTTAGCAAAGTATTGCTTTTCTTCTAGCTGCATCATACTGCAGAGTTACTATTGAAAAATGTTGCTAGATCTCTTAAGGACAAAATGCTTAAGGTTTATTGCATACTGTAGTCTTCCCTAAACAAACCAAATTAAAATCAAATTCCTTCTTAAGCCAACCTTCGTAAAGGAATTAATTTAAGATAACCCATGTTTTTTATTTAGACAGTTTTATTATTAAAAGAATAAATCTATAAAGCAAGTGTCTTAGAATATATAAAGTTAGTTCAGTTGGTTCCTAGGAAATAGTAATGTATTCGAGAATTTGAAATTCCTACTGAGTATCTATATTTATTGTTTATAAGGACATTAAAAAACATTAACCTTTTTTTTCCAGCATATCAAGTATTTCAGAAATCATATTATTCAAACAATTATTGTTTTAGAAAGTTGAATTAGACTTGGAAAATTCAATTCCACAATGGAAACTCAAGACTGAATCTTCACTCTTTTTGTAGATGCACTTAACACTAAGCATATGATTCTAGTTTCCTGATAAACATTTAAGGTGATTTTGCTGGGATGCTTGAATCAGATGAGAAGGTTTATTACATGTACATGGGCATTTCATTATGGTAGTTCAGCAGTAAACATGTTGGCACAGAGACTTAAAGATCCATAATTTGAGTCCCCTGCTTGGTATGGCAATTTTATGCCAGGATTATGATGAACTTAACTTAATGTCACTTAACATGATGGGACATAGTATGAAACCCTAACACATTATATTAAATGGAGATATTAGGCTTGTCGTGACTTAACTTAATGTGATTTAACTTTATGTGACTTAACAGTTTGGCACTACCAAACTTTTCTGTGTTATGTCGAGTTTAGATGTCATATGACTTATTTGAACCAATCAGCAAATAGTGCCATACAGAAATAAATTGTGCTTCTCTATTTAACTATTTGCTCAGTATTCTTTCTCTGTTTCTTTTGTTTTGTTTCTAAAGAAGGTCATCTGCATACTTTATTTGCTATTTACAAATGTTTCTTACACACATTTTTGTATGCTCTTTCTTTTTATTTTTGGAAAACATAATCTCTAATTAGAAGAAGAGAGCTGCTGCAAATATCCACTACCTCTGCTGAGTAAAAGAATAACCACTCCAAATCATTCCCATTATGTTAAGTTCAGTGTATCTTAATAGATCTACCTTAGCGACATTTCTTACTACATGTTATGTTGCATCATGCTAAGTCACATTAAGTAAAATTAATCATAATCCTGGCATAAAAGTTGGATTCAGTTTTCCAACTTCATGCCTATACGTGCCTAGTCTGTATTATCAATTATTGTTTTGTTAATATAGATATCTCACCACCTCTGTAGCTCAGTAGCACAGTTGGTAGTACACCTGCCTCTGGCATGGAGGATCCAAGTTCGATCCCCCATACCAGCATGGGGACCCCCCCCCCCCACCCTCTGGGAGGTGTGGTATGGGGTGCACTCAGCCTCGTTAGGTCCCTGAGGGGCCAGTTTAGGAGCTATCCAGATAGAAAGGTAGCATCCCTAAAAGGTCAAGTAGTCACCTTACAGTAGGGGGAGTAGGCATGCTGATCCCCACCACCCCCACCCTACACACCTCTGTGGCCTTGGCTTCAGCTGGAGGATGCAGCAGCTGGGCAATGAGGGTAACCTCTGCATAGAGGAGATGCCTTGGGGATTATTAATATATATACCTCATATGTAAAGATAATAATATAAAACTCAGTTTTCTAATGGCAGGTGTTTGTTAATGTGTTAAAATATGCAGGGTAAACTGCAAATAATACTATTAATTGTTCTCTTTTTTTCTATTTACATGTGTATTCTGCTTTACAGTATTTCTTTAGTATCCTTCAATAAGTTTTCATGCTTCTCAGTGAAGTGTGAACATATGGAAAGATTTAATGTTCCATCTAAGGTGCCACCTCTGTTCATCTGTCAAATGTAGCAGGTAACGGCAGTAGTCTTCTAAAAAGTAACCCATGTTTAGGTATTTTTCAACCCTGAGAACAAATTAATGTTGTCAACTCATGTATAGGCTGTAGGAGCGAGAGGCAATACTCTCCATCTGTATTTGCACAGTTTTTCTGGTAACACCATTCTCATGTGCAGGAGAGTGGTGTTATGGAATGGTTTAACCTGGAGCAAATAGTCTTTAGCAAATACAAATAATGTTGCATATATGTTATGTACGGTGCCTCAGCAATATTAGACAGAATTGTAGGAGTGCAACTTAAACAATTTTTTAAGTCTATCATAATCTGGGATTGCTGTAACTACAGACAAGTGCTGCTGTGAATTATTCCCACTATGGTAGCATGGTGGTGGCGTATCTGCCTCACACCCAAGAGGTCACGAGTTTCAATCTTGCTTAGGGTGAGTTATTTGGATAAGGTTTTTTCCGAGGTTTTCCCTTATCCTGAGAAGATGAATGTCAGGTAACTTAAAGCTCTATAGACCTTGGGCTCATTTGAGCACCATTTAATTTATTCACCATCCGACATGACACTACATTGGAGAACAATAACAAAACAAAAATTAGAAAACATATTGATCTCCAAAGAGCCAAAGAACATATGACCAAAAGTGATCTAATTGGTTCTCTTCTATCTGAATTTGATCCAATGCCACATAATGTGACATTATCACTTACAATTGTGATGCAATCAGCTAAAGGAATCTCCTGTCATAAAGGAAAAGTGACTGGAGACAACATACCTTCGAGCCAACCTAGAAATATTTAAAGAGTTAGTTAAGTACCGGTGGTTTTAATTTTCCAACCAAAACCCTGTTTGTGGCCTAGCTATGTACCTGCAAAAGTAAGTGTGCACCCATGCTCACTTGTATTGGTTTTACAGAACAAAAGTCTGTTAGCGCACAGCACTCCTCCACAGACAACAATCACTTTTATTGCCATTTTTCTAAGTATACAAGAAATATAAAATGGGACTGATGTGCTTTGTGAGTTTTATGTGTAATTGCTTAATAAACTTGTTTATATTAAGATGGATTATCCATCATTTTCAGATAACCATCAACCAACCACCTTCAATATGATGATTAATCTAGGTTCTATTGTATATTGTGCCTGCTTTATCTTTTCCAGTTTAATTTATTTCCCCTTGCACTACACAACATGCAGACACAATGCAGAGTGTGCACTTTGGCTTGGAAGCAGTGACATCATTGATCTATCTCACTTGCTGAATACACTACATTTTAAATATGCTGTTGTAAGAATGTTAAATTAAATAATTTTCCTTAATAATTCTCTTATTTTATTTGCTTGCCTTGTATTATAAAAATTATTCCAATCTTAAGTACCAGTTAGGTTGCACATAAGGCAATTTCCTCATTACCCATAAGTATATAATAATATTTCCTTTTTTTTTTTTTTTACTCTTAGAAAATAACCGAAATTACATTCAAAACAAGCTGAGCAGAACATTACTTCCACTTACTGGTGTTTTGCTCCTCACTCTAACTTTTCTATCTGACCTTGCCTTGGTCATCTCTTGTTCTCTTCCGACCCCGATGCTATTAGGGTTCCCGAGGGCTAGGGAGTCTTTATTTTTCCAACCTCTCCATTTCTCTATAAAATCTTAACCCCAACATGCTGACCTGTCATGGCATGTAATACGTCCTGTGATTGGTGATCAGAGGATGTGGTCGGTGAATTTATTTTGATAATTCTCCCGGTCAGGTCGGTGAGACCCGTAAACCAATGACAGGTGTGGTCCTCCAGACATTCTGGGGGTTGTGAGAGAGCGATGTGACCGCCAAAACATAAAAATATGGTGCTCTCTAAAAAGCGGTTACTATTACTGCTATTGCTCTCTTCAATATCATCAGTGAAAAATATTGGAGAGCAAGAGGATTGATGACTTCATTGTCAGAAATCCAGCATTAGCCAACAACACATTCAAAACTACATTAAAGGGGTATGCACAGTAAAAGGCATGACTTACTGCTAAAAGCTTAAACACTACTTATTGTTATGTACTTCTTAGCAAAACTCATTATTATGGAAATAGAAAGGACATATATTGCAATTATTTCAACTCAAAAATTGCACATGATGCATGACAGACCCTGAGGAGCAGCTAAATGTTTAGAGACAATATTTAAGATACAGAAAAAAATTATTCACACTATGGATCATGCAAGTTCCCAAGAATTCATATAGAAATTTACTTAAAAAACTAAACATGCTTACTTTGCCCTCACAAATTCTATATGCATTAATTATGTATATACTGGATCTTGAGATTTCTTCAGCCTTTACTGCCAGTTCAGTGAATGGCATCATTATTAGTTCAGTGAGCCCCTTGCATCAAAGGAAACCTGGGCAAGTAAATCTTGGACAGCATATATTTCCAAATGCACTGCACAACTGTTTTTCACTAGGGTATTTTGATGTGATCTTTGCATGCCAGATGGAAATGACCAATGACATAATTTGTATGACTGAAAGCTACTTCTGAACTTGAAGGATATAAGGGGGAGACTATTGTTACAATATTGGCCATTTTCTCTGTTTATGCTCAGAGTTTCATCAAGTCGTGACAGAAGAATATTGTGACAAAATGACCATTCGAGGAATCCCACTTCTGACACCAGTGTGACAAAATGACCATTCGAGGAATCCCACTTCTGACACCAATGTGACAAAATGGCCATTCGAGGAATCCCACTTCTGACACCAGTATGACAAAATGACCATTCGAGGAATCCCACTTCTGACACCAATGTGACAAAATGACCATTCGAGGAATCCCACTTCTGACACCAATGTGACAAAATGGCCATTCGAGGAATCCCACTTATGACACCAGTGTGACAAAATGACCATTCGAGGAATCCCACTTCTGACACCAGTATGACAAAATGACCATTCGAGGAATCCCACTTCTGACACCAATGTGACAAAATGGCCATTCGAGGAATCCCACTTATGACACCAGTGTGACAAAATGACCATTCGAGGAATCCCACTTCTGACACCAGTATGACAAAATGACCATTCGAGGAATCCCACTTCTGACACCAATGTGACAAAATGACCATTTGAGGAATCCCACTTCTGACACCAATGTGACAAAATAACCATTCGAGGAATCCCACTTCTGACACCAATGTGACAAAATGACCATTCGAGGAATTCTGTTTCTGACACCAGTGTGACAAAATGACCATTCGAGGAACCCTACTTCTGACACCAGTGTGACAAAATGACCATTCAAGGAATCCCACTTCTGACACCAATGTGACAAAATAACCATTCGAGGAATCCCACTTCTGACACCAATGTGACAAAATGACCATTCGAGGAATTCTGTTTCTGACACCAGTGTGACAAAATGACCATTCGAGGAATCCCACTTCTGACACCAGTGTGACAAAATGACCATTCGAGGAATCCTACTCCTGACACCAGTGTGACAAAATGACCATTCGAGGAATCCCACTTCTGACACCAGTGTGACAAAATGACCATTCGAGGAATCCCACTCCTGACACCAGTGTGACAAAATGACCATTCGAGGAATCCCACTTCTGACACCAGTGTGACAAAATGACCATTCGAGGAATCCCACTTCTGACACCAGTGTGACAAAATGACCATTCGAGGAATCCCACTTCTGACACCAGTGTGACAAAATGACCATTCGAGGAATCCTACTTCTGACACCAGTGTGACAAAATGACCATTCGAGGAATCCCACTTCTGACATCAATGTGACAAAATGACCATTCGAGGAATCCTACTTCTGACACCAGTGTGACAAAATGACCATTCGAGGAATCCCACTTCTGACACCAGTGTGACAAAATGACCATTCGAGGAATCCCACTTCTGACACCAGTGTGACAAAATGACCATTCGAGGAATTCTGTTTCTGACACCAGTGTGACAAAATGACCATTCGAGGAATCCCACTTCTGACACCAGTATAACAAAATGACCATTCGAGGAATCCCACTTCTGACACCAGTGTGACAAAATGACCATTCGAGGAATCCTACTTCTGACACCAGTGTGATAAAATGACAAAATCAGTCCAGGTACTTTATCACTTCATTTTCTCTCCAAAATGTTATCACAAATATACTCTTCTGACATAACACAGTCTACAGTCTTTCATGATATTACAACTCCCAACTGCTTTCTTCTTTTAGCGCTGTCTTTCTTCACTTTATCTCTGAACTTTGATGATACAATCACCTAACACTCATTAAAATTTCTTCTCTGGACATGACCTATCTTTCACGAGGACAGTACCACACACACACAGCTATCTTGCACTCACTGACATACTGACTGGCTCAAAACCGACTACCTTCACACCCTGTAAGCTTTTACACCAGCAATGATATAGCCAGATCTTTTTCAAATGTCAACAAACAAGCCAGCTGCCAGACACTTCTCAAATGCTCTAGAAAGCCCTTTGTTTTGTTGCCTGATTGTTGTTTTTCATGTTTGCTCATGTGAGTAGTGTGGGAAAGCTTAGCTCCCAACCGTCCTTGTGTACCATGTCCAGCATCACAATATCATAAAAAAGGATTAAAAGTTCATACATACCTAAGATTATTTAAACTGATGTTAGATTTTCAAGCATTCCTATAATGCTCCAACTGTTTTGTTGTTTTATTACAATATGTCATTTTGCTTTTGTGTGTCGTTTTCTTAATTTATTCCGTTATGTCAGTTTTCATTTATTGCTGTAAAGAGAATGAACAAGCTTTTCTGTTGCGCCATTAAAGTCAAGACACTCTACAGTTCTACACCACAAAGGCCATCTAGTTATTTGAGTTACCTATTTGTTTACATGACCCAAGTGAAAAAAGTTCCAAGGAAAGGTGCAATGCAAGTCCCATTACACTAAGATGACTTTGAAACTGTTGTCATCCACCGCTTCCACACGTTTTGCTAATCCTTTGCCAGAGACCCTAATGATAACTTGCTTCAAGTACTGACATAATGAGCAGAAGATTCACTGGCATGATAGGCCGAATAAATCTAAAGACCCAGTATAACAAAACAAGAATAAAAAGAAAAAAACAAATGTAGTTCACCTTCTAAATCCTGTGTTTAAACTGGCAGCCCAGCTGCTTGACAATATAACATTTGATCATAGAAACCATTTAAGGAATTACTTAACTAGGATTTAGGAATGTCTCTCACTGTTCCATCATTCAATGCATCAGACCTAGTAAGTTGTATCATCTATCTCAGTATACCTACCACTGACTTCCAATGGCCACACAAAAGAAGTCAAAAGGTGACAAATCTGGAGATCTTGCTGGCCAATCTATTAGATTACTTCTGCCAATCCATCATTATGAGAAAACCAGGTCTAAGAAGTGACAGGCAATCCCTCCAAAGTGAGCAATAGTTCAGAAAATTTAGAAGATGAAATGCATTTTTTTTTTCTATTGTGGATTCTTGTTGAAAATCTATTGAGTGCCATCCGAATTTATAATATAAATGTAGTTTGTACCATTTAAAACAAAAGCTGCTATTACTTCCAGTTAAACCATTAGCAAAAATCAATGCAATAAACAAATTTATATTCCATGAATATAAACCAATTATGGTCAAATGTGCTTTCATGGATTAAAGCAAGACATTAAGCCTACACTTTTTTTTTTCCATTTAGCAGTGATTCATTTCACAAAAGTATATAGTGGATACATTCTGAATCAATAAAAGAAATACAGGATGTTCCAGTTAAAGCAGAAGTAGCAAATTGCTAATATAATTTTTGAGTTCCCTGTACATGATTATCTACGTACACCAAGTTTTGTGTTAAACAGCCATATGCTTCAAAATTTATTCATGGTGCTGGACTAACTCTATGTATTAAAAATTATATAGTAAACAATAAATATAATCATGAAACTACAATGGAAAAAAATGCTTAAAGTGCCAGCCTAAAGACATATTGTTTTAAAAAGGACCTTTTTATTAAGGAATTAAGACAGATGGTTAACTTTCTCAAAAATATAGAAAAATCAAACATAAAAGTATATTTCTCAATACAGTAAGGCTTTTTGTAGACACATGTACTACTAAGTAAAAGAATATAGGAAAGGCAATCCTAGAACTATACTTTCAAAGTTCGAATTTAGTTAAAATTTTTGTTAACAATAGAGAAATAATGTTTTAAATATTTCAGATATCATCTTTAAACGAGCAATTCTTGTATATAAATATATTTCGCATATCTCAGAAATGGGTCCAACGATTTGGATCAAGTTTATATTCAAATAAGATTTTGCTTTCTGGGTTTATCCATACAAGTGTCTTTCCTGAAAAAGTGTGCCTTTACACCCAAAAAAACTTTTTTTATTCCCTCTTTTGCAGAGCAATTCTTGTGTATATTTGTCGCATTTCTCAGAAATGGCTCAACAATTTTCAAATTTTGTATTCGGTTAAGGTTTTATTTTTTAAGTTTATCTATATAACTGTCTCTCCCGAAAAAACCACAATTTTACACAACAACAACAACAAAAAACAGGTTTTTATTCCCTCTTCTGTAAATAATTCATACAATTTTCTGTATGCTTGAAATAGAAATGCTACATAGTACATACACACTGTTTTCTCTACTTACGTTTAGGTAATATATTCATATCTCTTTCTCTACTCACTCTTCTATAAACAATTTTTCTAAAAAATGGCAATTTTAGACCAAAAGAAAACATTTTTTTATTCCCTCTTCTATAAATAATTCGCACAATTTTCTGTAAGTTTGAAATAGAAATGTTACATATTACATTCACTTGCTTTCGCTACTCACTTTTAGGTAACACATACACATCTCTTTCTCTACTCACTCTTCTTAAAATAACTCGTATCTCAATAGGTTTACGTAACCGTTAATCTCAAAGTGCTTGACTGAGCTTCATGGAGAAGCTTTTTATGCTATCCATTTTATTATAAATTTATTTTCACATGGTTTTCTCTACTTGCTTTTCTTTTACATAACACGTATATCCTTTTCTATTCACCCTTCACCATACAATTCATGCAATTTTCTATGGTTGAAATATTATGCAACATATTATATCTAAAAAGATATCTTCTCATAAAAATCACAACTTTACAAAAAAATGCTGAGCAAAGCTCACTCACGCAGGTACCATATATACTAGATGGAAATAATTTTGGTAATGCTATACCCTTACAATATTTAAAATGTTTTGCCTAGAGATAAAATGTTGTCTGCTTGATGAGTGAGCAGTTTATTGGGCATTTACTCAACTTTACTACCATTAGCAGCACCATAAAAGGACCACTTCTTTTGCAGAATGCCGTGACATGTTATACAGACAACTAAATATGTACACCTTGTAGCCAGTATGTAAGCTCTTTTGCTTGCAATTAAGTATTAGTCTTAAGAAAAGTGATTGAAAAATGTCGAACATTTGTCTTAAAGTGTTAATTATCCTTTGATACCAGAAGAAAGCAGCTGATTTTTGCCAAAAGAATATGTAAAGTATTACTTACATTTTATGTTTGTCTTGCAGGTGGTGAGCACAAAGTTTCTTGGGAAGCGGCCCAACATGAAGCTCAAGTCAATTACGATCATACACAGCTCAACAACGGAGACTGTGCGCTTGCCACCAGAGGGGGCGGAAACAGGAGCACCAGGTGTGACAGTGCACCCAGCGGTCCGTTCTAAGTTACCACTGAAGCGAAAAGTTCGTGAGAAAAAGCGCATCCATAACAGACACGGCAAAGGAAAAGACATTGTCACATCTAACAATAATAACAATGGTGCAACTGCTACGCCAAGCAAAAGTAAATCAAAAACATCGCAACAGCTGCAGAGCAATGGAAAGAAGAAGAAAAAGAAGAATGTAGTGGCTGCTGCTGCTGTTGTCATTGATGAACCAAAACAGGATGTAGTGCCAACCATACAGCAGCCACAGCAGCAAAGGAAGCCAAAGAAGACTAAAGTGAAAAAGAATGTAGGCACCAAAAAGAAAAAGAAAGAAGTTATAGATTACAGTGGAGTGCAAGGGAATGGAGATAAAAAGCTTAAAGGAGTGACTGATAGTGTAGTTGTTGCAACAGATCCTGTAGGGAAGGTGAAGAACTGGCTTATGAACTCACAACATCCAGCCATCGAGCCTTCACTAATCCTTCCCAAGTCCAAGTCAACTCCTATAGGGCTTACAGGTAGTGGTGGTGCTGCTGTAGTGGCCAAAACTCATACTAATGCTGCTAGAGACAGTAAAACTAAATCTCGCAGCACAGGTAATCTTTTGCAGGGAAATAGCAGTAAAGACAAAGTGCGCCTTCAAGTAGTATACAAACCGCCATTTAAATTTAGCTTCAAACTAAAGAACAAAGGAGGTTCAGGACCTTCTGGAGTTCAGGTTACAGTGGATAAAAGCCAACACCGCAGGTCTTTACCAGTGACAGCTAACGTAGACAATGCTGGCGCTGGTAATAGGAGGAATGGTAGGCCTCGTACAGCTGTGCTGCTTGGGAAAGGTTACCAGCGGGATCGTGTTAAGAGAGCTACTGGCAACAGTCGTCAGCTGAAGAAAGGTAGCACTGTAGTTGCAGCCACAACAGCAGCAGCTACAATGTTACAACTTCCACTGTCAACATCAAACAATGCAGTAGAAGTAGCAGGGAACAAAGAGGACATGATGGACATCGACTCTAATGTCCATACAGTTCCTTCTGATCTGGAAGTGCTGCTTTCAGAAAGTGAGTTCCTCTTTTCCGATGCGTGACAGTGGTAAGACGATATAGTCTTTCCTGTTTACTTTCCTGTAATTTAATTCATCTCTTTCATTAGGATCAGTATTAAACATGCATGGCAGAAACTGACATAATAACATAATAAAAACAATAGCAGATTTAGAATTATCAAAAGTGATGGAAAATTACAGAAAAATAACCAATGTACCAACATTTATGATTTTTTCTACCCATTCTTCAACTGACTGTTCTTATAAAAATGTATTTTTCTAAGATAAATGTTTGCAGAAATGGTTTCATTATAAATGTTTATTGTAAGTTTATACAAGGGGATACAGTAGGCTGAAGCAATAGTGAATTCTTTGAAAAGCACACCACTATTGGCTTCAAAATTCCATACTCCCGACATGACATTATGAGACACAAAACAATGGTGATGTAACACTTAAAAATATGGTACCATTAAGAAGTGAGAAATTCAAAAGGATTAAATATCTTGGAAATGATTAATGACTCAAAAATGAATATTTAATAGTGTGTGTTTTAAGAATATTTATGTTTTTCACGTAAAAATTGTTATCTATCTGTTATGTTTTATCAATTATACAACATTTGTTCAGAATGGATATATTACGGCTATTTGCAAAAACTTAAACATATACATTTGTTATGCAAATATCTTAAACATATGATATTACAACAAAAACCATTAGAGCCATCTTTTAGGAAATAAAAAATAGCAAAGACTTTTCCATGTAAATGGGGTGGTGGATTTTCTTAGACATGCTTTTTTTACGTACTTGGAAAACTTTTAAATTTATATGAAGTTTTATAATAATATGTAAAAATTGAAGCTGGTGATAGTAAAACAACACAAATATCATAATATAATAAATAGGTTGTGACAGAACTTCTTATATATTCACTTCAAAGTATAACTTTAAAAGGACATATTTTGGAAACAATCCATCAAGATTGGCATGATTATGAAGAGCAAGGTGATAATTTTTAATCTATCAGCTCTCAGACAAAGTATGCATATGCATGCACTGCAATCTGTAGCATGTAGTAATAAAACTGCTCTTACCAACTGAGCTACCATGGCAACATGCAACTATGACATTAAATTCTCCAACTGACTCACTTTTTTTTCCTGATAAACCATATGGAGATCTCAAATTCATATAATATACCCTAATGGCAACTTACAATATTGTAAGTACATAAGTCCCAAGCTTCATAGTTTAACCAACTATAAGATCAATCAATAGAAATAAATTGTTCTTCCACACTAGCCAAGTGTAGGACAAAGTTTGATAGGTAGAATTAGACTGAACAATTTAATACCATAGACTGGATGTGAACCACAGATCCAGTGTCACCAGGTTGAGGGATTTTTCCCTCAATGCTGATGTTTTTCAGCTAAAAGGGGAATTAGGGAATTCTTTGGAAATTAAGTTATTTTTCAAGTAAAATTTTGAAATTCAAGGATACAAATTCATTTACCTATGCACTTCTGCTTTTAACTAAGAATTTTTCTTCATTAGACATTCCAGCATTAAATGAAAGTATTACTTTATTAACAGTTTCTGCAGTATACATAATGAAACATCATTGAAGCAACTGTCATGGAAAAGAAACTGCTGCCGCTTCTTAGAACACCAAATCTACAAATTATCACATATTTTATCAACTAACATTCATTGAATCAGTGAAAAGGTTGCCAGTTCAACAAGAATTAATGCGCAATCTGGCACTTTTGGATCCCTCATTTGTGTTGGAAGTAAACAAGATAATTAAAAAAATCTTAACGTTTCACAAAAACCACTAATTGAGAGATTTAAAACAAAAATCGCCTCATCTTGTTAAAAATGAATCATGTCCTTTGACTAGTTTTTTCTCTGCTAAAGAAAAAAATGTTTATTTAAGTTTTCCAATTCTAGAATTTTGGAAACAAATTGGGGACTACCAAAATTTTAATTCTGAACATTTGTTTGGAAATTAGCAAAAATGGCTAAAATGTCTTTCTTTGCCCCAATGTAATGCTTCAGTGGAGCATATTTTTTCAATGGCATCCAATATTAAAACCAAAAGGAGAAAGAGGTTATCTTCAGAAACAGTTTCTGCACTTGTGCATGTGAAAGTGGACATGAAGGAATTCAAAAAGAGATGTGTTATGAGTATCCTGTTAGCGAAGAAATGTTAATTTAATGAAAATATGTACAAGTACACAGAGGATGCCAAAATTGCTGAGTTGCTGGTTGCTGAAGTGAATGCATAAATATTTCTACATTTAGCATCTTATTTTAGGTATGCATTATCAAAAATAAAAGTGATAACATATATTTTGATTTTGAAGGCCTATGGGGGATTCTCTCCAACAAAAACCTGGCAACACTGCACAGATCCTCTGGTCTCCATCCACTTACTTTTACCAAATGAGCTACCATGGTAACATGCTGGCCCAACATGAAATTCTACAACTTACTTTGCTGTGCCCCCCCACTTTGGTAAGCCTCAAAGAGATCTCAAATGCCATAGATGCCGTATTCTAATAGCAACTTAAAATACTGTAAGTATTTTAGGTCCCAGGCTTCATAGTTTAACTATTAGGTCAATCAATAGAAATTAATTGTTCTTTCATACTAACCATGTTCAGGATAAGTTTGGAAATGCAGAATCAAACTGAGATCTGTGGTATAATCTCTACATTGATTTTTTAGTACAATACAGCAATTCCTCTACCTACTAATGATAAGTGATTCAGAAGTAACAATTGGTTTACATTTTCTTATATGTAAAGATTATATCAGTTTCTGCCATTGCCGTTGGAGAATGGATGAAATCAGAATACTTCCCAGCAGCAGCATATTACTATAATCTGTGTTCATAGAACGGTGCTCTCCTAAGGTCAAGCAATTTCAATTCATTATGTTTCTTTAGTTGGTAATCACAAGGCCATATGTGGTAATTGACATTTACCATTAACTCTTCCTATCGTTGCCAACCTGCGGTGGTTTTACACATTAAATGCAGTTTAAGATTCTTTTTTGTCAATATAACTTACTGTGCAATGTGCCAAATAACATTGGTGAAGCTTAACACTCAAAAGTGAACCACAGTTTCAGAGAAGACTTCCAGATCCAACAAGCCCTCTGATACTACAAGACATTGAACTTTCTTTCTTTGGGACTCAATAACTCTGCCTTCCTTCTGGATGACATAGAAATAAAATAACAGATTTATGCTTTGTGTTTTGTATGGTATATTTTAGGCATTTTTTATAATAATTGTCTGGTTGATGATCGTGAGCTTTAAAATGACAGGAGAGGACATTACGAAGTGAAATTCTCCAAAACATTCCACAGCGCTGTGATTGGGGTTGCCTCCAGTACAAACTTGCTTGTTGCTGCCATGTGGACTTTTCCTCAAGTTTTTCTAAGTCTTTGCCTTTACTCCTACCTCTTCAGTCTTTCCTTTATGTCATTTTATATACATGATGTGTGATAAGGATCAGTTTTATCTAATGTGCTAGTGCTCACCATTGTTTTATTTTATTTAAGAATTTTAAACATAATTAAGAATAAATACAGTTTTAGAGACAATTTGCTTGCTAAATGTACACTCATTTATTACAAACTGATTCAAAACCATCCCATGTTTGTCAAAATAGGTCACAGTTCTTTGCACCAGATTTTCTCTCTTTAAAGCAATGCATCTGTGAAGAGCTTTAAAATCTAGTTTCCATATGAATGATGACATTTTTATTACAGTATGGTAATATAATACAAAGACAGTATACAAAATTTTGAGAGTTATGTGGATTTGATTTAGCTATATTAAATTTATTGTTCTTTGTTTAATCAATTTTATATATTGTTTAAAAATGCTTAATCCTCTCAAAAGACATATTATTTTTGAAAATTTGAATCAAACAATTCAAGAAAAAACATGAAGCATTTTCCATTTGACAATTCTTCTTTTCTTTCTTTTGTTTTGTTTTTCTCATTTTAAGAACATAAAACTTTAAAAATGTTAAATAAACATTAAAATAATAAACTTTTAAATCTTGTTATTAATCATTTTTAAAGTTATACTGATATTTATAAGTTAGCTAAAAATGATTAAACATGGAAAGAAAGGAAAGGAAAATGCTGATAAAAATTGCATTAAAAATTTTAATGTACATTACAGTGCAATACTCATTATTTAAAGGTCACACAAAGAGTTAAATAATGCCAAAATTGGTCAATCAAAAGCCACCCAATGGAAGTATACTATCGTGGCGGGTATATGGGGAGTTAAGCTGGCATGCCTGGCTTAGAGCTAAGATTCCAGTAGTAGCCTTGTATAGGAAGGCTAGCACTAAGCAAGTATGCCAACCTAAATCCCCATGTGCTTGCCACATTTTATATAAATTAATTAAGAACCAAAACAAAATTTTCAATCTGTTCAAGAGTTTTCAGCCGATTACACAGATGCATGGCCTTAAGTAGCTGTTTGAAATTACTGTATCAGTTTAATTTAGGTTCTGTACCTATTTTGATTGTACATGTAACATTTTCAACATATTATGTGATCCATTTGGGAAGATATAAAACAATTGCACTATAATAGAAATGTTACTGATTTATTTTATCTGAAAGGTTATGCTAACCACATGTAAGTTTGAACAAGGAGTGAATAAATCAGTCAAATGAAAACCTGGTTTATTTTGAGAAGACTGCTTTAATTATTCAATTTATTACAATAAATGCTATAAATCTGTACCATTGTTTCCTAGATAGTAACACAACATATTTTGGAACTCTTGCAAATTTTTCGGGATCTTTCTTAACTGTAGTCTTTGTTTTATTCCATCCAGTTCTGACCAGCAAAAGCTACAACAACAACAATAATACTAATAATAACAACAACCTGGATCCAAGATGATTCAAAAGAATATAAAAACAAGTGAATGTTCAGCAAATGAATGTTCTTTCTAAATTAAGAATTAAAATATACTAAATACTTTCATAAAATTTCAAAGAGGATGGAGGAGAGTGAGCAGGTGAAACCTAAAAGACAATTAATCCTGACTTTAAACTTTCCCTTGATCATCTAAATTACATGTCTTTTTTTCCCTTAAGATTAAAGTTAAACAGGTAGTTATTACTGGGAAGTTCCAAAATGAAAAAAAGAACACTTTAAATAAACAAAATGTCTAACTTTCTGTAACAGAATTAAAACAAACTGTCAGATAAATGAAGATGAAGAGTTTAATCAGACCCAAAAATTGAGTGCCATAACTAGAAGTTCAGCTATGCATCTTCAGCTTTACTAAATGCTCTGTGCTGAGGGAGATGTCATGCACATTAAACCTTCTAAATTGAATGCTAGTGAACCTTAGAGGTTACTTGAAATGTTGCAATTCATTTTTAAATCATTATTTAAAATATCTTTAAAAAATAATTATTTCATTTTGATAGAACGTTTTAACCTATAGCTGGTGTAGAAAAGCAAATCTCAAAATATACCTACAGTAACTCTTATCAAAGTGTACTGTACCCCATTTCTAACCCATATGCTCCATTATGTTGCTTTAGGCTCTGAAATAATATGAAGCACCTTCATTTTAGTATTATATTTTACAAAAAGTAATTATAGTTGCATTTAATACTCCCAAATGGATTATGGTTATATGTTTCAGCTGCTAAGGTAATAAGCTATTCAATTAATATCCTCTAGAATTTATTTTTGTTAATTCTGAACTTAACATTATAAATTTATGTGCCACAGTAGCTGTAAATACAGGGTGATTGAATAAAGCCAAATTTTTAAATTATGATATTATTAATGTAAATTAACAAGTACATGAGATTAATTCCAATTATGTCTCATTTTATACAGCAGAAGAAATTATTTATTGAAATTTATGTCCCATAAATGGCCTCCAGGTTAATGTATCTGCCAGCTTACAATTCCTGCCAATGATTATTGCAATATTTCAAGTGAAATTAATATACCTGTGAATATTTTCTTAACGGTCACAAGGGTTTGTGGACAATTTGAATACATCTTGCTCTTCAAATACTCCCAGAGAAAGTAGTCACAGGCAGAGAAATCTGAGGATCTTGGAGACCATGCAACATCTCTTCAAGATGATGTGATTCCCAATGGGCCAATGCACAGCTTCTATGTAAATTCAAGCAATGCATGGTGGGACCATCTTGCTTGTACTATTTTGGCCACTGGCATGTAGATCTTAAGACAATACTCACAGAGAAATTAATATTTGATGATGTGTATTGCAGGCGAGCTGACTTTTGTTGTAGAAATTAAGACCATTGTGGAACACACCTTATTTTCAAGAAATAAAAGGTTTCCCTATATTGCATAAGATAATATTATTGGCATCACTCCTGCATATTTGCTAACTTACATAAATAATTTAATATAATGTTTACACATTTGTAATGCTTGGTTTCATTTAATCATTCTGTATATACTAACAGATATGTGGTAATTGTTTCTCCCAACTGTTAGCTACCCCTCTAGTGAAAGGTAGGTACTTGTTACTTAGTTAGGTATTTTTAAATGTAATATTTACTAGTGCTGTACAACAAAATATTAAATTAGTATCAGATGTTAAGTCCTTGTATCATCCATTTTGATGATAAAGCATATTTTGGAAAGGTGTGCTGAAACTTGTTTCTTGATACTATGTATCATAGTACTCCACATTCCATTTTATACTGTACAACTGTAACACCAACATTTGAAATCATTTGTGACTTTCCATTGCAAAAAAAAATCAAAGATCATATAAAACTGATTAACTTTCTGAATAAAAAACATAACAGTAGGACAAAATGTTTTAAAAGTGCTTTCATATTACATTCCCCGCTTGCTCTTTGTCAGTGTGTATATATGAATCAGCTGAAATAGATGCAGAAAGTAGCTTAGAACCATCTAGATATAATTTTCTGAACACAGTTTTGACAGCAAGCATGATCACAAGTATAAGTAGGTTTATAACTTACAATATAACATTTACAATTGTTTTACAGTACATTTTGTCAGTATGTTGATGTGTATTCCAAGGAATTTCTGCAAGCTAATAGTGTGAACTACTTAGCTTGTGATTAATAAGTTAATATATTTAGTTTTGGTAGAGTAAATGCAATGTAAAACATTTATACTTTGCTGGCAAATTGCATTTGTTTGTTCTAGAATATTAAATATATTTTAATGTAATTTATTTTATTTAATTTAAAAGTTGAGTCAACTAATAATACTGAACAACACTTACAACACTTATGTTGTAAGTGTTGTTCAATGTTATTAATTTGCTCACCTTTTAAATTAAATTAATTACAACAACACTGTTTTCAAACTTCTATGAAAGGAAGATATTTTAATGTACTTAACATATTACTTTGTTAATAACATAAACAAAATGACAGTACCTTTTAATGTTAATTTGAAGTACTGTTCAAGACTTACATTTGAGGCTTTGTCCACATGGTGAACTGAAAGTAAAGAAAACATAATTTATGGCCAAGTTGCAGAGATTTTAATTCATCCAGAAAAGCTACTGATTCGCATAGCAATGGAAATGTATTATCATTATGGGTTTTGCTATCAGCATTTCTGTGATTATTTTTAAGAATAATTAGCAAATAGCAAGTAAGTGGAATAATTTTGCCTAAAAGGTTCTTTTATTGAAGTGCCTATATGTCACCATCCTCAGGCATGCTTTTTATTAACATTTAGTAAGGAATGTGGGTTTGCCTAAAAAAGCTGTATCTTAATAATTCAAGAGTTTTACATTGCTAAACAGGATTAAATGAAATACTAGTCTTCTCTCTTTAATCTGAAATTTATAGAAATTATAAATCCTGTTTTTGTTATGTTACATTGTGAGCAACAGATAAGATTCTCTATTCTGTTCCTGTAGTTCCTTATTTATTTAATGTCACAATGTTAAGCAGTTCTAGTGATACATAGACAAGAATAAAATAAGTTCCATGCAATAAAATGGAATTAAACTTAGATTTTTAGTTTGTCATGTATCATGTATCAGTAGCAAAATTTTCCTACCAGTGCCACCATTTGGAGGCCTTGCAACTCACAGGCTGCCCTACAAATATTATGCATTTTTTCTCAAGAGCTCATATATTTAAAAATAATGTACAAGAAAGTTTAAAAATAATAGGTGTATAATGCCAATGTTAACAAAATAATGAAGATGTGTTGATGAACATTTACAAATGATCAAATCAAAATCTGTAGCTTCAAATGAAAACTACCACTCTGAAGAAAAGTTTTAAACTGCAATTAATTTACCAAAATAGTTTTAAAGGATTTTAAATTCAAATTTTCAGGAACTTTTTTAATTTGTGGCAGTCATTTTTAGTTTTTAGTCATGCTCTGTTTGTAAAAGGCAGTAAGATAAAACTAATACTTAAATTTACGCTTCCAACACCAGAATTAAACATAATTTTCTCATAGATGTTTTCAATACACTAGAACACTTAATAGAGATCCTATATAGGATGTTTATAAGTTATGCATAATAGGTACCAACAAAACTTATGCCCAATTCACCATGGAGTGACATTGGCGACATGAGATGAGAAACATAGACATTATGTTACTCCTCAAAATGTACTATTCACAATGAGGTTATTCAACACATGAAGATGAGTTAAAAGCACACACCTTTCTGTTGTATTTTTGTATCCCTTTAAACTCAATTCATGCAACTGTGGTGGTTTTTTATGAATGGCAGGTAGCAATGAGCTCTTTATCTCTGGGTCATTGATGGGCTTGCGGATAAAAGATGACAAGGGCGTATATATTATTAATCAGTGTTCAAGTTTCTATCAAAATTAACTTTATTGCAATGAAGTAACAATATTACAACAAATTGTTTCATTCTTCACAAATATAATCTTGATAAATTTCCAAAATCATTTGGTTTAATGTTGAATATCTTTCTTTGTAATTCTTACATATGCCAAACTCAAAATGGCATCTCTCGATTTCTTAAGTTTTCTCAGCTTTTCTTGTAAAGTATTAATCAACTTTTTATGTACAATCATATGTAGTAGATTCTCTTGCGCTATGTTTCTCGAAATATCCTTCAGCAATGCAATTCTTGATTACGGATTCTGATATTTAGCCTGTTATGCGCAATCACTCAAATACATGTCTATACTGCACATTCGATTATGTAATGTATAGGTCTGGTATTTATTCTTCCTAGTTATATAATCAGCAACCATTGTTTCTCTTTTGTTATCAATCATAACTTTTTCTTTCAATCGATGTTGGCCATGTTTCCCATTGCTGAATAGCTTTAGGTTCTAAAATGACATTTACAAATATAACCATAATACTCACATGATAGGAAATTTACACATATTCAATGGATATAAGTTGATATGGGAAATATTAGTGTGAATTTTCTCATCAGTTCACTCAGACGCATAATTACTGCTACACAACTCAGGGCAATTTAACATTTTTTCCAAAAAATAATGCTTTTCACTTAAGATTATGGCATCTTAACAAGGGCAATTCTGTGATGCTGCTGTACTAGGCAGTAAAAGTTAACTGCCATTCAGTTATCACTAGGATTTTGTCACATTCATGGTGAGTTCCTATTGGTCAATCACCTTGTTACTCATGTTGTGTTGCCAGTATTGCTTAATTGTGAATCCAACATAAAAGTAACTTTTTAAAAAATATGCTTAAACATACATAATTACACAAAAGAATTCAAACTTTATTGTACAGGATGTGACAAATTATTAAACTTCTGCTATTAAAGCAGCTCTTGATGTGTTCATATTTCCACTTCACAATCACATCGACTTGGGTAGCTTTAGAATGGGTGAAATGTTCCTGATAAATTTGTTACTTAGGTGACAACCAATGACTACCCACATTTAAAGTTACGAGTTCTCCCAACCAGCCCATATTGCTGTTATTGCTTATCTGTTTATCTACTGACAGAACAATACTCCCACATTCTTTTATATTGGTGGGCCAACCACTTACAACATCTGGGACTGAATTCTATAATAAATAGGGATGTTTTTAACACAAGCTGAAAACACTCCTATTTCAATGATAGAGAAAGTACACAACAAAAAGTGTGTATACTTCATAATCAGAAACTGTGAGTAAATACAATCAAAATGCAGAGAGCCTGGATATGTTAGAGATATAAAAAGATATGAAAGGCTTTAAAATATTAAATTTGATAACTCCAGCTCTTTTAAAAGAAGTTTATTTCAGTTTTATTGGTAATGTGTGTTACTTATGAAAAGCCTATAGGCTATGTCAAAACATCAAGTAATCTTCAAAGCATAGCAAAATCTAAAAAAATTCTGAAATTTTTTTAATTCAACATAAAGGTGCATCAAGAGTAACTAAAAAATGTTATAACTAATAAATCATGACTCTATTTCATTCAAACTTAAATACTTAAAAACTTATTATGAAATAAACTTTTCAATAACTTATTAAATATGCAAGTAAGACCTACAAATCTGTGTGCATCAATTATAAATTGTAATCTTTAAGTATGCTGTTATGACAAGGTGAAAGAAACCAAGTTAAATAACTTCTTGTTCTTATCTGATTACCCTCCTCAGACTTATAAGCCTGTACCTAGGCTCAGATGCCTGTCTGGGAACAGACAAAGCTATGGACTGGACAGGGTGAAGACCTGAAAGTGGGTGGCCAGCCAAGCATGAGGTGTGATAGTGAGAAAGAGGATGATATGAAATGCAGGCAAAATTGATGATCGGAAAGGTGATTATGTAGCAATTGGTGGAATGAGTGGTGTGGGAAACCGGAGAAAACCCACCCAGATGCCACTGCAGGTCCCTGGGATCACTACGTAATGCCAAAATTTGTGTCATTACCTCAAGACTGCAGTAAACATTGCACTCTTAAATAGAATGTTAAAGTAAACACCAAAAACTGAAAGATAACTATTTCTTGTAAATTTGCATCCGTCCATTTGTCCATCCAAAATACATATTTTAAACTACAATTTTTTAATTAAAAATAACCAAATATGCTCTACATGAAGCATTTAGTTGGTGATCCTGTTGTTGATGGAATTTTAAATTCTTTTTAAAAAATTGAAATAAATATGCATTTAAGCTTTTACAGAAGACTGAGTCAAATTTATATTTAACCAGCTTCACTAATCTTTGTTATTGTAGAACTTGCCTGTGAAATGTGTTCTTTAGCAACAAGATTAGTACAGCTGGTTAAGGTAAACCCAACTCAAAGCAATGTAGGATTTGAAGCTTTCACAGCGATGATTATTAATAAGAGCTTCTTGGGTTACCAGCCATATGATGTTGATAAAGTTGCACGAGCTTTCAACTTAGTGTTCTACAAAATGATCACTTTGCTATACTATATACTACATCCAGTTTTAATTCATATTCATTTAAAAATTTAATCATTTCTCACTGCATCAGTGGTTTTAAAACATTAAATTTGGAAGTGATAATTTAATTCATAAATGTAAACTGTTAGTTGGCTTTGAGTATTATAATAGTACCTAAATAATAAAACTTATATTATAAATACTAAAAATTTAAGTACTGTTAACAGTGAAGCATTCTCATGTTCGAGTTTGATTTGTTGTTATTGTTGTTAGCTAATGCTGGATTTCTGACAATGAAGTCATTAATCCTCTTGCTCTACAATATTTTTCACTGATGGATGGGGCACTAGAAGTGGCCGGGCATATTTGAAGGTGGTCTCGGTCCATTTCCTCTTGCAGATCACATAGAGGACAGAGTGGTGAAGAATATATCCCAATTCTGTTTAAATGTTTTGCCAGACAATCATGTCCTGTAATCAACCTGAAGGTTGCAACTGCTGTTTTTCGAGGATACTCAGGAATCACTGTTTGAATGTTTGGTAGTTCCCATCTTTTATTCTTTGATTTTTCATAGTAATATTTTGCAATAATTTTTTTGAATTCAGAGTTGACTAATCTTTTAGCTGCATAAAATGGTAAATTAACTATAGATTTTTGTACACCGCTGGTACCCTTTTTTGCAAGAAAATCAGCTTTCTCATTACCACTCAGTCCACAGTGAGCCGGTATCCATTGGAAGACTAGGTGTTTTTGAAGTGCTGTTAGATGGCTAAGCATCTTCCAACATTCTATAATAGTTTGGTTTTTTGGTGACAACTTGGAAGTAATTGCTATAATTGCTGCCCTGGAATCTGAGAGAATAACTGCTTGCTGAAAATGTGAAATTCTGTACAAAAGATTTTGTAGGGCCATTCGAATTGCTTCAATTTCTCCATCAAAGTTAGTAGTTCCATAACTTAAAGATTTGTAATAGGAAAAGAGGTGACACGTGACTCCAGCACCTGCTCCATCTTTGTTTGATATAAATGATCCATCAGTATAAATATGGAGCCACTTATGTTCTGGAAATCTAGTATGGATTGTCTCTAAAGCCAATAATTTTAGAACACTAGTTGGAGTATCACTTTTTTTAACTTCTTCTGTCAGGTGTAAATAATATGTGATGTCTAATGTATGTGTTGGATTGACTTTAGATATGAAGTTTTCCTTTGAATTAGGAAGGTGTACATCCTTCTTGATGTCTTGAATTTTGGAAAGAAAGCTCTCCTGAGTCTTTAGTGTATGTGTAAAATTTCTCTTGTGCCATGTATTGAATGGGAGTCTGATCACTTACCTTCACTTTAAATTGTTGTTTATCCTGAAATGTTTTCAAGATCATTCAATCTCATCCTCAGCTATTGGGTGACTGAAACTCTCTTCCTGCAGTTGCCATCTGGTGTTAAGGATGCAAAGTTTTAACATTTGGTTCAATGCCAGGATTTCAAAATTTATTAGGTTATTACTGTGTTTGATGATTTTGAAACGCCAGATTAAAATGCTGGAAATGTCAAACGTGATGCATGAAAAGAAAGCATTTATGCAATGATTAAAGAGCACTGAAGAGCCAGCTGATAGGTTGGCTAAGCAAACTAATAAATAAACAGCACAGGGGAGAGTAAAACCAGCCTCTGACACTGAAATTTGTCATGCAGAAGGATAAAGTGTTGAATTCACCATTCTTCTTTTGTTTTACCTATAAGAGAAACAAACTCAAATCATTGAACTCCTTCAAAAGGGAATTTTTGCTTTCATTGTGGTTAATAATGTTTCAATGTTGTACTTCTCAATACAGAAATACAATATGGAGGATGTTTCATACAGATGATAGCACAATTGATTTTATGTATTTTTATTGTCCTCTGGGCTATGACATTAAATAGCCGTAAATGTTTAAAAAGCATAGAGCCAAACAAAGGAATGTTACTAATTCATGTATATTCTTGTATATCAGTGGCGTATGTTGAGGTTGTGACTTGGGCTGTCACTAAGCCTACCATGACCACGCCGTGGCCAAGTGGTTGGACCATCTGCCTGTCATCAAAGCGGCCCAGGCTCGATCCCAGGTAACCGCATATGGGTTTTGTGATGGACAAAACAGCGCAGGTGCAGGTTTCCCTCGGGTTTTCCAGTTTCCTCTGCCATCTCAATTCCACCGGTGCTCCATCTTTATTTCATGCATCATCAGTTTCCCCTCCCCCCCCCCTGTTATGCCATATATAGTAAAAGGGCACTAAACACTACAAAAAAAGCTATGCCTACCAGATCTGGACAGTAAGGGGTTGTTGATTAAATGTTAACTTCATGAACAGTGCATTTAAATAAATTTTTCTTGAAGCAAGTTAAACAATTATAAAAGTAAAATGAATAATTTTACGATGGCTGTTTATATATTCATAAAGTTCAGCCATCTTTCTTTACTGATAAACTGGTTGTCACACTGTCAGAAAACAACTCCTTATGGTGTTTTCTCAATGAAACAAATGTCTTTTTCCACCAATAGACAAATTTGTCCTTGTGTTGCCCGTAAATGAAATTTTATTTATTTTAGGGTTGAAAAACTCCTCTGTAGTTGCAGTATTGGAAGGAAATGTTAAAATCAGTTCTCATAGTTTATAAACTTTTCTGTACACATCAAATCCTTTTGATTTCATATAATTTCCATGGTTTGAACAGACTTGTTAGAAAATTTTTGAGGTGACTATAACACTTTCAGTTCATTTTTTAAAGACAGTATATCGAAATAGGAAACATATGGATCTGTCGGTTCACATTTATACATTTGTTGAAAAACTTTTATCGTAACTCGCAAAATGTCTAGAATCCACTAAGGCCAGAAATTTCAACTGTTTCTGTGAATCAAATCTTAATTTAGTTTGAGTTATTAATGTGTCTAGGACTTTATAGAAAATCTTTATGTACAAAGAGTGGGCTTCATCTTTATTTCTATTTCTAGGTCTTTCTTAATCCTCTGCATTAGCAACACTCATAGTTTGTGACTATATTTCTTTAAATCCCATATTTCTAATTGTTGATCTCTTATGTTTATCAAAAGCTCTGATTAAATATGCTAAATTTGCGAAACCCGTTATATTTCAAGGCATTTTCTCAGTTGCAAACAACAAGCATGGCAGTAATAAAGCTTAATTCACATGAACCAGTCTGCCACACATACTTGTCATTATTGTTTATATTAAAATATATTTTCCTTCTGCTCACACTTCACGTGTGGAAGAATTGCAGTAGGCCTCTGTTTTACTATACTAACATCCTTGCACTTCAACTGTGAGTATGGTCATTTTACTTATTTTTTATTACACATTACTCATCCATTTCAAAGAATTATTACTAGTAACTGTCTTGGTACACTGTACACTATGAAATAAATAATACTAATACAATCAGGAGCCTTGTCTTTTAAGGTAAGAAGTTCCTTCACATACAAATTAACATTACATGGGACCAACTGCTTTATTTCTCTCAAAGTAATCCATTGTCATCCACTCAATTTGAACCTGCTAACTCATAACAACCACTATACCACAGAGGACAATGATATGCAAGATAGTCACCAATATGGGTTGCAGAGGTTAAAGTATTAACGTGGAAGAGGACTACTACTACTACTTCTACTACTACTACTACTACTACTACTACTACTACTACTACTACTACTACTACTACTACTACTACTAGTACTTCTTCTTCTTCTCCTTCTCCTCCTCCTCCTCCTCCTCCTCCTCCTCCTTCTTCTTCTTCTTCTTCTTCTTCTTCTTCTTCTTCTTCTCCTCCTTCTCCTCCTTCTCCTCCTTCTCCTCCTCCTTCTCCTCCTCCTTCTCCTCCTCCTCCTCCTCCTCCTTCTTCTTCTTCTTCTTCTTCTTCTTCTTCTCCTCCTTCTTCTCCTCCTTCTTCTTCTTCTCCTCCTTCTTCTCCTCCTTCTTCTTCTCCTCCTTCTTCTTCTCCTGCTCCTCCTCTTTCTTCTTCTTCTCCTCCTCTTTCTTCTTCTTCTCCTCCTCCTCCTCCTTCTTCTTCTCCTCCTCCTTCTTCTCGTTCTTCTTCTTCATCATCTGATCACCCTCCCTTTATTTAGGACTTACACCCCCTAAGACTTACAAGCCAATGCCCAGGGTCGGATGCCTGTCAGAAGCACAGGAACCTATGGACCGTACAGAGTGAAGAACTGAAAGAGGGTGGTTAGCCCAGCACCAGGTGTGATAGTGAGAAAGAGGATCACATGAAATGCAGGCAAAATGGATGAATGGAAAGGTGATAATGGAGCAGTTGGTGCTATGAATAGCAGGGGAAACTGAGAACCTGTAGAAAACTCACCCAGATGCCGCTTTGTCCACCACAAATACCCCATGCATGTCCCTGAGATCAAACCCAGGCTGTCTTGGTGATAAGCGAATGGTCCAACTTGGCCATGGTGCCACCCCCAAACAGGAAGGCCATGGCATAAATTCTGCCAGGCTATCTCCCAAAATAGAGATTTCTTTTCTTCGGGTTTTCCAAAGTCCTCATAACTGGCAAATGCCTGAGAGGCACCTCAAAATCCTAGGCCCAGAATGTTTCCTTTCCCAAATATCATGTCTATCAGTAGCAATGTATCAACTGATGCAACATGTACTAAGAACAGTAATTCAACACAAAACAATGTTAATTTGCATCCTATGAATAGGTTTGTAGAATAAAATGAAACTAAGAAATGATGGAAATAACAGTAAAAACCTGGAATGTATAAAGTATTTAAGCTTACTCCTGTTGCAGCAGATGAAACCATTGAGTTTGCACAGTCCTTGTGTCATTACAACAACCAGCCTGCCTGCCAGGTTCTGTGATGTGGTATATGGGCTCACTTGAGGTAAAGTACCTCATAAATGAAGCTACATAGACTAGCCGTTTAGCTCTAACTTAGTACATATACTGTGATTTTACTCAACTTACACCGAAGAGGGCAAATCACTGTAGCTGAAAGCTTGAAAGTCTACAAAGATATTGCTCATGAAACGTTACCAACATGTAATGCTGAGAGCACTTCTCTTCTACAACTCTGGTATTGTTTTGTCTGATTTATACCATATAAGCTTTTCATACTGTTTAAAAGAATAAAACAAACACTTCATTATAGTAATGGTACTTTAGTTCAATTGCAGTGTTCCTTATTATTATCCAGTTCTCACTTGCTTTTTAGAACACCATAGAAAAATGGTGAACACACAATTTTGGGTAACTTTCTGGATGGATGGATGTATGCAAACAAATCTCTGCATTTTGTAGCCATTTTTAGCAGCTTGCACTAGAACATGATGAGCTTGCTGGCAAGCCAAATCGCTGTTCTAATCAAAACTCCTGCCAAAACCAATCAAGCCTTCCTACATAATCATAACTATTGATGGGTGGCTACTGAAAACCCATCATAACTGTCTGTGTGCTCGAGCATTCTTTTGAATCCAACTTATTTTGCTAGAGGTATAAATTTTTCTATATAATGCCTATTTAACTGCTCTATTCTACAATATTTTATGGTTGTGTGTAATACAATGCATTGTATTATGTTGTTTTTGTACTTGATGTGTAACATGAACATTGTTTGAACCAGATGTAAGACATTTTCTAGTGCCGAAAGTTAAGGAAACTGGGCTGACAAGACCAAAAAGTAACATTAGTGTGCATAGATATATAAATAAACTAATCTGAAGGATATACAACTCTTGGAAATTTAAAAGTGTATCAGTATTTTAAACAACTATTTGGTTTAAATTTTAGGGAGGTAAATTAAATATGCATCATATTTTTAGCTTTTTTCTGCCTCTGATTGAGCAAGAAGTAGTAAATAGTAAGCAAAATTAATATAACAGCTTAAAAATCAGGCTTGCTAAATATATTTTATCTAATAGTACATAAATCTTAAGCTACTTTCCTTATGATTTCATTTGCAATTTTTGTGTTTCTGTCATAAAGTATGAGAATAATCCATATAATGCTTCTCTGAAATTGAAGTACAATAATCTATAGAAGACATATTACAAAAACTTAGCAAATTCATTCTCTTAACAAACATCAAAGCATCTTCTATGTCATCCCAATATAATTAATGGCACTATTAATGCACTTTCCTTTCAATCATGAATCCATCTTGTAGAAGAATTTATATAAAAAACAGTCACTCATAATTTAAATAGGTTAGTGAGGAACTTGGTCAAAATTATTGCATGTTTTACTGAAAATGGGACTTATGTTGAAGAATAGCTGATAGTATACTGCATGGAGAACACATCAATTAGTCAAACATATCTAATAGTTCAATAATGATTAGGAAGTGTTTTAGACAAGTGAGGTTAAACATTATCCTCACTTACTCTAGAAAATTAAGACACGTTTAAGGAACAATTGTTCCCATCTTCAGCTAACAACTGACTGACTAATAGCTATAGATGTTTTGTTGTCTGGTATACTATTTATAGTGGAGGTCTTTGGTGGTGGTGATATTATTGGGAAAACATCCACATTATAAAAAACAAGGAGAAAATTATGAATTTTGATTTCCCACTTCGGTCAAAACAAATATTAAGCACATGCAAATTGAAAATATTAAGAACAATACAAGGAAAGGATTATTAGATTATTAGATTAAATACACAATACAGAAATCAGAGAAAATTGCCAAATTCAAGATAAAACAAATTTTATTAATGAGTGATGGAAATACTGGAAAGAACACATTAACAGGAAAGAACAACTATCTAATAGTAGAAGATTTCCCACCAACAGACCTGCTTAGTAGGTTCATATTATCACCATTGAAGACTTTCACCAAACAAACATCCACATCTATTATCAGTCAATTGTTATCTGAATTTGGGAATAATTATTTTTGAAACATGTCTAATTTTCTAAACTAAGCGAGGATTAGTGAAATAAAACTTATCTGTAATATTAAAATAGCTAATAGCTTTTGTGTTATTACAAAAACAACTGTAACTAAAGAATGATCATTATATATGTACATTAAGAACAGCGTTTCCAGGTGGTAATATTTTTCTCATAGCTTTTATATTTTGTTGGTCAATCTTATATTGTAAATCTGTGAATCCATGAGATGTTTTACATTTCTTTCATTATGGAGACACTTTTATTAAAATAGCACATTCCCTAAAACATAATTAAAATCAAGCAGCAACTCTCATATAAAGAGCATTTTACATATCAGAAAATGTTTAAGTTGAAGAAGTGGAAAAGTGAGGTTTTGAAGTTTTTGTAAGTACTAAAAGGTGTTATGTTGGTGACTTTTCAAAGGTTTAAATGACTCATTTAAATTGGCCAAAGTACACTTATTATTTAAAACAGAAAATGGGACCATGTCTATCTTAAATACAGATTCATTACTGTACTGAAACAGATAAGTTATTTCAAAAGATTAATGCTCTAGAAGAGTCCAGAAAATTGCAGACATTTAAGCTATTACCCTTTATGGCAGTATAGTTAATTAAAACTTTAGACTGTTTATGGGACATGCATAATTTTATTTACATAATCCATAGTCAAAGGTAATTTAACCAAGCAAATCACATAGAAAGAAAAAATGAATTGGTCTGGAATTTTGTTTTCAGTTACTTATAGCTTGTAGTAAGTATATTTTAAATCTTTTCTTTCCTTCCTTCCATCTTTCTCTTGACATGATGTGTGGCTCAATAGAAAAGCTGACTTATGCAGATAGAAGCAACCATGGGTGCCGGCAGCCATTTTTTCGGGAGGGGGGGGGGGGGCTGTGCATGTTGGAAATTTTCAACCAAGCAATATTAATTTATTAATTCATTATTCTGTTGGCAAAAACTGTAAAAGATATGAGTTACAGTAACTGTTGCAGATAAGCCTATTAATTTGTGCTAAATAAAAACTGTTCTTTATATCGAAATTGAAGCAATAGTTTAATAGTAATTGACTGCACACTAACTTCATTCTAATGGGGGACCATGGCCTCCCCTCCCCTCCCCCCTTCCCCTCACTTGCAATGCCCATGGAAGCAACTGCAGCAGATCTAGATTGGGTCAATTTGCTTGGCTGACATTCTTAATAAGAGTTTTCCTTTAGTTCGCGGAAAATTGTATCACGGTCTAGCCTACATGCTCATCTCATTAAATTATTTGGAATTAATCAGCTTGTGACAAGGAAGGAAAAAAAAAGAACATAAAAAATAAACATAGAAGTTTATTTACTGACTACCCATTTTAAGCATATTTTAGTCATCATGCTAATGTCTGGGTATGGTTGTTGCCCCTTAACCATTTGGATAAACATCAAATAGCTTTAGTACTTTAAGTACCATTTCTCATCATTCTATTAGTTATTTGATATTTTCGATATTGTGAAAAGTTGGCACCAAACAAAAGATCATATATATGGTATATATCATAATATATATATTATAATATTGCATCAAGTGGCTGTCCTCCATGGTCTAAGGCAGGGTTGCCAACATTTAAAAGTAAAATTATCGTACCAGCCACTCAAAATTATAGATTTGGATTCAAAATTATCGTACATCATAAACCAAACGCTACAACAATAAAAATATTGGTATAACACTTATGAAAATGTAATCGTAATGATGTTTATTATATTCACTTACAACACTGATGACCTCAATCAGTATTACAACTTTGGTGCTTATGTTTCTCGCATTATTCATCTGAAAGTTCATCTTCCTCAACTGTTGCAGCATTATACAAATTTGTTCTTGGGGTAAACCCTAACATTTTCTCGGTGACTTGTAGATTTTTGGACTCACCACATTCTTTCATAAGCTGAGACCGAATAAGTTCATTTACTGTATCTAGCGCCAATCTGTTTCTAACTTTAGTTTTTACTAAACCCAGCTTAGGAAAAGCTTTCGCAAGAAGCTTTTGTGGGGCAGCGAAACACAGATTATACGAACATAATCACTGATAATGCAAAGGCCGCTAGTTCTTTTTAATCAGTATTTCCACCAAGGTGACACATGTGTTTAACAGCACTCCAGTAACTGTCAGGTTCAGGCATGTTCTTTATGTCACACGAAATATCACTTATTCCTAGTTTTCTCCATTGATCATCAATTTTCTGAACAGTGCCTTCTTCATTGAGATTACCAGATCTGGGCACACTGGCAACAAGTGGATAAAGGGTAGAAGGATTAGTAGGATATGAAATGGTTGCCTTAGAGAGGTGGAGACAGGGTCATGAGGACAAAAGTGGTTTCGCTGTTTATAATTTGTTTCATTTCACTGGCGTGACAAATCAGTGAAAATTATATTTCTTCGGTATCGAACTATCATACATTCAAATTATCGTACACTCTCATAATTATCGTATGCCCCCATAATTATCGTACGAGTTGGCAACCCTGGTCTAAGGTAACTGTTTTCGTTCCTAAAAATCCTTAGCATAGCTTTCTTCCTAAGGAAAGTAAAGTCCAGTGTCAGAGATTTATTGCACATAAAAGAACCTCAAGCCTGATAAACAGCCCTCTGAACAAAATTAATTGGCTTTTCACACCCAATATAGATTGGGACAATATGAAACACAGCAGTTTAAGAGCATCCATAAATAAAAATTCACTTTCAAATGCATCAAGCTTTAGAATAACTGTCCATTACAACCAAATTTTGTTTGTGATAATGTAGTCTGTCACTACAGTGAATAACATCAGTCCTGAATTTAAAACATGATCAAGAGACCACTTTGGTCTTATTTAATGGTTTATTCTGGCTCAAAAAGTTATTGGGGTTATGTAATAGTTGATATGCCAAATACTAAAACCTTAATAGGTATTCCTGTATTTCCACTGTGTCTGTAGAGCTAGTGGCATAATTTTTGTATATACTGTCATAAGAATTAACAATGAAAATTAGTAAAGATCTCTAATTTTCCATTAAGATACATAATGGTGGTAATTTACTCTTGCATATGCATCAGACTTATTTCCAATACTAACTACAATTGGGAGATTGTGAAAAGGAAAAAAAAAACTTGTATTGTGTAATTTTGGGTGGGGAAATTGATGTATTGGATACTTAAAATCCCACTTAAGTTACTATTCCTGGGCAATGTGCAAATTTATTTTATGTTCAGTTGCATAGGCTGTGTGTTTTTGCAATATGTTGAGGTCTTGTCAGCCAGTTAAACTGTTAGTCTTGTTGCTCCTTAAATGTTAGCATCATTTCTTTTCAACAATTGTACTTAATATACAATCACTAAAGTGTTTTATTGCTGTTTATTATATAGAGACAAAACTTGCATAAATAAGATGGCAGGTTTTGTGACATCCTTTGTTTCTAGATGTTGTAAGAGACTTGTTAGCTTCTCCACATTCCAATAAGAGTAGATAGGTACATTTGAAGTACTTATATTAATTTTTATTTTTATTGGTTTACTTTCTAGCTTCCTAATTGTAACCATCATACTTTGAATGTACCTGTCGAATTCTTGTGATATAAAATATACATTACTCTAAACACGAAAGAAAGAAAAAATTTTAGCCCATACTTTTTTATTTCTTAGCTTTGTTTCTCAACTGTAGCAACCTTTGGAGTGCTGTCATTAACCTCTAAAACTTATATAAAAACATTTTTCTTTGAATCATTCTATCTTTTCTAAATTTATCTTTTTAAGATCAACATATTAATTGCTTTGGAGCAAGTTTTATATTTACCAACGTCAAAAATGAATATCTTGTTGCTGCAGTTGAGTATAAATAGCATAATTTTATATAGAGATAGCTTTTAACTTTATTTTGTGAACTTCATTGTTTTTAACATGTGTTTTAAATTGTACTTATTATTTAAAATGACTGACAGAAAAAATATAACATTTGAGAAACTCCAATAGTATGCTTCAATTTAATCACCCTCAGAAAGTTAAAATACCTGAGATGTCAACTTGGCTAAAAAACCCTGGGTCTGGGTTTTAGGTGGAAATTATAAATAAAATTTAAAAATCTGTTGTATTTTTCAAAGACTTAAGTGAGTCCTTTTGGCTTGACCTCAGGACTTTAGTGTGGCCAGTACTCACCAGCACTCAGTAACGGTAGTTATCGAACTGCCCCAATAGACTACCAGAAGTTTTAAAACCTGAAAATGTATGGCGGTACGGAGCAGCTCTTAAAATAACAATCCTATAGTTGTTTAAACATCGGTCATGTAATTCATTGAGGATACACCAAATAATAGTAGGATGATAATGTTACAGAAAGATATTTCTTTTTGTCGTGCATTAGAAAGGACTTCAACAATAAATTCATCCGATGTTAATAACTGTCGTTCACTTGCATCAAACCAATCGGTAATAATTAGAGATGGTGATTTTTAGCATTTTGAGATTATAAATTTAGCATTTTGATTTTACTATTTAGCACATTTTTCACATTTATTATATAGTGTTATGTAGCATTTTACCGAAAATATATATTTTAGGTTAACCCAGGTAAGTGGGCCATTTTTAAAAAATAAATTAGTATTAAATCCATAATTGTAAGAAAATACTGCCTAAATGTAATAAAATACAACAAATATAAGGCAGTAAACTGTGACTGTGACAGGGTATTTCAGCTCTCTGACAGTCATTAGTGTACCCCACCCCCTTGGCCAGGCAGATAGTAGAAACAAGGTAATGTTCCAAGTTAAACCTCACAATTATAGCACAGTAGTCAGGAGGTCCAAACAATAATATGCGGCTTCAAAATACCAGTCAAGTAATTGAAGATATTGTTGGACTACACCATTTTAAGAGGAGGAAGAAAGTGTATTGGGGATGTAATTTTAAACTTAAAATCTGTCCTGGAATTTTCTACGACACACAGATAATAGGCTTGGGCTGAGATAAACCATTTTGATGGATGGGATGGGCGACGTTGAACACCTGTTCTTTCTTCAATTTCCTACCTGCGACCAAGCTTTCCAGTGTCACATGGATACAATATTTGTGGAAGCAAACTTGTTAGTATTATCATTAAATTGCGTAAAATATATTTTTCTTTAAAAAAAAAAAGTCTATTTTGTGTTTATATTGCATTTTGATACTCATTTAACATTTTAGGTGGATTTTGTATTTTATTGCCTATTCAAAACACGCTTAAAGTGAATTAATTGATCATTAACAATTTAAATATCGCAAGTATAGCCTTTTATATGCAATTCGCACTTTATTGCTAATACGAAAAATCGTCACCCCTGGTAACAGTCAATACAATACCTTACTGTTAGCACTGTAATACAGATTTAATCTGTTTTATGTTAACAAGGCTCGTTTTATCTAGGATTAGATTACATTTGAAATAATCTAGATTGCAAAAATAGTAGATACTATGACTTGGTAGTAATAAGATGTGATGAATGTGGTTATGAAATAAAAAGAAAATTGAATTTACTAAAGTGGTTAAAAAAATAAACATGATGAAACTGGTGAAGGTGAAAGTAATACTGTACAAATTTTGAATAGATGATGATGATGATGCAGTGGAAAGCGCAGTAAGTAGGTACATAGCTCTGAAAACGCTGCAATAAATTGTGTAACAGGTTCATTCAATGACACCACTCTTTTGCCTCCTTGTTGGACTTCAGATCAGTGGAATTACTTTAGTACTAAGAATCGATGGTTAACTATTAATGAAGGTAACTAGTATATAAAATATGTTCAGAAGCAAATTTTATTTCTAACAAGCCTCGGGGACTTCACATTTCACAGGGAAAGATAAATTGCCATGGAAGTGACAAAAAAAGTGCAACAATAGAGTTTCAGGGAAAAATTCATGAACATAAATTAAGCAAATCACACCTATCTGCATCAGAAATGGAAGAAGCACAAGGGTTATAGCAATACAAAAAGAAGTTGACACCACTGCTTGTGTTAGAACAGCTTACAAAATTTAAAAATATCAGAGACCTACACTGATATGCCAGTTGATATAGATCTCCAATTTCTTAATGGGCTCAATATGGGGAGAATTCTTCACATAAATTTCTTTTGCACCAATATCACTTCTCATACCGCTAAAAGTATGTGTGACAGGACTGTAAAACATGTTGTGGAAAACAAATGGAAAATAAGTATATTAATAGATGAACCACACTAAGCAAACAGCAGACACTAGTTGACATTCAAAATTTTCTATGGAGGACATTGGCAGTTGTCAAACTATGTTCTTAGATCTGATTGAACTAGAGAGTGGAACAGCTTCCAGTATTACTACTGCCCTTCTTAAAAAGTTCAACTTCTTTGGAATGAGTGAAGAATATTTAAAATAATGTGTTATGTGTCTTTCATATGATGGTGCCTCACATGGCACTTTCTGATTGGCAGAAAAAATGGTGTAAGAACAGCACTTAAACAGTTGTTTCCCTCTATCCTAATCTGACATTGCAGCAACCATAGACTAGAGTTAGCAGTTAATGATTCCATCAGAGCAGTCCATGGAATAAATTACTTCCAGATATTTATAGAAAAACTGTGTGCTCTTTACACCATCTCCTAAGAACCAACAGGAACTAAATAGCTGTGCAAAAGCCTTGGGGCAACACATTTTGTACATTGGTAGAATTTTCACAATTTGGTGGGTTTCATAAACTAAAAGAACTTTACAAGCTGTATGGGAAAGCTTTGAGAGCTTATATTCTCATTTTGACATGGCTGAGAATGATGTTACAAGAGAAAGAAAGAAAGAGTGGAATATTCTGGTCTACAGAAATATTTAGTAGGAAGTGCAGAGTTTGTAGAAAATTTAGGAAAAATGTTGAATGCCTTGATAGAATTAGCTGATCTTTCATTTGATCTTCAAAAAAGGGAAATGACACTGCAAACAGCAGATAAACTGATAAAAAGAACTGTTAGAGTATTTCAGTCATTGCAGTAAAATCCTGACCATTATGTTAAAGTAGCTAATAGTGTGAATAAATTAAGTAAATTCAAATCTGCGCCTCTGTCAAGATCCAATAAAATACGAGTCATTCATGCAGGACAAGAGTTTACAGAAGTCTTGCTGCCAATTTAGAATCAAGATTGTTAACTATCCAATCTTCTCACAGTGGAATGAATCAAGATTTGCAAAATAGTAGTAGCTACAATGATCACCTCTGCCACCTAACAGTGTTAAGTCCTTCTGAATGGCCTGATAATCTAGATATAATGCATGGAAGAGAAAGTATAGTTCATCCCTGCAATCAGTTTAGAATCCCAAATAATAGGAAAATTATAAGAGCTTTCAGGGAGTACAAGGAATACAGAAATATTGAAAAGAAGCCTCCTGATTTGTGTTTCAGCTGAGCTCACTCACATATAAATTGAGATCTCCTTGTGTGATTTACTGGAAAAATGCAAGTGAATTGGAGAATTTAATGTCGTATTAGCATGTTGGCTGTGACAGCTTAGTGGTTAGAGCACTGGATGGTAACCGGTAGATCTCTGGTTCAAATACCGGTTATAGCACTAAATTTTTCAGTCTCACCCTACCCTTTCCATTTCTTCTTCTTCCTCATGTGAATCTGTTATGAGGGCAATTGTCTGCAAAGCAAAAGTTGAATAATTTATTTCCATTTATGTTTATTCCATGGTCTTCTTTCATTTTGATGAAAATTTCTTCCTTTAGAGCTATGAATAGTTTTGGAGATATTGGATCCACTGCCTTATTCCTCGTTGCAAGGAGATTTCTTACCTTACCTTGACCATTTTAATTCTCGCTGTGCTATTTAGGTATCACTTTCCCAGAAGTCGGATGTACTTCTGTTGTATCTCCTGGCATTCAAGTGCTTGTAATATTTGCTGTATGTTCTACTGAGTCAAATATAACTAACTATAATTAATTGCAGCTGAAATAGAAATTATTAGATTATAGGATCCCTGATCGTGATGTACTAAATACTGATTGACATTTTCATAATGATCCCATTAATAGAAGTATATGCAGAAGGAAATCCAACTAACATCCTGGAAATGCCATGCTGTCTTCTAAACATCCTTCAGAACAAATGTATTTCTCCATACTCCATGATGCTTTAAAACTGTCACACTTGCTCCTGTGCTGAATAGAAGAGTTGCTGAAGTTCATCATATAGTTGGCACACAATGAATTAGGAGTAAACATTTAAGTGAGATCCCAAAGTAACAGAAGTACTGTTTCATTAACACTATCCAATGAATTTTCTCTTAATTAACTTTCAAAGCTAATGTACCCCTTATTATAAAAATGCCACTAGCAGTAGCGTATCTGCAACTTGTTAGACTTTAATTACAATTTCACCAAATTTTTCTATTTCGTTCAAAATGAATAAGCTTTGTTTGTTCAATTCGGAGTGGAACTATTCCATAGGAAAACTAATTCGTCAATTTAAACCAAAAAGGTGTGTCAATTAATAAATAACACTATACAACACTAACTTATAATTTACCAGAACATGTTTCGGAGGCTGACTTTCCTCCATTATCAACCGCACATCAACTGGTTCTCCCTGGTGTGGATGGTGATGTTTCCTCTGAGGTCTCCTCTAGTGGTAGTTCAAGGAACTTGCTGACAATATCCTTCTGGGGGATGTTAAAATTGAATACTCTGTTTCCATTTTTCAAAATTAAGATTTGTTCCCACATGGACAGCTCTTGTTTTCCCATTATGTGTTTGAGGAGTTTTTGTTCTGGCTTTATGTTGAGGTTTTTTGTCCAAAAGTGAGCGGCAACTGCTGATTTTTCCAACTGTTTGTGCTTTACATTTCTAAAGTGTACCTTGGATCTTATTTCTAAATTTTTTTGGGTTTTTCCTATATACACTTCATTACAGGCACTGCATTCAATTTGGTGTATGCCAGAGTTTTTATTGGGTGGGATGGCATCTTTGATGTTTGAGTTCAGTAGGTTTTTAATGGAGTAGTGGTTCACTGATGCTAGCGAATGTTCTGCTCTTTGAAAACTTTTTTTATTTTTTTGAAGGCCCAAGGATGGAATGTTAATTTTTTTAATGTGATTTTGGTTTCTGCTGCTGTAAGTGTTGCAGTTTCTTTTAGTAACTTTTTTTTTTCTGCTCGTTTCACTTTTTTGTCTACTAATGATTTGAGGAAGTTGTTTACTTGTGCTATTTCAATTATTTTGCAATATTCTGCGTTGTATTCTTCTGTTGCAAGGGAGATGTTCACCAACCTATGTGTTAAGCTATTGAGGATTGCCTGTTTGTGACTTCTTGGATTGTAACTATGAGCTTTTATGTAATTGTCCGTCTGCGTTGGTTTTCTGTGAATGCCAAAGCATATTCTATTCTTGTTTTTAATTATTTGTAAATCCAAAAATGGTAGTGTCTCATCATTTTCCAATTCCACAGTGAACTTTATGCTTTTTTCCTGGATGTTTAGGAGTTTTAGAGCATCACGGATGTGCTTTTTTCGGACTTTTGCAAATATGTCATCTACGTACTGCTGCCAGAGTTTAAACATCCACAGGAAACTTTTGGTGATCCTTATTTCTAATGCGCTCATGTAAATATTTGCCAAGAAGGATGAGAGAAGATTGCTTATTGCTAAACCTGAAGTTTGCCGGAAATATTTTGTCTGGAACTGGAAGAAATTTTGTTCTGTGCATAGTTTGGTGAGTTCTATGTAGTCTGTAATTTCTGGTGATGACATACCAATTGATATGAGCTAATTTTTTATTAATTGTGGGAGTTGTCTTAGTGGTATACTGGCGAATAGTGATTTGACATCAAACAAGACAAGGGTGTCCTCTTCTGTTAGTTTAAAGTCTTTTATGTGTTCTATCAGTTCATAACTATTTTTAATGCCCAGGCTATCGAATTCAGGAAATGAGTTGAATTTTGTTGGTTAGCCATTTTGCCAGTTTGTAAGTTGGCGAGTCTATCCTGCTAACTATAGGTCTCATTGCTATGCTTGGTTTGTGTATTTTGGGTAAGCCATAGAGTCTGGGTAAGGTTGGGTTATCTGTTTTAACTAAATATTTGTGTGGTATTATCCTTGAATTTTATATGGTTTATTTAAAAGTTTGCATACAAGTGGTTAGGGGGTTTTTACTGATCACTTCGTATTCACTATCCTTTACCACATCTTCTAACATTTAAAAGCTAGGAAAAACTATCAGCTGAATCAATTTGCAATCAAAATGAGACAGAAGGTAATCAGCCTCCCACTTTACCACTGCCAGTATAATCCAATAATTGGATTATATCAATTAGTGATATAGTGTATAGGCTCAAATAAACCGGGGGGTTGCAAACAGAAATAACACTTTCAAACTGACCAACGTTGAACGACTTGAAATTGATAAGGTGATACAACAAGAATGGGAATCTTGTGTGCAGCATGTAGAAAAACTCAAGAAGACAACTTTTGGAAAGAAATAAGCCATGACGAGATTTTGGAACCCGTCATCATAAATTTAAAGAATCAGATAATGAAGACAGAGGAAATAATGAACTGTCTCTTGATGTAACTGATGCCAATGATATGGAGGAGCCATTGGCAGTTCCATTGGATTAAAAGAGCAGCTAATTAATAAACTACAATTATTATACGGTATTTAGGAAAACATGTACATAATACACAAGTATGGATGTTCAAATTTTGAATGTAATGGCAACATTACAGAAGTTTGGAGAATTCAGTTTGAGTTCCCTTATGTCAACCATTCTAGCGCCAGGCAAATTTGCATCATCTAGGGTAGAGTGAGACTCAGCATGAAATATGAAAAGAAAAGGGGTAATGAGATGGCAATGCTTTACACATAACGTGATAGGTTATTTAGTAGCAAAGCTATATTTATGCTACAACTTTGAAAAAATGATTGAACAAATACATCCAGATGGTAAATGCAACCAGGGACATGAGAAAATGATCAGGGAAGGCTGAGTTAACTTTGTAACAGCAATGATAAAACAATTGCAGCAGCAACTGCCAGACAATACAGAAGGTTGAAAAGATTTGCTTGCTGTCTTAACACATTACTTAAGCAAAATGAAAGAGCTTTTTGTTGAAATGCAGGTCGCGACGCTAAGTGAATCTTCTTATGACGACACACATACGTACAGCTATCTCACAGCCACTGACTTGCTAACCGACTCATATCTGTGACTCAACTCTAAAACTTTCTCCACTGTTGTCCTCAGGCCTCTCTATATGCTGGGGACGACGTCGCATGGACCTTTCTCAACTTCCATACACACACGTCGGAAATGACACAGCTAGAAGTTTCGAACGTTCTCAACACCCCTTTTGTTTCTGTAACCTGGATTGTTAACCATCACATGTACACAGCAGTCCCATGAGGCAGTCCAGCATTGAACATCTTTGCTCACTCGCTGGCATGACATGGGGTTGGGTGGGTTGTAGGATTAAGGGTTCTCAACTTCATGGTCATCAGCACCCTTAAAAACCAGTTCATGGCAATAGCCAGATATAAACTTCAATAAAAAATAAAATTACTACTAAAGAAAGAAAATATATAAATATACAAAACAGTGGCAAAAGCCAGAATTGAAACAAAGCTATAAATATGTCAAAAGAGTATAAAAAATTAGGGATATAAAGCTTCAAATCCTCAATCACGTTGCACTCTGCTAAAAACCTAAAAACTCTTTCGACCGACATTTTGTCGTCCGCCAAGACCTCTGCAAGTCTGGCAGGTGGCTGTAGAGAATCTCGAAGTTGCACTAGAGAGGAACACTAGCAGCACGTGACGGACTGAAAAAAGTTGTCGCATAGCGGACAAAGAGTAGCAGGGTCCCTTTTAAATAGTAACCATGCGAAAAATTGCAGTGGCCTATTCTTAATCGAGCCAAACTAACCTCCTCGCGACGAGATGTGCGACAGGAAGTTACCCAGTTTATCGGAAGTGCTTTCACTTCCCTAAGCTTATTACCGCGGAGAGCTGGCCACTCTTCCTGCCAGCACGTGCGCACCGCTCCCGCACATCAAGCTCCGAAGTAACACATGAGATGGTAATACTGGGTTCTGTAGTTGCCGTCTTTACTGCCAAATCCGGCATTTCATTCCCCGGGAAACCTACGTGGCCAGGAATCCAAGCGCACACCACGCTAACGCCAGAAGCGTGTAAATCATGGAGGGCATCCTGGATACGTTGTAGAATAGGATTTGGGTTGTACAGCTCACGAAGGCTCAGAAGTGCACTAAGGGAATCACTCAAAATCAGGCACTCACCTAAGTTGCGAAGGCGCACATATAAAACGGCTCGGTAAATTGCATACAAGCTCTGCAGTAAAAATGGAAGTGCTATTAGGAAAACCGAATGTATATAGTTCGGTTCCATAAACATAAGCACACTCCAGCACCACTGGTACTTGGATCCATCGGTGTAAATAAAACATCGGTCAGTGTAGCCTGACAAAAATTCTAAAAAACATGTGCGAATACTACTAATAGGCATCGTGGACTTCCGGTGTACGGTCATCCCAATGGGGTGTACCAGGTAACCAAGGGGGGTAGAGCTTCTCATCCTTGACGAATATCCTAGGCAGTTCCACTCCAAGCTTCATTAGAAGATCTTGGAAACGAAAACCCGCAGGCTTAGGACTAAGTGTGCTTTTCCTATATCGTCCTTTTAGCATGGTGGTGAAAAACAAAGCGAACTTTGGGTGCTTAGGCATACATCTAAGCGCACAACTATCATTTGCCAAGAGAATCTCACGCCGATATTGCAGAGGAGGTTCTCCGGACTCGGCGTAAAGGCTCACGACAGGACTTATTGGAAAAGCGCCTATTGCCATGCGGTTGCCCCTGTTATGGACCGCGTCTAATCTTCTCAACACAGACGGTCGTGCTGACGAATAAACAACACAGTCATAGTCTAGTTTGAATCGGACCAGTGCACTTTACATTCGCTACAAAATTGTCCGTTTCGCTCCCCACGATTTGTCATTTAGTACTCGCATAATATTCAGGGAACGGTCATATCATGCTCTTAGCTGTTGACCAACTAAGCATCCTATCCAAGATCAAGCCCAGGAAACGCGTCTCATCTGCGAAGGGAAGTAAATCCGGACCGTAACGGAGTGAAGGTGGTAATCGTCTCCTACGGTGTCAGAAATTAACGCAGATTGACTTCTCAGTTGAGAAACGGAAGCTGTTTATTTTAGCTCCATTCTCCAAGGTTGTCCAAACATTGCTGCAGGTGCCATCGTAAGCACGCCGTGCGCTGAGAACTACAATAGACGGCGAAGTCGTCCACGAATAGGCATGACGAAACTCCAGGTGGAACACATTTCCAGGTGGAGTTAATTGCAATAGCAAAGAGCGTGACACTTAGTGCCGAACCCTGAGGTACTCCCTCCTCCTGAACAAAAGAATTAGAAAAAACCGAGATGACCCTTACTCGCAAAAAGCGGTCTTTCATAAAGTCCTGAGTGAACAGCTGTAGGCGTCCACGTATGTTCCACGTATATAGGGAATGTAGAATCCCTGCTCGCCAGCACGTACAATAAACCTTCTCGAGATCGAAAAATATGCCAGCCGTTTGACAGTTCATAAATCCCTCCGTTTCTGTTTCGATATTGACACAAGATGGTCTAAAGTTGAACGGTGTCGTCGAAAACTACATGTTAGTCAGTAGATTACGACTTTCTAACCACCATACTAATCGCCCATTGATCATGCGTTCCATCACCTTGCAAACGCAACTGGTGAGGGAAATAGGACGATAGCTGGAGCGAAGATGACGGTCCTTTCCAGCCTTCAAGATGGGAATAATGGTGGCCTCCCGTCAATTTTCTAGGAGTTTATTGTCAACCCAATCACGATTATAGACCTCGAGAAGGAATGCCTTACTTTCAGCAGAGAGCTGTTGTAACATTTGTACGTGAATGCCGCCTGGCCCTGGTGCTGATATTCGCTAAGATGAAAGAGAATGTTCTAACTCCGCCATGGTGAAAAGGCGATTGCCTACGTTTCTACAACGAAACGCGAAGCCTTGAGATTCCACCTGAGTTTTAATTGGAAGGAACTCAGGGGAGTAGTTATCCGAGCTAGACACTTGAGCAAAAGCACTGCCAAACATGTTGGCCACTTCAAATGAGTCAACAACAGCTCCTGTGGCTGTTTTCAGTCCCGCTATGTGTAAATAGGTCGATTTTGCTGCATCACGCCTTAACCTATCCCACACAACCGAAGAAGGTGTATGTCGGTTAAATGAAGCTACAAATTTGCTCCATGATGTCTTTTTGCTACCCTTAATGACTTGTCTGGACCTGGTGTGCATTTTCTTGTATTGGATTAGGTTATCCAACGTAGGGTGACGTTGGAAAGCACTAAGCGCACGCCTTCGAGCACGAATGGCATTCCGGCATTCTTCCGTCCACCAGGGGACAGGAAATCGACGGGGGTAGGAAGTCGGCCGCGGAATAGATTGTTCAGCAGCAGAGAGAATCGTCTCCGTGAGATGCAGCGCCAAATCATTCACTGAGTCGTGTGTAAACACAGCCAACTGGGTGTAAAGATTCCAGTTGGCATGGTCCAAACGCCATCTGGGCATACATGTGGAATATGTATCTTGCGTTAAGAAACTAATAAGACATGGAAAGTGATCACTATAGTGTAAATCACAAATGAAATTCCATTGTAAGGACACTGCCAACTGAGGTGAACAAACTGCAAGATCAAGGTGCGAGAAACTATTAAGAAAGTCAGATCCCAACACTGTCGCTTGATGCCATCTTATATTATAAAGCATTTGAATAGCATGGTGCTAGAATTATTTGCAGTATTTCCAAACAAGCGTCATAAAAGTGCATATTGTACATGGTAACGGTTTCTACATGTATTCCAAAAGAATTGTAGCAAACTCGGCTTGCTTACTTTCAGTGATTATGATGTCGGAGTTCATAATGTTGGGTCTTGAACGGAAAGTAAAGTTCTATACAAGGCACAGGGAGTCTGATACAATTAGATATAAGCAGTTAGACAGACTTAAAAAGATAAACACGCATTGGCTTGCTCAACGTTTTCTTCCCGACTCCAACGAAACGCGCGGCGGAGCTCTCAACAACACTGAGAAAAATGTGTATTTCTTGAAGATGTATAGGAGTTCCTGGTTTTCAAATCGTTGTTGCTAAGGATGTTAGAGGCTGCGGTATCAAATACCTATTTCTGTGGGAAGTTGCACACGCTATCAAAGAAAAAGCAAGTCAGCAACTTGCTACCGCTCTTCAACATGCCAAAAAGGAATGGGCAGAACAATTTACATTTCCAAATGTTACTCGGGCGAAGTTGGTTGATCCCATTTGCTAATAAGAAAACCAAATACATACGAATAAGTCATTAATAGGAAAGGTTGTTTTTAGCATGAACGTACAGTCCACGTGCAACGGAAATGAAATATTTGGAAGTGTTGCTACATGCCCTGTTCTGTCCACGATTCCAGGATATGGAAAAATTCGGGAGTTCCTTTTCCCATTCCTTTAATGCAAGCATGGACAGAAAAGGAGAGGTAGCGATTGAACTTGCCTTATCCACCCTACTTTCACTTCATGAAGATAACATTTAATCAACAACCTCTTATTGACCAGATCTAGTTTTTTTTGTTAAGTAGTATTTAATGCCCGTTATTACTACATATAGCACCGCAGGCGGTGACGCTGATGATACATGGAATGAAGAGCACTGGTGGAACGAGATAGCGGAGGAAACCGGAAATCACATATTCCACATGTAGTCGCCTAGGATCGAACCCGGGCCGCTTTGATGAGAGGCGAATGGTGTAACCACTCGGCCATGGTAGGCCTAATGATAGCCCAAGTCCCAACCCCAGCATATTTCCTTTATTGATACGCCACTGCTGGGACGTAAGCATTCAAGGGTCTTTATTTATTTCTTACGTAGTGAACGGCTGTGGGCAACATTAAGGCCAAAGTGAACTTCAGCGTGTTGTGTTCCAGCGTGCTTCCAGCTCTCTCTGACGCTAGCGTAAGATGCATATAATATCTATGGCAACACCAACACTCGACTCGAACTGCCTCTGGAGCCTGTGGAACAAACTACAACACAGTGGCATATTGAAACGTTTGTCACTTTGAGGTTATGTTGTGGAATTATTATTGTATTTTAACAATTTAAGCTGTATGTAACGATGACAATGGATTCCGAAAATGACAATGCACTTATTGCAACATTAGAAGTACTCAGTTTAAAAGAACGGTTACCTGAATCCGTATGGGAAAAAGGAAAGGATGCAATTGAAAGTACGTATGTTCCGGAAAATCCAGCAGCTGTCGAGAGACCAAGTGAAGTGTCCGATTTTGAAACATATCTGGCTAACGTGGAAAATAAATTTAAAACTTTGGAGTTATTGCTACAAAACCTTGTGAAACGGAAACACGGTTCCAAGAAAAGCTCAAAAAAACAATTTGTTGTTTCCCTGCTTATTCTTTGTGGTGAACATTCAGCAGAAAATAACTGGACTACGAGGGCAACAGTTGATTTCTCCTTAAACTTTCTAAGCTATCTTTGTCAAATCTGTAATTGCGAAAGTATAACTGAACTTCTAGTTGGAAATGATGATCATGAAGGTCTATTTGCTCCAGCTCTGCTTGCATTACGCCCTAAGTTGTTAAAAAATACATGGAAAGCCTTTCCTTCTGCAGTAACATGCTATTATTGGATGCTTATAAAAGTCAAGGTACTTAAGTTTAAGAATTATGATAAATAGAAGTGTTCATCAATGTAAAAAGGTACCTTAGCAAAGTAATAGAGGCAATCAACACAGTAGGGTAAAGTCATAATGTCAAACATTTCATAGCAATGACCTGTAAATAAAAGATACCTGGCATTATCGCTATCTATCCTAAAGAAATAATCAGTTTCTCAATTTCTAATTCCTATAATCTTCTTTTTCCCAGTGATCATCAGAAATTCTTTTGGTCTTCTCAATTGAAAAACTCTTATGACATATATCATTTTATGCTTGTTGATAAATAAAGCTGCCTTCATTGTAATCATATTCATGCAACTATTATATCTGCAGTGAGCATAGTTCACCTGATGCACTGTTCCTGAATGGCTGAATGACAAACATAGCTGTTGTGCATATTTTCTGATAAACTTATTTGCTTTATCAGCTAATAACATGTACTGGTTTCATATGCAAATTATCCTTTCTCTGTCCCCAACCTTTAAAATAAATAAATAATAAATCTATCCATCTGTGTGAACATGGAAAGGTAAAATAATGTCAAATTTATCAGCTCATTGATGTGTATTATTGTAAATTTCTTTCTTTTGAAATATAAATAAATTAATACATATTCCTATCATGTGCAAATTATCCATTCTTTGTTCCAATATCTTAAAAATAAGCAATTGAATATAACAAAATATAACAACCCCTAGTGCAACAGCTCTTTGTGGGCTAGGCTTACCACCCAGCCACTGCATCCCCCATCTCTGTTGTTGTTGTAGTGTTTAACACCACTTTTACTACTACGGCACCACAGGTGGTGACACATCCCCCATCTCTGGCCACTACAGGCGTCATGAATGGGGTTCAAAACTGGAGGGTGGGACATGGCCCATGCCCAGAGCTCTTCTGGTTGGATATGCAGCCTTTGCAACCTGGGGTTGCTACTTCTTTATCGAGTAGCTTGGCTCCTGGGGATCTAACAGGGCTGAGTGCACCCTGTGCCAGATCTCCCAGTAGGGGAAAAATCCCCACACCTTTATTGGGGATCAAACCTGGGTCCTCCGTGCCAGGGGCAGGAGTGCTACCTCTGCGCTATAGAGGCGGTCAATATAACAGAATATAAATAATAAATCAACGAATACTCAAAGTTACAACATTCAGTTAATGACATTCATCACATTATTGTACTGCTGTAAATTTCTTTCCTCACCTCTATTCTAATGGTTTAATTTGGCATTTTTATGGCCTGATGCTGTAAGCTTGTTTTCCACTCTTTTTAAGTCTAGAACTTTAGTTAAGCAAATTAAACATTTGTAACAAGCGCTCATTTCTTCTGTTTTCAGAGTCCACATTTAAGTGACCATTTAAATAGTGTGCTGCCAACTGCTTTAATTCTGGTTGATGATTTTGTTGAAGACAACATAATTTTGGGAATAAAATGCCTGCAACATATTGTGGAGAATGTTGTAAGTAGGAATAAACTGAAAATGTAGTTTTCTTGTATAGCACCTCAAGGCAAGTTTGTGTAATGGCTTAATGCATACGGACAGAGAGATGAATAAAGCTATGCTAATATGTGCTCCAAACTATCAAACACACGTTATAATGTCTAACTATGTCTTTACACTCAAGAATACCCAAATGATTGTCATAACATGGCACCTTGTAGAATTTATAATTTAATTTCTCTTTTACAAACACAGGTCTGGTCAGATGGTGAAACAAACAAATGTAAAAAGCAGCTCCTGAGTTGTGATGGCATGTGATTTTTTACGTTCTCTACTACTAAGTAGAGGAAGTATTTTATTCCACCCAAAAATTTGATGTCAAGGTTTCACCGGAAATATATGTTTTGAGGTCCCCTGATTAAAAAAAGAATATTTTTAGAAAAAGGTGCGTGTGTGTGCCTGTCAGTCTGTGGACAGCATAACTCAAAAAAGAAAAGTTGGTTAAAAACCAAAGTTGGTATTTAAGTTTAATGTCTTTGAAGGATGTGACACGAAGATTTTGAAGAAAATCGCTCCACCCTAAACTACCCTTTACATGGAAAATTTTGATTTTCTTGAAAATGACTAACGATTTTGATTAACATGCCATATGTTTGAGATATTTTGATGACAAATGAAATGTATACTTTGAATTTTCTGGCTATAGCCTATGTAGCCCTGTTTAGTCTGGATGACTTTTGAATAACTCGTAATCAATAAGAGATAGACAAAATCTTACTATATAAAAAAATGTAGATCTCGCTAAAACACACAATTTATGTTTGAATAAATTGTTTTGTAGAGTGAATCATTTCGGAGATATTCCTTGTTATTTGTATAGGTTTTGTAGAGCTTATACTTGTGTCAAATGGAACATGGCTATTCATTTTTTATATGTTAGGTATGCAAAGAGAACAGAATTTGAAAGCTTTAAAATATTTTACTATTGCTCAAAGCCTACTGTATACCCATATTCCTGTTGCACATGCAAGAAAATGAGCAATAAGATAATTTCTGCAAATGTTTATCTCAACACGAAGAAGATAGAAGAATAAAAGTTTGTAAGAATTGTTAGTACAAGAGTAGAGAAAGTCATGTGAGTGCAACACATCAGATCTTTAACTGTTGCATCAAAGGCATTGCTAAGATGTAATAAATCTTGATGAAAGTCCCAGATTATGAAAATGCATAGTTATTAGATCAATTTTTGGCCATATTATGCCGTTTTCTATTTGTATTACATTTTTTCAATTGTAGGTAATTACTGGCTGAAATACACGGCATTGCCCATGGATTCACAGTTTGTCTTTACAGCTTTTAGACTTTACACTTGCCCAATAGTCTTCAGTTATTTTGGAGACATTTGAAAATTTAGTACTTAATATACTAAAAACAAAGAGTTACTTAAAACTCCAAGTAAACTTTAAAGAACAAAAAATAAACAAAATAAATAAAAACATCAGGAAGACACTATGCAGAAGCACTGTTAGGCAACAGAAGTACTACAGGAAGAAAAGTGAGTAGACATAGCTGTCAGAATGTAATACCTTGCATTTCTATTTCAGTGATATAGAAAATGCTTTAAATTGTTTGTGGAAGAATGAGTAGAGAAAAACAGGATAAGCCTTATTCCATATACGAAGTGATATAGACATTGAGACTTTTCAAATGTTTTAGAAGAATATGAGTTGAGCTATAGATACCTTATAGTTTCACGTACACTTATTTTTTCTGGACATGTTTCGAAGACCAGCGTCTTCATTCTCAACAGTTTCTCAGCTGACAGTTGAAGCGGAAACACTGTTTTCTCTTAGAGTAGATAGCAGCACAGTCACTACCACAACAAATGTTTCCTCTTCAAACTCCAGTTGAGAACGAAGATGCTGGTCTTCGAAACACATCCAATAAAAACAAGTGTAAGTGAAACTATAAGTTCCAGACTGCACTTACATAACCTAGTGTTTCTTTATATCAACATATGTCTATATTTTGTATTAGTACAACATAACTAAAGTTACAAAATATTCAACTTTGCTTATTGCATACATGTAGCATTATATTGCACCCATTTATCACACAACTTGTAGTAATACACATAATTGATAATAATTCCCACTCAGATTACATTTATACGTTTAGTTATATACAGTGCGTTCCCTGAGCCATCTGGCCAATTCGCAATACGTATTCCATGCGCAATCCCTCAGGTATCTGGCCCGTAGCCACGATGCAGTTCCATGCACTATATTCTCATTATTGATATTGATACCATATTATTACTGATTTTATGATGATTATTATGATATATTGATGTGTGATTCTTCCTCCGGATCCAGACAGTCTGAATGATGAAGGTGAAGCACTACAGGTATAGTTAATGTGAATGATGTTCCTGACCCAGTTGAAGTACATTTCAATGGCTCTGAAAAGAGTGACATACAGAAAACAAATGACTCTAGGTTTGAAAAGTCAACCAAAATAAGAAAACTTTGCAATCCACCAATAAGTTAAAAAAAAGTGGTTCAAAGTACACAAAAATTCCAGAATATTACTATGCTTAAATGAAAAATGGGAAGAAATTAAAACAATTTTGAAGGGTTGCATGCCACTTGAGAGTCTGCAAAAAGTGTGATGTAATATCTTGCCACAGATGTTTCAAACCTTACCACAGTTGATAAAAAGCTTTTACCTTTCGAAATGTTTCAGTTAATACGTGGCTTGGCTTCAAATGGTCTTTAATTGCTTTAAAAAAGAATAAGCTTTAATGATAAAATATATGAACTTGATGCAAATGTATTCATTCATCATTACAGTATGTTTTGATACCGTTAGTGCCCAGCAGTTTATTTATAGATGGGGTGATTTTGGGACATTGGGTGAATAGAAACAGCAAACAAAATATATTGTTGACATACTGTATGCTGAACCAATACATTACATATGCTTTTTTTTTTTTTTTTTCAATTTTTGAAAAAACAGTTTTGTGTTAATGGGTTAATGAAGAAACCATTGGACAAACTGTAGTCAAGGTGGAAAGTCATCTGCCCCCAGTGCTTGAGCTCGGGTGTAATTGTTGTTCACGCAGAATTCTAGTAAAGAAAGACTGGCATGTATGCATGGCATGCAGTTTTGCTCTTGTGCTGTGGACAGAGAATTATGGAGCCAGTTAATAACCTCCTCTTCTAGAGCCACTGTTGTTCTTACATTTCTTTGGACCTCCGAGCAATGCACTTGTTTTTGGAAAGTTCCTGTTTCTCAGTCATTGATGTAGGACATTAAAGATGGCATGATGAGACAAATGCTTCGTTGGGTAAACCTCACCATAAAGATCTCATGTCTTTTTCGCATTTTCCCAAGCAGTATCATAAACGTAATACATCTCCTCTAATTCTGCGTAAATAAAGTGGAACATTTATATAATAGGCTGTAAAACTAAAAGTGCTTACAGTAAATGGAATATTTTAGTATATGCTGATAGCTGAGAATTTCCTGTAATTCTCATGCTGCAAGGGAGGTAAGAAAGTATGGGCATAGCTCAATACAACCATCATTTGAACATGACTTGCAGTGCTGTGTAACTCCATCCAATTTGACTACGTCACAAGCGGCAAGTGAAAATAGAATGCCTACTAGTAATACTACAGATTCAGGTACCGAACACAACCTGTTCAACACAACCAATGATATAGTTGGCACAGCATATTGAGATACCCCAAAAAACAACCTTGACATTTTTCCCCCATTACAGTGCAGTCTGGTTATATTTGGTGATATTCCATCCGTTAGGTTGCATTAGTGCAGCCAACTGTTCCTAAGATATAACCATGGTAAAGCTACAGCAATTGTTGGTGTTATTGCATCTGTTATGTTGCCACAGAAGCCCTTGTATACGAACATATTGCAGAAAGGCCAACCGATATATTTTAAAACAAGATTCTGTTTAGACACCATATTAATTAATTAATCAGTGGACGTAATGCTCGTATTTGCATGGTTTTTTCTTGAATTGTTATAGAGCAATATATACCGTTATAGTTACTGTTGTTATTTTTATGTTCACTGCACAGTAGTGCATTAAATCCTTACCATATATATTACGATATTTAGCGCTCGGAAGTGATTTTATCCAAAAGTGTTCTTGCAGAACAAAATTTGCCAAAGGTGAGTAGGTTCATCATGTGTTGTGTGGTAACGATGTTCAAGCATTATTATCGTTTGAAATTATGTTACTTTAATCCTGTGATATTTGAGGTTGGAAATGCCTTTATTATGTACATTGGCAGGACTGCTTTTTGTGATTCTTTCGTCAACTGTTTAGTGTACTGTCGGCCATTTTGAACTCTTGGTGACTGCCAATAAGCTGTGTCTACTATAAGAAGAGGCAGAAAAATGCAACATGAAGAGGAAAAACTTCCTAACTTACAAAAATTCTTAGTAGAGATAAGGGTACTGATTGGCACATCATCAATTCAGGTCACAATCCTGGTAGAACAGAGCAACAAAATGTTGTGAAAGGAAAAGGAGGCCCTACTGCTTATACTAAGAGACATGTAAGGGGCATCAGCCATGCATCTGCTTGGAAGTTGTTCATTGGTGAGTCATTTCTTCGACATATCAAAAAATGTGCAGAGATTGAACCAAGAAAGAAGAAAAATGATGAGAAATGGACTGTTTCGTTGGATGAGCTGAACGCTTTCATCAGTGTAATTTACTTGCGGGGTGCACTTGGGTGCAGAAGCCTTGAACTAGCTGAACTCTGGTCCAAAAAGTGGGGGCCACCTATATTTTCTGATACCATGGCAAGGGACAGATTCGTGGAACTGATGAGATTTTTACGATTTGATGTTAGGTCATCCTGTTCTGAAAGGCTAAAGACGGATAGGTTTGCACTGGTTTCAACTATTTAGAGCAAAATTATTGAAAACTGTAAGGTGCATTCCTTACAGTAGATGAAAAACTTTATTCTACAAAATGTCACTGTCCATTCATTCAATAAATGGCCAATAAGCCTGATAAATTTGGTATAAAATACTGGATACTTGGAGTGGTGAACTCAACGTATCTCTGCAATACTCCTATACCTGGGGAAGGATAATCAGCGGCCTCAGAACGAATCAGTTCCAGAACATGTGATGTCTCTAACATATCCTTTTCTAAAAAACAGACGAAACGTCACCACCAACAACTACTTTACTTCACTATCACTAGCTAAAAGACTAAAGGAGTCGTGCACTAGTATCGTAGGAACTGTGAACAGATCGAGACAAAAAGATACTGATCACCTAAGAAATTCCAGAGCTGCTCTTTATGATACCATTCTCAAGCAAACAAATGGTGGTATTTTGCTAACCATCTACCAAGGAAAGCCACAGAAGAATGTAATTATAATGAGTACACTTCACAACTCATGTGCAATATCTGCAGCGTCCAAGAAACTTCCTGAAACAGTTGAGTTTTACAACAAGGCTAAATATGGAGTGGATGTGATTGATCAGATGGTACGATTGTATTCCATTCGTGCTGGTACCCACAGATGGCCAATACATGTTTTTTTACAACATATTGGACCTAGCTGCCACCAACGCTTGGATAGTGTTTCAAGAAATAACTGGCAAGGAACTTTCACACCACAGATTCATCCTTCAACTCACTGATGAGCTAAGAGAAGCCAACTTGGAAACAAGTTGTATACAGACTAATTCAACCGAAGAACATCCAACCCCTAATCGCCGACGACAGTGCCAAATAGATCATAACTGCAAACAGAATAAAGCATGCAATTCCTGTCATATTTGCAAGAAACCAGTATGTGGAAAATGTACAGCAGAAGTTAGAAAAGTTCTTACGTGTGTAAAATGCAAAGCATAAGTGAATGTTCATAACAATGAACGTAACTCTCTATTTAAGTACTAACATGGTTGTCATACTGTAATAGGTTTACTAATATAAAGATGTGTTGGAATATTATTTGTTCTTTAATAAATAACATGCGCCGTGAAAGCTTTAAATCTTACATTATTTGTTCTATTATACATAAAGTTGAGTTCTCATGCTCATTATCCTAAATATTCTTAGTTGTACTATTACACTATATTCCGCTTTTCTGAGAATTTGAGCTTTTTTTTTTTTATTTGAATAAACATACTGTTGAAAAATAGGGATAAATAAAGAATACATGTTCATCATACTGGCTTTTTTATATACTACTAAATTAAATTTTTTTCCCTCCAAACTCTCCATTACCACAAGATTATTAGAGAAAAAATTGAGCATAGAAAATTCTAATGTATGCCCTAGAAAGGCAATTTTCCAATAATTGATATATATACAGTGATAGTATATTAGGCCTAGTTAACAAATAATATCAAACTGGTAAGGAATAAGTTGTAAAATGTACACGGAAAAGGCAAAGAAAAAGCAAATGGTCAAAAATGACCACTATCATAGTTAATGGTAGCTAGCAAGCGCCGGGGTTCTAGTGTTAAAGAGCCATGACATCAGATTCAATGAAACCACAGCTCTTGACACCACAGCACACTGCCATGCCAGGATGTGCCTTGAGGCCATAAAAATTGTTAAACATACTAATAACTTCAATAAAAAAGAGGAAGCAGCATGCATTCACAAAGCTTGGATACCAGTACTGGCCGACACACGTACCAAGTCATACAGCCCAGCCAGACATAAAACTTGATGCAGGCCATGATTGACTGGGCGCAGCCAATAGGAGAGAGGGGGACGGTCTCATCCCATCATATATAAGACAGACACCACAGGTCACTTCCTCTGATGATGCTCGTCGGAATGGCAGGCGAAACGTCAGGTGTTTATGCATCGACTGGACCACGGCCAATAAACCCGGGAACATCATCTTATTGGATAGACGCTGGCCATAAAAGCCTTAGCTCACGCATGGTTTTATTGTTTAGCATGTTTCTTTTCTGCTTTCATTTAGTAGAGTTAATATCTGACTTATACTCACTGTTTTAGCAGCTTCTTGTTCAGGCTTTCTAGGCCATCAATGATATTGATATCTATGATATCTTTGTAGATCTTATGACAATCCTTGAGCCAGAAAAAAATAACTGCATGAAATTTGATTTAATGTTTCATCAGACATGCTAGATATATTCAGAGTTTAAGGAGGATGATATGAAATTCAAGTGAGATCAATGAATGGAAAGGTGATTATGGAGCAGTTGGTTGAATGAGTTTTGGGAGAACCACCAGAGAAAACCCATCCAGATGCCACTTTGTCTACCACAAATACCATGTGCGGGTCCCTGGGATCAAACCCGGGCCACCTGGGTGGTAGGCAAGTGGTCTAACCACTTGGCCTCGGTGCCACCAACCCAAATATCACATTTTTAAAACAGTTTACAGAAAGAGGAAAATAGATGTTTGCTGGCAAGTCAGTAAATACATTATTTAAAAAATATGTTAATTATGTATACACACTTCTTTCTCCACTTATATGTGTTAAATGACATAACGTGTTTTGGGGAAGGTCCTCTCCATCAAAAGGGAGCCAAATTGCTGTCTGTTTGTCCAAGTCTTTTCTTGACAGCATGTCAACATCCTCCCTCCTTCCATTGGTGAGTCAGATGACGTCATCCATGGATGAAATTTCTAAATTCATGAATTTAATGATAAACATTTTTCTCTATATGCTGAGCTCTGAGAGCTGATCCCTTTTGGACTTATTTATCCTTGGATATTATTGAAATTGTTTGGGGGGATTTGTGTTGGATAGAAAATAAATTTGTTGTAATTCTTATGTTATCCTTGTCCTCATCGCATCCCTGTACCATTCCATCCCTCCATCTTTTCCACCTCACTGGTAAATATATTTGGTCTACTTTCCAAATTTAGCAGTTTTAGTGCATCATCAGTGAATCTTTATATGTGTTAACCTCTGCTGCTACAATGAAAATATTTTGTTTTAATCTTTGTAAGAAATAAATAAAGTTAGTGCAGTGCTGGTTATTTGTACTTAAAATCACCACCAATAAGTAATTAAAATGAATGCTCCATTACAAGGAATAATAATATTAGCATGTCTATCTGTATGTGATGTTTAGACCAGAACAGAACTGGGATGGTATGGCCAAGGAGAAGTTATCTACAAAACTTTAGAGCCATTGTTGTACCAGAGGAAAGCTGAAGTTTTACCTTCATTGTGTTCATGTTTAGCAACTTTCCTCGAAAAGGTTGAATCGGGTTATATCAAGACTGAAAAGAACTTGAAGGTAAGAGACTTTGTATTATTATTTCAGTTTGGTTTCTGAATTTGTTCTTAAGATCCCATAGAAATCACAGCTCAGGGATATTGAAAACATCATACAGCACAAATCTTCTCCAATCATCTATGAGGTATAAAGACATTGGGTCTAATGTTTTACTCATTTCCCACCACTTTAAGGATGAAGAGAGGTTTAGGGCAATGGCCTGTGGACTCAACCCAATTGCATCATATTTAAATGCCTTAGCAACTAACCAATCAGTTTTAAATCCCCTAACTGTGAGGGAGGTAACATTTAATGCTTAAACAATCATTTAAAATCAAACATTAAGTATCTTTTGCAGAAAATTTGCATGTGCAATATTAAAATAATAAATTGACCACTGCTCTTGTTGAATACTGCTGTTGTGTGAGAAATAAGTGGGAAATAAGTTTGAATCTCTCCCTACTCATTGCTTCACAAAAAATTAGGGTGCCAAGGCATTAGTTTGTAGTGGTGGTTATAATAATAATAATAATAATAATAATAATAATAATAATAATAATAATAATAATAATAATAATAATAATAATAATAATAATAATAATAATAATAATAATAATAATAGTAATAATAGTAATAATAGTAATAATAGTAATAATAGTAATAATAGTAATAATAGTAATAATAGTAATAATAGTAATAATAGTAATAATAGTAATAATAATAATAATAGTTTTAATCATACAAATGAATACATGATTTTCGCACTTGAGACATCAAACTAACTAAAGCAATATAGACCCTGATTTCATTTTTCATCGTTTTTTAACACTTTTTTGTCAGGATTGTTCAACTTCCTCATTGTGTAAGCATTTGTTTCATCACATATTTTGTCAAGCAAAAATGCCATACATTCTGAAAAAATTAAAAGTGCAAATGGTATCTGTGATGCATGCTTTTTCAGTAAGTCTTTAAAATGCCACATTTTGCACTAAAAGGGTAGAGAATAGGGTTGCTGTCAGTTTTAGCCCAATTCCACACTAATTTTTCTGTGTCATAATGCAAATGCATTTTGAAGGGCTTGGCATGTAATCATTTTCTTCATAATTGTTTTATGTTCTGCTTTCTGCACTAGTTTCATTATCATTAGGCTTTGAACCTTTATACAGCTCTCGTGAAATAAGGCAGTCGCAAGTTACCTGCCTCACGGGCAGACTGTGACATTATTGCGCCATACAGTGACAGCACAAAGTACACTGCCTACAGTGCATAGTGTCTCTCAAATATGTTCACTACTTCCACACAGTAAAATGCCTGCAGCACGAAAATCAAAATATTCACATACTGTTAAACTTGCACAAGAATTTGGGAGTGAATATTTTACTGTAAATGGTGACAGTATTGAATGTAAGTTATGCAGCAACATTCATAAGTCGACTGTACCTGGCCTCCTCGATGTTGTGATCATCTGACAGACTCACCCCCTCCCACTTGCTATAGTCCAAACTCTGCAACCTTTTGTTCTCTGTATGAAGGTTTGTTCCCTAATTATCACTGTCACCAGAACCTTCTTAAGATCCTGTTTCATATTCAGAAAAATCACCGCTTTCACTTTTACTCTCTAGTACACCTTGTATCAGTTTTCTCATCGTCATCTGCAGATATTTTCGTGGCCATGACAGCCATTGAGGCGAATGAAATAATGCTAAGATAAAATTGTTTTTCCATGGCTGAAATACATTTGGTTTTATCATACTGATCAGAATTAAAAACCATGTCAGCATGTCAATTTAGACATATACAAATTATATCTATGAGAAGGAACCTAAACTATATGGAAATATATGGTCGATGCAGCATAGCGAGCTGAGCTCGTCATACGATTCATATGCCCAAAAGATGTATGCGGGACCTGGTCGTCAAATAATGTGAATGGGTTAACTATCACATGAAGTTTCACTCACATGCAGTAGTATGTTCTTTGATAAATACGTATGAATGTTGTTGTTAGCTAATACTGGATTTCTGACAATGAAGTCATTAATCCTTTTGCTCTCCAATATTTTTTGTACATATATGGATATAATGTTGGCACTATAGGTAGTATAAAGATTGTCTGTCCCTTGGTTCAAAGTAACAGTAAATGTCATTACCATGTTCAGTGTCATAGAACAACCAAACTAAAGTGTGTGAGATTGCGTTTCATTAATTTTCATGTCAGGCCTAATAGCTGTCCCATCTGGAGAGCTGTTTCAGCTTTAAATTCTTTTAATCTGCTTTTGCAGTGATCCAAGTTTCACCATCACATATCATAATTTGTATTCTTTCAGTAGTTTCTTTCTGGTTTATCCAGAGTTTCTTTAATGCAGAATACCTGTGGTCCCACCTGATCTGGATAAACGGGGTTCTTGTGTAATTTAAATCCAGTCAAACTGGTTTCGGAATACAGTTAAGATATGTGGTGTGGAGAAATCATTAACACAAGGTAATTATTATACTACTTATAAACATTATGCAAAAATAATGGTTTGGGACACCTCAAATGGGTAGGGATGTATATTTTGCTCTAATGCCAGTTTTATTTTAGTGGACACACCATGACGACGTGTTAGAGATTTTACTGCAGAATATGGAAATGGAGCAAGGATTGCCATTAAGGAGAGCCTATATAGCATCTCTTCCCACACTATTGCAAACTGCACAGCTGAGAGCCTGTCGATGGACTAACAGGCTTCTCAGAATTCTCAGAGAGTACATGGAAGTTGCTGGTTATTATCATCAGTATGAAGAGGCCCTGTTTGCTCTTAAGGCAAGTAGATATGGAGGTACAAATATCTAAACTATACTAGATTAGTGATGTGCAACAGTCGTCCAACTTTCTCTACCTATTACATATTCAAATATATCAGCCATATATTGTAATTCTGTGAATTAAAAACAATGCCTTTTTTTAAAATACTTATCAAAAACTACAGGTTTATTAACTACAATATAGTGAATACAAAGAACAGATAGTCACTCAAAATGTCCTTTACAGGCCATACAGGTTTTCAAACGGCCTGGCCAATCATTAGGGACACAGCTTTTTGGTGGATCGCAATGACACGAAATATGTTAATACGCAATTAAAAAGTTTTAAAATCAGTTCTATTACAATTGCCTGCAACATTACCTATGTTTACTCTCACAGTTAAATGCAAATTTTAATGCAAGTCGCAAAATGAGTGTTTACTATGATTTACCATGAAATGAATAATTTATTATGATATTTACTCACAAAATGATTATTTACAGTTTAATATAAAATTAGCATTTCATTGCGATATTTCTGCAAAATTCATGTTAAAAGATTTATTGCAGGAATTAAACAAGATCTGTTTTACAATTGCACATAGAAAGCCAGATGGGAGGTCAAGAGTTCAAGCTCCCAGCACCATCACTGGAGCAAAGTGCCGGAGATAACACCTCCCTCCTCTCGTGTGTTTTCCTGTGCTCCGCAAACACACATAACTTAGACTTGAAGGATAAGTTCATGTGTATTTTACAGAAGGCTGTGATATTCAGCAGGGAGTGCAAGTTTAATGCCAAAAATGGCAGGAGTTTAATGTTAAGTTTGTTTCATGTATGGATGCACTGTAAGGCCAAAGTGCATGATTGTGCAGTCACATTAAAACAAGTTCATTCTGACAGATAGGTGCACACGTGCACTTGAAAGTTTCCATGGCAACAAACATCGTCCTCCGTGGTCTAGGGATAACATGCTAGCCTCTGGTTCTTTAGGTAACAGGAATTTTTACCGGTGTAAAAATCCTTAGATGGCTTCCTTCGGAAGGAAAGTAAAGCCAGTGGTCCTGTGTAATAGATTTACAGTATGTAAGGAACCTCAAGCTTGATGGAGGCCTATAAGGAAAATTAAGTGGTCTTTCATGCCCAATGTAGAATGGGATGCTGAGAACCACAGTCTATGTACCTATATTCAATTTCCAATGGTGATTGTGAAGGAGCTCTTTCAGTGTGCAATATTTTGCCAGATAAAAAAACCAATATTACGGGAACTTAGAAACCATGCTTTCTTATTTCAATGAACTTGCTACATATAACATTTGAAATGTAAATTGTAACAGTAATGAGAGGTAGAACTGCAACTTAAAAATTCAGTGCCTCTCAAACTTTGCCCACACACGGCTTGTGTGTTTAAAAACACCAACAATAAGTTTGTTGGCATAAATAAATAATAATATAACAGTAATATTTGATATTGTATAGTAACAATAATATTACATTTTATTTCACAGCTTGAGCCTACTTTTTATATCAACTTTCACAATTTTTATTCACCATAAAATTGTGTCCCTACCCATCATTTATAGCAGCGTATATGACTTTAATGTCCAAATTCTGCACTTTTTGTTTCAAATCTTGTTTTAGGATATCCAGATTTCTGTGTTGTGTGAAGCAAGCTTTACTCTCAATGGTGTCCCATAGTTGGTAATCCAGCAGGTTCAGATCTGGACTTCCCAATGGCCAATTTGGGTGCGTTGGAATTGTTAGCCTCAATTGCACATGTTTACCCTTATGACCTCGTGCAGAGTCTTATCATATGAGCCTTATAATATTAGACATATATGATACCGTACACAGACACAATGCAGTATACAGATACAATATTGTATACAATACAGATATGATACAGTAAAGTGCAGAAATAATATAATGTATGTTGAAGTAATACTTCATGCTCCATTTATTGCTAGTATTTACCTAGAATGCATTTTGTTAGATCTTGCTAATATTATCAGATTATGTTGACAAATGTGACACCAAAACATAACAATCAGAAGCACATTAGCTTCAAGATTTGAATTCTAGACCCAATGAACTGTCTCATATTTATTTGTTTAGCAGGCATTGATATGATGTGGAAATATATTTCCTAAATTACACTTTCCGTGTTATTTGGTAACTTGCTCTGCATGAACTTATTCTCCTTCTTAAATGTGACACTAGGGTAGTACTGGACAACTTTTGCATAACTGGTAAACCGTTAGAGATAGACCAAAAAATGTTGTTGTTGTTAGCTAATGCTGGATTTCTGACAATGAAGTCATTAATCCTCTTGCTCTCCAATATTTTTCACTGATGGATGGGGCACTAGAAGTGGCCAGGCATATTTGAAGGTGGTCTCGATCCATTTCCTCTTGCAGATCACATAGAGGACAGAGAAGAATATATCCCAATTCTGGTTAAATGTTTTGCCAGACAATCATGTCCTGTAATCAACCTGAAGGTTGCAACTGCTGTTTTTTCGAGGATACTCAGGAATTACTGTTTGAATGTTTGGTAGTTCCCATTTTTTATCCTTTGATTTTTCATAGTAATATTATACAAAAAATGCAGATCTTGCTAAAATACACAATTTATGTCCCAATAAATTTTCTTGTAGGGTGAACCATTTCGGAGATATTCCTTGTTATGTGTGTGAATTTCAGAAAACTTAAAACTTTCGGAAATGGATCATCGTTGTTCATTTTCTTATATGGGAAGACAGTCGCGAAGAGGGGTCAAAAATTCGAAATTTTGTTTTTACCGCTAATGTATAGCCCATTGGGTTCGCTACAAAATGGCGTTTGTTTTATCAAAATTGAACATTTAGTTTTTTCGATATTAAATTTTAACTAAAATACGACACATTGCTTTGCACAAAAAGTAATAATCACATAACTCTAAAACTTTTACACAGTGTAGCTAACATATCTAACTAAAAACTGATAGCAGATGAGGTCTGTAGAGTGATTGTGTTTTGATATAAAAAACATTATTTAAAGTGAGCACATAAATTTTAAAAATAATAGAAATTTTTAGCCACTCCTCCATGCACACTAACCTTTAGATTAATCCTACTATCCTGAAAGGCTATCAGTTTTTTAATCATGCTATTATTTAAAAGCTGCAAAAATTTCAGGTCTGTATCTTTCATACTTTGGCAGATAAATGTACCTAAAGGTAGAAAAAGGAGGAGATAGATGATCTTCCAGAATTGTATACTATAAGTTCTGGAATGTATTAACTGTAAGTCTGAAGCATAAAATCAAAACGTCTTGAGTATTTTTAAACTTTAACTCCATTTTTCTCAAAACTACATTTTTCTACCTTTAGGTACATTTATCTGCCAAAGTATGAAAGATACAGACCTGAAATTTTCACAGCTTTTAAATAATAGAATGATTAAAAAACTGATAGCCTTTCAGGATGGTAGGATTAATCTAAAGGTTAGTGTGCATGGAGGAGTGACTAAAAATGTCTTATTTTTTTTAAATTTATGTACTCATTTTAAATAATGTTTTTTATATCAAAACACAATCGCTCTACAGACCTGATCTGCTATCAGTTTTTAGATAGATATGTTAGCTACACTGTGTAAAAGTTTTAGAGCTATGTGTTTATTACTTTTGTGCAATATGTACCTAAAGTTTGCTAAATTTAACATGTAGCCTTACGGCAGTTACCTTGGCGACTGTCTCCGCTTAGTGTGCAAAGAGAATGAATCTCAAAGCTAAAGATTTGACTATCGCTCAAAGCCTACTGTATCCCCATATTCCCCTTGCACTTACAAGGAAATAAGCAATAAGATAATTTGTACAAATGCTTACTCAACTAACACGAAGATATAGGAATAAGAGTTTGTAAGAATGGCTAGCACAAGAGTAGAGAAAGTCATGTGAGTGCAACACATCAGATTTTTTTGTATATGCAACATTGTAATGCATTAAATACATATTACAATATTTAGTGCTTGGAAGTGATTTTCTTCAAAAGTGTTACTGCAAAACAAGATTTGCCGAAGGTGAGTTGGTTCATGTGTTGTGTGGTAATGATGTTCAAGCATTATTATCATTTGAAAGCATGTTATTTTAACCCTGTGATATTTGAGATTAGAAATTATGCGTTTATTATGTGGGTTGGCAGTACTGCTGTATATCATGTCCACTGGGATTTAGTGTAATGTTGGCCATATTGAATTCTTGGGAACTGCTGATAAGTTGTTTCCCCTTTAAATAGCAGAGTTGGGTAGCCAATAAGTGCTTATCATCAGCTGTCTTATCTTGTCTATGATTTGTCTGTGGAATGCAATCATAGAGACTTAGTGTCATATTCATGGACAACTATGCATAGATTGACATGAAAATGTAAACGTCACTAACAATGGGAATACTTTTTCAGGCATTACTCAAATGGATGACAGATTGTTGGCCTGTGGTTCGTTATCATGCAAAAGTGTTGCTTCAGTCATTGTTACGATTAGTTTTGAATTTCTCAACTGAAGAACAAGACGCTACTGGAGATTCATCTAGAGATCAAATAATAGACCTTGCAGAGAAATGTTTAATTCTTGTGGTCAAACTAGCTCCAGAAGAATCAGCTCTTTTATGTAGGGATATAAAAGAAAAGGTGAAATTTAACAGTGTAATTATTTCAATACTTGAAAGAGTGTTTGTGAATTGAGCGCTTAAGGAAATCTTTTGTAGAAATGTATGTAATATAAATTGAGACCATATATTTTTGAGTGTTAATACTTTCATCACAGTCAGTGATTCTCAAGCTTTTCTTTCTGGCACTTGCTTTAAGAGCTTTCCATTCCTCCTCCTCCTTGCTTATTTTACATTGTTTTTAAATGAAGCAACTAAGCCAGGAAAACAGAATATGAGAAACTATAAATAACTTTTTACTCTCTCTACTACGTTTAGTAGAGGAAGAATTGTATTCCACCCAAAAATTCTATGTTGAGATTTCACTGGAGATATATGTTTTGAGTCCCCTGAATCAAAAAAAAAACATTTTTAGAAAAAGGTGCATGTTTGGGTGTGGGTGTGTGTGTGTGCAGCCTACTCAAGAACAAAAATTCAGTTAAAAGCCAAAGTTGGTATTTAAGTTTAATGTCCTTTGAGGATGCAGCATGAAGATTTTGAAGAAAATTCCTCCACCCTAAACTACCCTTTACTTGGAAATTTTTTAGAAAACTTTGATTTTCTCTAACGATTTTGATTAAAATGCCATATGTTTGAGATATTTTTATGGTAAATAAAATGTGTATCTTGAATTTTCTGGCTATAGCCCATGAAGCCCTATTTACTCTGGCTAATCTGGATGACTTTTGCATAACTGGTAAACCAGAAGAGATAGAGCAAATCTTACTGTACAAAAAATGTAGATCTTGCTAAAACAGACAATAATATGTCTAAATAATTTTTTTTGTAGAGTGTTCCATTTCAGAGATTGCTTGCTATTTGTGAGAGTTTTGAAGAACTTATACTTTTGTGAAATGGAACATTCATTTTTACACGCTTTACATTAGCTTCACGGGGGTAGTAAGGGGTAGTGATGCGCCTCCTATAGCCTCTCCTACCCAATTCCCATCCTCATCCTGCCCGTGGTGCACCCTGCTTTTAACAGATGAGGCTCTGGGGACCGAATCACAGCGGTATAACTGTTTCATCTAAAATGGAGGAAATGTCATTTACATATGTGCTGGCCTATCACAGCACAACAGCGTCCCTCAGAGGCACATGAGGGGAAGGTCGGTGGATCTAAATACCACCTATTTAGTCCTCCCAGCTAGGTCCGATGGACCCGTTGACCAACGATAGGTGTGGTCCCCCTTGCAAAATGAGGTTTAAGTCGGGTGATGTAACTGCCACATTGTAAAACTGGTGCCCGTTAAGAAAACAGTTACATGAAAGCCACATACATGAACATACAAAATGTATGTTAAACCAAACATCTTGTACTGTTCTGAAGCTTAAATAACAGCAGCAAAAGCTAACATCAATAAACTTGGACAAATACAAAATCAGGCTCTTTGCCTAATCACTGGAGCAGTTAAATCCACACCTATTGATGCCATGCTTGCCTTAACACGGACCCCATCAATAACAACAAAAATAGAAGAACAAGCATTGCTCCAACACGAGAAAATGTTATGACTGCCAAACTCTAAATGGACAGAAGAAAACCTCCCCCCTTCAATCCTTAAAACTCATAGTAGTTTCCTAGAAAAGGTAACACAGATTAAATCCAAATTGAACATTCCTAACACCAGAGAAAATCTACTTATAAGAGAAAATCCATTGGAATTATTGCAACCTACCATCAGTTTGGAATTAATAGAGGAAATAAGTAACTCAGACACACCAAAAGAAATGCAAAAACTTCTAGCTCTGGAAACAATCAATACTAGATATCCCACAGAAGAATGGCTGCACATATATACTGATGGATCCTCCAAGGAAAACCTTACTGGAGCTGGAGTTACGTGTTCACATTTTTCCTTTTATCCTTATGTTGGCAGAGACACAACAAATTATGATGTAGAACTAGAGGCTATACACATTGCTCTCCGACAATTATTAAATCTTCCCTTAAATAAATTTAACAAGGCAGTAATTCTTTCAGATTCTAAAGCTGCAATTCAGGGAATTGTATGTTCAAATACTATAAAGAAGTCAACAAAAATTAGAGAATGTTACAAAATGTTAACACAACTCCAAAAAGTTAATAAGACTGTTCATCTCCAATGGATTCCAGCACACTGTGGAGTCATGGGGAATGAAGCTGCAGACTCACTTGCAAAGAAAGGCACAACAATAAAACAAAAGTCTAAATTCAATTTCTCATATTCCTCAATAAAACGCTTGATCATTAAAAAATTTTCTCATTCATACCTACAATAAATAGAAACAAATGCCAAAGATAAAAAATGGATTACACTACTTTCCAACCCAGATATAATCCCCCAGAGACCAAGGAAAACAGTGGTTGCAGCCTTCCAACTATTGACAAATCACGACTGCTTAGCAAGTCATCTCTACAGAATAGGTATATCAGCCTCACCAATATGTGTCCTGTGTAACGATCCAGCAGAAATGAACGAATACCACTTGAAGACCTGTGAAGCATTAAGATCAGAAGAAACTACAGTTCAAAAGTATTGGAAAGCACGAATGCTAATGGCTTCATTGCCAGATGCAAGGCACTAGAAAACAACACATTAGCTTTACCTTTATGTATGTGTGTGTAACGCGTGCGTGCGCAATGTGTGTGCATGTGTGTGTGATGTATGTAATAGAATCTTTGGACGTAATTTTCACCCACTTAAGAGTCGTCTGATTGACTTGAAAATTTGCACACTTGTCAAGAGCCATTGACAATACAATAATATCATAACTTTATCCTAAGATCCTGACCAGGATTGTCAGGATAAAACAAAATTAATTAGCTGGCTATAACCAAAGTAGTCCTGTTTGCTCTGGATGGCCGGTAAACCGTAAGATATAGATCAAATCGTACTATACAAAACTGTAGATCTTGTTAAAACACACAAGTTGTATCCAAATGCATTTTATTGTGGAGTGAACCATTTCGGAGATATTCCTTGTTATTTGTGTGTTTTGCAGTACTTGAACTTTTCTCAAATGAAAGGTCGTTATTCACTTTTCTATCTATTTAGCCGTGCAAAGAGACCGGAATTTCAAAGCTTTAAAAAATTTGACTATCGCTCAAAGCCTACTGTATTCCCATATTCCTCTTGCATCTACCGTGCGTTCTTAGACCATTCAGATCGTCCCGCGGCGGTCAGGGACCGGGCGAGTACCGGCAAGTCACGGATACGGAACACTAACTTGCATTAGGCTTACCTGCATCACATCAGATGCGTGGTAAGGAACTCCATGAATTATATGGTGATTTTCAGTAGCCCAGCATGGGCATTGGCAGACTTTTTTTCAGGGGAGGGCCGCATGTTGGAAGTTTCCAATCAAAACAATAGTAATCCATTACTGTGCTGCCAAAAACTATAAAAGATATGAGTTATAGAGTTTATTGCGGATAGGTATATTAATTCGTGCTAAATAAACACTGTTATTTACATCAAAATTAAATTAATAGTCTAATAATAATTGACAGCACAGTTAATGCATTCATTTCCGGGGGGCTACGGCCCCCTTGCCCCCCTTCGCGACGCCCATGTAGCCCAGTATCAATTTGTTCTGAGTAGAAACTTGGTAGAAACTGACCTACAAAACCACGCTTCATCAGTGAAGAACGTTAAATTGCAGTAATTAACCCTACTTAAAGGATCTTGTGGTCGTAAAGCCTGGACTTTTAAGTTTCAGAAGTTTGGTTGCTACGAAAGCTGACGTCTTGGAAATGTTAACCTCCTGTGCTAAACGTTTCAGCGACAGTATGTACTTTCACAAAAGTAAATACCCATCTTCGGTGAGACGTGCGCGAAGAGTCTCCTAATTCTCAGGCGTGCTTGCATAGTTGGTATGAAAATTAAATTAGTCATATGCTTCCCTTACTGTTCGGAGGGCATGGCAGCCATGTTGCCTCGCAACTCACCTCGCCTCACCTCGTGGCTTTGAAAAGCAATATTTCAGCAATCCTTCTACATTAACGGGCAAACATTGGGGATTCAAGTTCAGGCACCTGCAGAACGTATGTTCTTATCGTGTTTCTATTAAGTTGTGAACTAGAACTAAAATGATTCCATTGTTGGTCCTAGACTTACAAAACATGAGCAGGCCAGATCCGTGTATTTGCAATAGCTGTGCTGGCTAAGGTATATTCTTTCAAATGGACAGTGTGGGCTGACATGGGTCCGAATCCCTCTTAACATAATTATTTTTATTTCCCTTTTTCTTTTTTCTTTCTTAACGGGAACATTATTACTTATATAACCTGAGCGAAATATAAAACAAACTAATAAAAACTATTTCTAATAAAGCTCCTCCTTTAGGTATTTTTATTCCGCGTGCCGTTGTAACCTTTCCCGTCGTCTTATGAATGCTGCAGTATGATGGAAATTTTACAAATGAATGCTTCCTAAGATGTCAATTGCTGAAAATGAAGTAGAGAACACGCCTACCTCAACTGTCAAACATTCCCCATGAGATTAATATTTCCCTTAAAACATTCACATTCAAAAGCATCTCTATGAATTTCGCAGGTTATTACCATATTAAAATATATAAGCCTGTAATAGTGTAAATTACCAGATCTGGATGCCAGTGAACATGATACATTAAACAGAACAGAATGAAGTTGTTGAAGCAACCTTTGCACCCAGCAAAATGTTTCAAAAGTGATGCTTTTTAAAAGGGTTCTCCAAGACAGGTAACGTCTTAAAGACGTTACAGTTCTTGAAGATAGGCGTATATTCTGAGTAGGTAATAGATATCAGGCGCGGCTCCTCAGGGTAGGCAGGGTAGGCATTGCCTACCCTATCGTAATACATCAACAAATAATGTTTAACTATGATTTTGCATTTTATCATTTGAAGCGTCATTTTCCCCTAAATTGCAGTTCAAGAAAAGTTTTCTCGGTTATAATGACCAGCGCATGGTCAAATCCTTTAATCTCAATTCCGATTCATCAAAACTGCGCTGCGTGTTTGAAACGCGCGGCAGAAATGATAACGCATGGAACCTGAGTAGCGGAGAGCAGGCTAGCTTAACCTCTGCCTGCCCGGCCCCATTTCCTCAGTACGAGGCCCTTGAACAGGGATAAGGAAACATTCGGTCTGTATATGCACTCCGAGCATGCGTAGACGCGTCTGCCAGCAGTCCGAACACTTGCCTGCCCAAATCCGAATTTATGCGACATTTTCCGAACAGCCATACTCCACTAACGAAGATCTCAGAGATCTGCATCTGTCGTTATCTCTGTGTAATACCAGTATGACCGACTTAATTAGTGAACTATTACAAATTTCGCTTTCGCGGCGCACTGACAATGAAAAGAGGAGTGTTTTAGCTATTTAACACAAAGCTGCAGTCAGACAATTTTTCAATTTCTTAATCTATTTTAGTCATGGGCGTCGCGAAACGGGGGCAAGGGGGGCCACGGCTCCCCCCCCCCCCTTGGAAGTTGGTGAACTTAATGTGCAGTCAGTTACTGACTTTTAAACTATTATTTTAATTTTGATGTAAAGAACAACTTTTGTTTAGCACAAATTAATACGGTTATCTGCAACAAATACTATAAATTTTGTCAGTAAAATAATGATTTAATATTATATGATTGCAAATTTCCAACATGTGCCCTCCCCCCTGGAAAAAAGTCTGCCGACACTCGTGATTTTAGTTTTGGCGGTAATTTGTCTGTAAGTCACACTCATTCACTCTGCTCTTATTAAACAACCAAACAATATATTGTTTGCGTTATCCGCAATGACTTCGCTCCCTATATTTCGGATAAACGGGGTTTATTATTATTATTATTATTATTATTATTATTATTATTATTATTATTATTATTATTATTATTATTATTATTATTATTATTATTGTTGTTGTTGTTGTTGTTGTTTGTTGTTACTGTTACACTTTGCCTACCCTAAAATTTTGACTGCGAGCCGCCACTGATAGATATGAATTAATTATTGATATTGGTGATTTCAATCTCATTTGTCTGTCATTAATAAAAATAAACTAACTTAAACTCGACACTAAACACTGCGATACTCGTGTTTGTTATACAAATATTCCACTTCCTTATTCTTCTAAATAAATATAAGCGAATACTTAGAAAAAGAAACGCAAATTTTTAAACCATTTCTAAAGGTGCACGCGAACTGTCCGCCTTGCAGTGAAATTAGCTGCTAAGGTAGTGACAGCAAGCTTAATATCATATGATAGAGCGCGAGTGCCTAATTGACGAATAGCCAAGAGCACTTCGTCGTTGACTCTGAAATTCAGAACTGCTAGCCGCCGGGGTTTCGAGCCTCGCCTTTCGCATGTTAATTTTCTGTCATACAAGATTAACAAACGTATTTAGTTCTCTACAGCTTTTTATCAGGAACGGAAAATCAGGTGAAGGCACACTGCTAAAAATTGAGTTAAAGTTGTCATGGCAACGTTGTGTCTGCTTGGAAATAAGCGATATGACAACCTTGCTGAGTGCAAAGGTTGCTTCAATAACTTCATTCTGTTCTGTTTAATGTATCATATTCACTGGTATCCAGATCTGGTAATTTACACTATTACAGGCTTATATATTTTAATATGGTAATAACCTGCGAAATTCATAGAGATGCTTTTGAATGTGAATGTTTTAAGGGAAATATTAATCTCATGGGGAATGTTTGACAGTTGAGGTAGGCGTGTTCCCTGCTTCATTTTCAGCAATTGATATCCTAGGAAGCATTTATTTGTAAAATGTCCATCATACTACAGCATTCATAAGACGGCGGGAAAGGTTACAACGGCACGCGGAATAAAAATACCTAAAGGAGGAGCTTTATTAGAAATAGTTTCTATTAGTTTGTTTTATATTTCGCTCAGGTTATATAAGTAATAATGTTCCCGTTAAGAAAGAAAAAAGAAAAAGGGAAATAAAAATAATTATGTTAAGAGGGATTCGGACCCATGTCAGCCCACACTGTCCATTTGAAAGAATATACCTTAGCCAGCACAGCTATTGCAAATACACGGATCTGGCCTGCTCATGTTTTGTAAGTCTAGGACCAACAATGGAATCATTTTAGTTCTAGTTCACAACTTAATAGAAACACGATAAGAACATACGTTCTGCAGGTGCCTGAACTTGAATCCCCAATGTTTGCCCGTTAATGTAGAAGGATTGCTGAAATATTGCTTTTCAAAGCCACGAGGTGAGGCGAGGTGAGTTGCGAGGCAACATGGCTGCCATGCCCTCCGAACAGTAAGGGAAGCATATGACTAATTTAATTTTCATACCAACTATGCAAGCACGCCTGAGAATTAGGAGACTCTTCGCGCACGTTTCACCGAAGATGGGTATTTACTTTTGTGAAAGATAGTACATGCTTGCTAGTTAAGTCCAAATCAGTTTTATTCCATTCCTGCAGAAAAATATCTTTCAGTCTCTTTTTGCTTGTGATGTGTTTTCTGATCCTATCTTCCAATTCTTGCCAGTTGTACTCCAAGTTCAAGTTGGCGAATCGAGATGGTGTTCTGAGCGTATTGGGTGTGTTGTAAATGATCCATAACCTAGCAACTGTGCTGTGCTCAGGATCGTTGTCTTGTTGTAAATAAAAATTGTCTCCAAGATTTACGGGCGCTTTTTTGCAGATGCTTGTAGGGTACGTTATAATTACACTTGTTCATATTTCCATCAACAAAAGCTAGCTCATACGCACGCCATTTGACCCCATACATTCCTATACTATTACGCTGCCACCTCCATGTTTGATCGTAGCTTCCATATTTTTAGGATCCCACTCAGTGTGCTTCTGTCTCTGTGCCTTTAATCGACCATCACTTTGGTATAACCTTAGGCATCGCAGAACATATAACATAATATAACCATACATGGCATGACTCAAGGTAAGTGAGTCGGTCTGGATGGCTCAGTTGGTTAGACGCTGGTCTACTGATCCCAAGGTCGCGGGTTCAAATCCGGCCCAGACCGATGGTTTTTAAGTGTGCTTAAAAACGACAGCTCCATTTCAGTAGATTTACTGGCATGTAAAAGAACTCCTGCGGGACAAAATTCCGGCACACCGGCAACGCTGATGTGATCCTGGCAATTGACAGCGTCGTTAAACAACAAAATAATTTAATTTAATTTAATTTCAAGGTAAGTGGAGTAGAGAGAAGGTAATCAGTACACACCGGCACAATCACTGCCATTGTTTTTTTATTATTATTTTTTTTATAACTTAAATATATAGGTTATTCTGTGTGGTCTCTTTTTATTTTGTTTAGGGGTGCTAATTTGGTCCGGTACCGCTTACGCACCCGGAGGTTTGTGGGTGTATGTTAAAGTAAGTGGGAAATGGTAGGTCTCCTGCCATGATCAATGCCCTGACAGGGACCTCCGGCATGAGGTGTAATGGTGTGCTGTTCTTGACAGAGGTGTTCTGGTGGCTTCTCTCGGTCCCGAATTGGATCTTCTGGTAGCTGTGTAGTCCCTGTAGGGAGGTCTTTGTGCGGTGTGTGTAGTGGGGTGGTGTGGTGGCGGGGAGGGGGTGCGTGATGTGCTGGGTGTTCTGGAAGGTGAGGCTGCGCTAGGGTAGCGTTCTTCTCTGCTGTTGATGGCGGTGATAATGGTACTCATGTGCCCATTTAGCAACTCGCTGAGTTGCTTGTGGGTGGTGGTGGTCCTGGTGGTGTTAATGTAGTCTACTATCTTCTCCAGTTTCGTCTTCAGGTAGTTCTTGTCTGAGTCTGTGGCTTGTTGGATTTCACGCAGTCGGGCGATCTCATCAGTCATGTGACGGACTGAGTCTTCCAACTGCGCTACTCTGCCAACAAGCTCTTGTAGTAGTCTGGTAGAATTTTGTAGTGGTGCCTGTGTATTTCTGGAAGCTGGTTGTGCGGCTGGTGGCGGTGTGTTGTTCTGGACGGTCCGAGTAGAGTGCGGCTGTTTGTCTTGTTGTTGGGTGCTCGGTCGTCTGGGGCACACCGATTGCCCTGTGTAGTGGCCCGTGCGATTACATGTCGCACAGTACACAGGGTGGTGTGCCATGCTGTGTCCGGTACATTGGGTGGTCAGTGTCCCGGCGCCGCCCCTCCCCGCCCCCCCCCCCCCGGGGGCTTACCGACCAATGCTATAGTTTTCTTGCTGTTCTTTCCCATGTTGAGACGTTTCTTCCTGTGGGAGGTCTGGTACGGGGTACACTTTGCCTCATTAGCTCCTTGAAGGGCCAATTAACTAGGAAGGTAGCGTCCGTACAAAGTCAAGTAGTCATCTTACGGGAGGGGGAGTCGGAGTGCTGACCCCGCCACCCCTACCTGCACTGCTCCATGGCCTTGGTTGCAGCTTGGGGGCAAAGCGACTGGGCGATGAGGATAACCTCTGCAGAGAGGTGACCCCCGGGGGGGGGGGGACATTATCTTCTGGCAGAGTGAAGCTTATTGCATTCGCTTCTTTCTGTTCATCTTAAAGGGTTGCAGACGTCATATAAGTGCAACTGGCAGATACAGACAGAATGTGAGAATGCCGCCCAGTTATTTTCTAGGGGAAAAAAAGCTCAGGGAATAAAATAAGGAAAAAGAAAGCAATTTTTGTTTCAGCTAGTGAAGGATGCCTTCGATGTTGTGAATTCCAGGATACAGAAGGACGAAACAAATAATCCTCAGACGTATGGATGGGCTGAATTTGGGAAGCCAGGAGAATACTCTTCTCTGATTTATGGATTTCGGAGTGGAATTAAGGCTCGAGCACCATTAAGGATTAGTCCCATTTCAGAAGGGATTCATTACATCTATAAAGTCTCTTAGGAACTACATGGATAAATGAAAAAGTTAAACATGTTATATTGACCTCTAGGCTTAACCAGGACTGCCTAGAAAACTTTTCTCCCTTATTCTAGGACTGGTTGTAAAGTTTGTTCAGAGTCTTTTGAGACAGTGGATGCGGGAAATATAACCTTCTACTGTCTCAAAAGACTTAACGAACTATATTTTATAACCCGTCACCATTTGAAGTAAGAAAGAGAATCCGCCAACTGCTTCTTACGGACAACTAAATTCCAATTTCCGATGAAGCATCAGTGGAGGCGACACCTAATCAGTTTAATCAGCCTAAACAAGACTTGAATTGTGACACCCAGTACCGTACTTAGGTTTAATTTCTACCAAGCCGTGTATGGATATAGCTAAAGAACTTTCGGCACGCTTTGAGTATGACGATGCAATATTATTAGAAGATACGAATATAAGCAATACTTCTGAAATTGAAGATTTTAGCATGAACGCTATGAAGTATATTGCGGGTTATATTGCATACAAATGCCGGCCATTTAAAAGTACTTTGGGAAGCAAAAACAGTGACTAATTTGCCAAAACAAGTGCCTCAGGATTATAGTTACTTCTAAGTGGTTATTTGTTCATCCGAGTGAATAGTGGTGTCAAAAAGTGAAGGAATTTGAGGTGACATTTGCGGAATTCCATCGCTTTGATATTTCAAAATGTGTTGGAGTGATGAAAACACTCACTGCCATGATTTCCTCTAAATTTTCTGAATTAGACGAAAGAATTGTTTCTCTATACGTAAGGACCTGCACTTTCATTAGCGGGGGAAGAATCCCATGTCGGTATCGGGGATCGAACCTGGGTCTCCTGTGCCAGAGGCAAACTGCGCGACGGAGGTGGTCCGAAAGATGATGCGCCGACTTAAATCCCAAGCCGACGACGACGACGACGACATACTGGCAGGCTGTGGTTCAGCCCGATGATATTTTGCTGCGCACCTACCCTCAATAGGGTTTAACCGCAGATAGAATTTTTGGTATAAAGAGTGGTTAAGGGTGATGTTTTTGATTTTGGGTTAAGGCTTATATATTAAGGAGGCTATTTTGCCCCTTTGCTGGTGACTCGCAGAAGTCAGCAATGTCTGCATTCTGTGGAAATAAAAATTTTTAAACAAAGTTTTAAGATCTTTTGATCTTTTAAATTTTGAATTTTGATGGTGGTTTGAATTTTGAGCCAAATAGCTCTTTGTTGGGATTATTTTGTAGTTTAGCTTTTGCTGCTGATGGGATCCCAAGCCGTACCGAAATTCAGGCGTAATATGCACAAAAGGCAGATAACCTTTCCTGCATAGCTCTATAGGGAAAATATTTTCTTTCCCATTTTAAAGAAAAGAAATATTCAGCCCGTGCTGGAATAACATCACAATTATACATTTTGATGATATTTCACTAATAAATTTGCAATAAAATTACATTATTTTGCAACCTGGAATAAGGATTTTCTATAACTTTGATCACTGTGGCCATTTATGAAAACGCGCAACATCTATAACTAAAATTGTTTATAACTGTTTAAGCTATGAAAATATGCACAGCACATATTTTAATGGTAAAATTCTGATGTAACACTCATGAATTTCTTTGCCCTCTCTTGTACAAATTATTTTTACCAAGGCTTATTCTTGTATCTACTTCATGTTAACGCTTTATTACTTATTATAAAGAAGGATTCAGCAGGTGAAAGCGATAATCAAATAATATAAAACGTATCACTATGTAAGGGCTTCGAAATTCCATGCACTTTGCATGATGAGGAAAATAAATCGAATTGGCATTAAAATAAAACAGAATCTTCTTCTCTTTTCCCTCCCACCTCTCTCTGTTTATTGCATTATTACAAGGCATCTATTTTAGTAAGGGCTGCATTGCAATTATAACCTCAATTTTGAAAAAGTGAACGAGAGTGTGTTGAAACCTCTTAACAAAATTACTATACGGTTATGTGGCACACTTTGCTGTTAATTATTCCTTCTGTCTACTCTACTTACCTTGATTCCTACGCATCATTTTCTATTCTGTTTTAGGAAATATCACGAAATGAGAGCTCTGTTTTCAATTAAAACGGCCTACGTTGACTTTCATGTCAGAGATCAAGACAAGCAGAGTAGAGACAGTACGATGGGATTTTAATTATATCGTAAAAGAGCTGCAGCTGTGAACAGCAGTATTGCCCAATCTCCTCAACACGCCAGCCTTTGGCGTGGCCTTTGGCGAAGCGATTCAGGGATAGCGGGAAGAGGGGTACTACCAACCTATAGGCTACAGGTTATACCTGTGGGTTATACTTACAGCCTACGGCGGTGAAAGCGGGATAACGGTGGTAGTTCCAAGGCTGATCATGTGATTGGTCGGTTGGTCGGGAGGCAAGCCCTGATGACGTCGGCATTCCTTCTTACTTCAAGCGTAATGGAGGTGTTGTGCGTTGTGTAGTAATTGTTCTAGAGGAGATTTGCGTTTGTGTTATTGAAAACTATCAGGTAATTGATCCTATTTTGAGAGCTAAAGCATAAGGCAAGAAGAATGAGGTGTGGTTTTATCGCAGTATAATGTAGTATATTGTAGACATACAAATTTACCCACTCGAAAGGTGTGACGCAACAGCCCCAGCAATAGTGACATGGCGTATAGTCCTAAGTGCGCATTAAAATCTGTTACAGATGTTTTCCGGTTTGTCAGATTTTGACCGTTTTTTGGTAGATACAAACGGTTTTACTGGCCTTAACGTTCTAAAGATAATCTAAATGGCATTCCTTTAGATTTTATACAAGTCAGAATTAAGCATAAGCAGGTAAATGAATTTACATAAGATGACCATATGTGAAATTTCCCATGGGGATTTTCTGGGGTGTCAGACGAAGTGTGCATCAGAAGATAAGTTTGAAACTCGGCAAACGTGTTTTAAGATGCATGAAACAAATTTGGGTAAAGGTTGAACGTATACCAAAAAATCTATGTGTTGCAGTCACATGACTTTCTCTACTCTTGTACTAGCCATTCTTACAAGTTCTTATTCCTATACTTCGTGTTAGTTAAGATAAACATTTGTACAAATTATCTTATTGCTTATTTCCTTGTAGGTGCAAGGAGAATGTTAGAATACAGTAGGCTTTGTGCGATAGTCAAATCTTTTAAAGCTTTGGGATTCCGTTCTCTTTGCACTCTTAACATATAAAAAAAATGAACAACGATGATCCATTTCACGAAAGTTTTAAGTTTTCCGAAACTCTCACACACAACAAGGAATATCTCCGAAATGGTTCACTTTACAAGAAAATTTATTGAGACATAAATTGTGTATTTTAGCAAAATCTATATTTTTTGTGTAGTATGATTTGGTCTATCTCTAACGGTTTACCAGTTATACAAAAGTCGTCCAGAGTAAATACGACTACAGGGGCTCTAGCCAGAAAATTCAAGATATACATTTCATTTGTCATAAACATATGACGATTTTAATCAAAATTGTTAGCCATTTTCAAGAAAATAAAAATTTTCCACGTAAAGGGTAGTTTAGCATGGGGCTATTTTCTTCAAAATCTTCGTGTCGCATCCTTGAAAGACATTAAACTTATATACCAACTTTGGTTTTTAACCTACTTTTCATTTTTGAGTTATGCTGTACACACACACACACACAGACCTTTTTCTAAAAATGGTTTTTTATTATTCAGGGTGTCTCAAAACATAATTCCGGTGAAATCTCTACATGAAATTTTTAGGTGGAATACAATACCTGCCCTACTTACCAATAGAGAAAGTAATAATTTGAATTCATTGTGCCTTTGCATCATCACAGATGCGATTCTCAGTTGCAGTTGAATCTCTTTCACTCTCTCATGATTATACATTGAAACTAAAATATATAATATGTATTTGTGAGTAGGCATACCTGATTATACAATTACTTATAACGTATTGCACCACACCTCTTCATTACTGTTATTGCCATGTTGTTCTCCTCACTGGAGCCACTGCTTGAATTATTGCCAAGGTGTATAATCACAATCGATGATGCAATTCAGTTGTCTGGCCTTTTCCAGCACTCTTTGCATGTGCTTTACGCAGGTCTTCCATTTTTCAGGTGTCACTTCTGCTAGTTCCCTTGTGAGTTGTTTCACTTAGGCCATGGTGAATGTCTTATTGTGTCTTCCGACATAGCCCTTTACTTTTGCCCAGATTAGTTCATTGGGGTTGAAGTGAAGGGGGCAATCTGATAACACTGTGACCATGTTTATTTGCCAGTTTACTCATGAATTTTGGGATGGGTTTGTTTTGCTTTAATAGCAGCAGCCATTCCCATTTTGTCATAGCATTGTCACATGTTACATTATGACCAGTGAGCCACTCTTAACATTTGTGCTTTGGTGCTGCTGTTGGTGGGTGTCTTACATATTTGGATTGTGTGGTGTGGGGCATTATCCATAACAATCATACTAGATTGCGGGATGTTAGGGATTAGCTGGTCCTTAGAAATGATCATTGTCCATGTCTTTATGATAATCTCCGTTTTTTCTTCTTCTTCTTCTTCTTCTTTCTTTCGTCTGCAGAGCAGCATGGCATCATCAACAAAACCATGGGATATACCAGCATGACCAATAATAAAGCGGTCATATTTTCATGTAGGGCCTCTTGCGCTACTTTCAAGTGCACTGCCTCTTCAGCCCTTTTTTGCAGTATGGCCGACATTTACCAGGTTTTGTCTAAGCACACTATTTCCTTCAACTTCTTGTTTTTCATTTCTCTTAAAATCAAAGCCCTGAGCGCTACAATATCTGATACTTCTAATACCTAATTTTTATGGTTTATTTTTTGGAATTCAAATTCCAGATCATCTAGGACTTTGTTCAAAGAGCTAAGGTTCCCTCAAATAGCTCTGCTTCTTTAGGGAAAAAAGAATCCTACATGTGATAGGATGCTCCGTTCAGATATAATAGCAATAGATGTGCCTTCTTAAGGCATCTAACTGAAAACTGTCCAATTGTGTAACTGGAGATGCTTTTGGTCTCTCTTTTCCAGGAGTTACAATTTTCAATGGACCTGGCTGTAGCTGCTTCTCTTTACAGACTCTCGAAATAGTCACCTCACTTATTTCAAGAGCATGTGCAGTTCTTTTCCTCACTTGGTTGAAAGGAGAACAGGTTCTTTACGAACGAGCATATTCTCTTTGTGTTCAAAGAATTTCCTAATTTCCATTTTCTAGCCTGACTGTGCAGTGTAACACCTCAATCAGAAGCTGATCTTTCTTTTTGGCCATGAATCCTCTGTTCACCTCCATGTCCACAAACTCTTACATAACTACATCTTTTAATCTAACAGTTTTAACAAAGTAGGTTGACACACTGCGCAAACTGAACACCCAAACAATCTTTTTCCTGCACACAACTAGTGATAACTGCCCTGATGAGTAAGTTATCAGTGTGACTAATGTGGCAATTTCTGTTTCCATAGCAACGACCTTCCACTCTTACCCTTTACCCTCTCTTGCTTGACACACATCATGTATCTTCTTTTAAAAATCAGGCTATGTTACACAGTTTAAAGGTAAATGTGATCATATTAGAAAGCCTGTAGCTCATCTGCCTTGCCCTTTAAAACAATTGCTTATGTTGGAGATAAATTACATCAATAGCTTAGCCATAAGCTGCCCTCTACCGGCCAAGGTGTTTGCAGATGATGTTGAAACGCGTTGCAATCACTATAGTTAATTACATATATACCTTCAGTATATAAAAATAAATTCCTGTGCATTAGTTTCTAAAAAATTCAAAAATTGCTTTACCGATTTGAATAACTTTTTTTGTTCGTCTCAACACTGCGATGATTTAGAAAAAAAAGAACATTAGCAAGAACCCAAAGATAAGGCAAAAAAATTGAAAAAATGGAAATTAGTAATTTTATATGGGAATTGCCACTTTGGATGTTTGCCCTCTATACACTCAACCACTTGACTGGTCTACTGTGAAATTCTATACATATATGTGCTTTTTTCATGAGGTTTTTATGCTATACATTTTACTATACAACATAACATTCACAAATATATGATACCGGGCATAGATTTCCGTCTTACATCCTCCACAACCACTGTGGGCTACCCTAAATCCTTGGTGAGGAAGCGATTCTGAACCATGCACACCAACCAATTGGTACGGGCACTAGGTCAATACGACCACAGAGTAGAAGGCAAAGTTACCGCCTACCTAAGGACTCCCTTGGGTAACGGTAATGCCTCTCCCATCTTCTAATACTTACTCACCCCAACACCTATTCCTGCTCCATTCCTGCATCCAAACTTAGATATGCAGGAAGAAACCATGTCCACAGACACAAAAGCCTGAAAAAATTTGAACATCTTATATACAGCACAGATAAAGTCACATTAAGCGGCTAGGTGCTGTGCAGATAAACATACTGTACAGTAGAACCTGTTCTCGAATGCCGAATAACATTCACATGGTATTTTTGTACTCACTTTTCTTTTATGCATTCAATTTACATATCCTTCCCTACTCACCCTTCAACATACAATTCATACAAATTTCTATGACCGAAATAGGTATGTGAGATATTACATTCACACGGTTTTCTTTACACACATTTATTTTACAAAACACGATCATATTTCTTTCTCTATTCTCCTTCAGCATGCAATTTATAGAATTATTTATGATTGAAATAGAAATACAATACATAGTTATTTATTTATGCCAACAAACTTACTGTTGGTGTTTTTAAGCACACAAGCCGTGTGTGGTTTACCTGGAGAAATACAAACTGGTTTGAGAATTTAATGCCATTCTGGCAGTTTGTCACAATAGCTCAGTGGTAGACCAGCCGCCCGGTAAGCGGAAGGTCTGTGGTTCAAATCCCAGTTGTGGCATTGAATTTTTAAGTTCCAGTTCTACCTCTCAAACAATACATTGTATTCACACAATTTTTTCTACACACTTTTTTATGAATCAATCACTTCTTTCTCTACTCCCTCTTCTACAAACAACTCTTGCAGTTTGCTGTTTGACATAAAAATATAATGTACTATATTCACACTGTTTTCTGTACTCACTTTTCTTACATAAAACACTTTATTTTCTGCTTGCTCTTCTACAAACAATTCATATAGTTTTCTATGATTGACATAGAAATGCAATGTATTACAGTAACACATTTCTTTAATAATTTTTCTTCCATAGTATTTGTGGTTGTTTAACGGTGCATTTTCAAAATGTCTTCCCCAGGTTTTTATTTTTATTTTTTTGTTCTTTATGGTATCCTAAGAATTTGTCTTTAAACGTATTAAGTACTGTTCTTTTAAATAGGAATGAACCATGGACAATTCTGGGCATTTCAGCTAATATACATAGTCTTACCATAAATACTGTCACAAAGTTTTCAATCAATTTACACAAAGTGGTTTGAGATGTTTTAATATACTGATTATACTAGTTACATGTATGTTTAAGGAATCAAACTCACTTTTAATTATTCAAAATGACCACCTCTGGCATGCACACAGGCCTTAAGTCTTTGTGTCCACTCATCTATTGAAATATGCAACGTTTCCAGTGGGAAATCTACTGCTGCCTTCCTAAGAGAAACTTCAAGCTTTCAATATTAGAATGTCTCTTCTTGCAAGCAATTTCTTGAAGCTTAGACCCGACAATTTGTAGTCCAGGGGGTTCAGGTCTGGACTTGCAGAAGGCCAATCTAAGGTCGAAATAAAGTCCGGAACATTAGCTCTGAGCCATTCTTGAATTGTCCTTGCCTTATATGCTGGTGCTGAATCTTGTTGGAAGCTCCAGCTTTGCCTGTGGAAGAGTGTGTTGCTGAGAGGCTTGACTACTCTCTCCAGCACTGTCTCCTGGTACACTATGGCCAATGTTTTTACACCTTTTTTGCAGAAGTGGAGCTCTGTGGTTCCTTTGTAGCTCACACCCCACCAAACCGTGACAGATGCAGGACGATGGTCCCTCTGGACTCTTGGAGCCTTTTCAGCAGCTTCTTTAGATCTATCATATACTCGGTCTTTTTGCGCATTGAAAGCCTCTTCGCAACATTTTTTTGTCAGTGAAAAAGGATTCCTCTGTGACCATTTGCTGCGTAACGCTGCAATAAACGTTTTGGTTTAAGAAGCCTTTGGTGCTTCAGCTCACTTGTGAGGAGGTGCCCTTTCTGCCGTTTGTAGGTGCACAGACCAAGGTCACTGCGCCATGTGCGTGACATGGACATTTTAGAAATTTTCCGTTCTGAGCCATCACTGACTGTCTCCGTACAGGTTTTCTTTGGATGCGAGCTGCCACTTCTTTCACCAACTCTGGAGTGTGCACAGTGCATGGTCTTCCAAGTCTGTGGCAGTCTTTCATAGTTCCAGGAAGCACTGGACAGTGCGGTACATGAACCTCTTGCTCATTTTCAACTTCTGGAGAATTTTTAAGATCTCGCCTGGGGATTTGCCTACCTTGTACAAGGCTACTACAGCTACACGATTTTCGTAATTGCCCCATTCCATTGTGGCAACTAACACAAACAACCTTCTTGTTCTGCAGTTGAATTCTCAATGACTCAGCGCTGAATAGCAGAACAAAGGAATGTGCAGGCAGGCAGAGCCAGGAAGTACAGCTACTCTCAAAAGTTGACATTATTTATGGTAAGGCTGTGTACAATAAATTTGGGACCCCGCTCAATATGAAATGTTCATTTTTTGTTTATAAAATGTCTTTAGAGTGGCATATTTGGTGTTAACTTCTCTAATTTGAATAATACCTTGGATATTATTCTGTACACATTTAAAGTTGCACATCCTGTTAAGTATGTCTCATTCCTATACCCAATTTAAAAGGCTTAAGGAGCACTGAGAAGTAATAAAATTGTCAACATGTTGTTTTTTACTTTTTACTTATTAAAACACTATGGAATCTCTACTTTCAAACTATTTATTGTTGTTTGCGAATCCCTAAATATTTGTTCAAAGAATGTCTTGCAAGGGCGTGGCTTGATTTGGAGCTATTAAATGGATGTAAAACTTCTCAAACTTTCTGCTCATGTGGGATATCAAGAAAATACATATGTTGGGCAAACCTGTAGAACATTGTACAATAGCCCTGATCAGTTTATCCAAGCTGCTGTGTTTTTAATTATATTTGAAAGTGATGCATGGCATATTTCGGGTCTTTGTCATGGGCAAGAGTAATACTAGGAATCCTCCGAAGGATTTTAAGAAAAATAATGTTGGAAAGCTGAAAAAACAAGTTGTCAATGTAACTGGTGCAGAAATCAGTACCGCTAACAGCAGTACATCTGTTCTAACCTAACATCTATTCTCGACCAAGAAACTAGCAGATAACGCTGCTAGTGCTTAAATATTTTTTGAATGAACAGGACATGATTGAAATAATAAATTAAATAAACTTTAGATAAACCTTCTTATACCTTTGTAAAATTCCCGAATGACTATACCACAGCTGATACCTAGGTTAGTGCACAGTGGTGACTGAAGCACGAGTGCACTGGTAGTGCCGTAATAGGTCCTTGAAATTTATATAATGCACGACGGCTATGGCTGTAATACTACTTCTGGTACTATTCCTATTACTACTGCTACTGGCGACTTTCATCACAAGCAGATGATCAAATTTCGAGCTACTTCAAATTTCACAAATACATCATGTCCTGGCACAAACGTCCAAACTCTTTCTACAGGCCTGTCTTCAACAACGTACTACATTGTCACTATCAGCTGTGTTTGACATACTGCATCTGTTTCATCGGCTATAAGAGCAATTTAATCAGTTTTGTTTATTTCTAGATAATACTTGCAGCATGTACTTTAAAATGTCATTCTGTATAGTTTTAGATGTTCCTTTAAATGCAGTGGAAGATCACAAGTGTAATTTTAATTCCCTATCCAGCTCAGCACTGAACTGGATTAATTCTCGGAATGTACCTTTGTTACTAGTCCTTTGACTCATCATGTCTGTATAATGCTAATTCTAACTTTCCACAGAATCGTATACAATTGATTGTTAAATTTAGCATATACCATTCTTTTGGGCCTTATGGAGGGTAAAAGTCACACGTGTGTAAATGAATATTAGAAGGCCTCTATAGTCTTCTTCCCATGGAGTTGCCTCCAGATAAACTTTTCCATGTAGAATGGCAGATGGGCTTCACAGCTCCCTGACATCTCCTTCAACTTCCTTTTGCTATTTTTCTAGAAGCATTCCACATTGGTATGTGCTCATTTCAAAGGATATACAACATTTTTACTATTATTTACTTACATGAAAATGTATGTACCGTGGGGCTATCGGTGCAGTTGGTAGCACAAGATAAGACCAATAATATGTATTTCTGTACTCTGAACTACATGTCTGATTACTATGTCTATAAGGTGTCCCTATTGAGAGAATTTACAAATTCTAAAAGTACTAGGTTCCTGTGGCAATTGTACATACCATTGTTGAACAGGGCTGCCCTTGTCCATCCTTTGTCTTGCCCATTAAGCTTTTGTCCTTTTGGACAACAGTACCAGTTTCCCCAGGCATAATAGGATTAGCGATCAGCCAGGTAGAGCAAATCTCTTAAATCCTGGTACAGACATGGAAAAAATAATTGAGCGCATTAGGAGAGCAGAATATTTTAAAGTTCCACCTCATGTGACTGTGGAATCATCACTTGCATCTGTATACATCCTTGCAGATACAAAGGTGGTGATTCAAGATACAGCCTATTTGAGTGTCCAATAGTCGATAATAAACTCAGCTGCATGTTGAAATAACGACTTGTGTAAAGTCCGCTGTCACACGACGTGGAACTTAAATATACTCTACCCTCCTAATGCGCTCAATCTTTTTTTTTTTTCCGTGGCTGTACCCCTGAATCTTATTTGACACTTGGGTCAATTCCCGTGCCATTCCAACTGGCATTGAATGGCCCTGCAATGACAGAAGGAAGGGCTGAGGGTGGATCTGCTGGTATTCAAGGAAGAATGGCTCCTTACAGAGCTCTTACGTCCTTTGTGTGAAGGACGTCACAGTGTGCCATCCTGAAGTCCAGCTACAGAAACGTGGGTCATGAGCCTGTCACATCTCACCAGATCACAGAAGGGGGGATTTCTGGTGGGAACCCCACTAGCCTGAAGAAAGACGGTAGCTTTTTTTCCATGGTGTTGAACTGGCGGGTAACCTTGCAGAGGTCCATGGAAGTTCATTGCTGCAGATGCACAGAAGGCTAAGACGGTAGCTCCAACAAGAGATGGAATAATGAACACCACACACAAATACACGTGGTGTCAGAAGTTCCACGTTCAAGTTGTGGGGAAGTGACTGTCGCGAGATGATTGGGAGTAGTTTAGAAGTAAATTAAATTTTGTTCTTTAACGACGCTGTCAATTGCCAGGATCACATCAGCGCCGCCGGTGTGCCGGAATTTTATCCCGCAGGAGTTCTTTTACATGCCAGTAAATCTACTGACATGGAGCTGTCGTTTTTAAGCACACTTAAAAACCATCGGTCTGGGCCGGATTTGAACCCGCGACCTTGGGATCAGTAGGCCAGCATCTAACCAACTGAGCCACCCAGACCGACAGGAGAGAAACATCTTCGACAGAGGGGTATGTTGTCACACTGGGTACCTCTATTGCCAAGGGCAGTTTGTGGCTGTGCTGTTTGCAGCAAAGCGTTGCCCATATCTAAACAAAATGAGCGAGAGAGAATCGATCGAGTGATTCAAGGTTCTTATGAAGAATAAGCGCGCCGTTGCCACGTATGTTCCGCCGCCGCGATTACCGCGCTTTCGCTCACCATGTTTATTATTCTTAATATTAATTTTTTATTTTTATTGTTGTTGAACTGCTTTTGCTTGGCACTTTTAATTTCGGCAGGTTTACTTGTATACCTGAGGATAACCCTTGCCTGTATGTCATTCAGGCAGGAAGGACATACCCGTTAGGTTGTCTTTTGTTTCACCGTGTGCCCTCCCGTCTCTGGCAAAATCCCTGTTATGAGTGCGTGCAAAGTTAACATCTACCTACATGGTTTATAAAACTTCCATGCTGTATATATTTAATTTATAATTGGATAAATGACATTGCAAGGGCGGTTTCAAATTGTATACTTTTCAGTTAATTTCCAGTGAAATGCATTTATGCCTCAATTTATTACTCTCTTAACTGTAAAAGCGTTCGCGGCGAATGTTACTAATAATTGCCTCTCGGGTGATCAGCCGCGTCAAGTTTATAAAATTCGATCTTTCGGCCATTTGACACGCCATGACCTTCAACAGGAGCTATACGGCGTACGGTTTTAGAACGCACATGAGCTGAACCACTGCGTGCACACGGTGGCTGCACTGCTGCCAAGTGATGCACCAGTGAGCGGAATTTACGGGGAGGGAACGGGGAAAGTAATACTTGTTGTCACAAATTGTTAGAACGTAAACTTAAAACTGTTACACTCAATATTAACGTACTTATTTACTGAGAATAACGTAGCCGGATTTTTGAAAATGACTTATTTCAAAGGAGCTGCTAACTCGTCATCCTCATCTTCTTCCTCATCCTCACTTCGGAATCAGTTTCTCGAAGATTTATAACTTAACTCTGTACTGTGTTATCTCGAGCCACTTCCTTATGATGACATTCTTGACACTTCTACCCTACCACTAAACCAAAGATGTGACTTTGCATTGATATCTGAGGCTACTAGTACTGGCTTATCCCCGTATGTTCTAAAAATTTCAGTAAAGATAAACCCTCTTCTATATCCCTACTAGGTTGACAATATAGATTCACAAATATGAGATTGAGTGTACGTGTATGAATTTCAATACAGTTACAATGTGTAGTACAGAATTTTTTGTTTTTTATTACTTTAACATGTTTATTCAAGACTATAATACTTGTCATTGGGTTATCACCATGCATAATTACATTACTACTCATGGACATTGCGGAATAATACCATCTCTGGAATAAGGTTCCTGAAGGCATAAACTGTCCAATGACATGTCTTCCACTAATTTTCTCACCTCTCTCATCACAAGTTTTGATCTGGCACAATTTAATTGTCCTACTTTAAAATTAACCATTACAATAATAAAAACACTAAAAGCCATTTATATCCTATAATAAAACTTATGAAATTAATGATACATAAAACCCAAGCAGTACTAGATAAAAACAACCCTTTAAGACATAATTGGAGGTTAAAAAGTTAGGAACACAGACTTAGTATAATAAAGACATTGCTTTTGTCAAAAATAAAAAATACTAAAACAGAAAAACATAAAAAATATAGTTAATATCTAAAAACGAAAAAATACTTATTACATAAAATATACAAAAAACTCTAAAATTCAATTCTAAAATAAATCGGCAATTAATATAAAACTTCATACATATATAAAACAAGTCACCTATGTTAATTAAATAAAAAAAATATAAAATACAACCAACTGATAAAATGAACACGTAGTTTCATCTAAAACAAATAAATGAAACTGTTCCAAGACATGTCACGGGAAGCATAAAACTTAACAAGGCATACAGAACATATAACCATACACATTAAAACCCTTCGTACTCTGCACGGTTATGGTTTGTGCGGTCACTTAGCCGTTTTTATTTTTAACTTTTTATGAATTCGCCATTTTCGTGTCCGCATATGCAACACGCTCTCCGAGGAGAAGATCCAGGAGAATGGTGTACCCCAGGGATCGATCCTGAGTGTCACGCTTTTCGCCGTTGCGATTAACAGCATCACTAGTGCTGTTCGTAGAGGAATGCCGATGTCCCTGTATATTGACGATTTTGCTGTATATTATAGCTCGTATAATCTTGAGCATATTGAACGTCAACTGCAGCTGATCATAACATCCATTGCCGAGTGGGCGTTTCGCACGGGCTTCAAGTTTTCCGCTACCAAAACACAGTGTGTCCACTTCCATCGGCTTCCTGGCGTACACCCTCCGCCTGATCTTTATTTGCGTGGCACACGTCTACATTTTGTTCCGCACCTGAAGTTCTTGGGCCTACACCTCGACAGCAAACTTACATGGGAGCACCATATTCGACATCTTCGTGTTTCGTGCGATCGTTCGCTTCGGATACTCCGGGTTTTATCTGGGGTATCATGGGGCGGCGATCGCACGGTAATGTTGAGGTTGTACCGCTCATTGGTTCGGTCCAAACTGGACTACGGCTGTTTTATATATTGCGCGGCGTCCGCCTCTAAACTCCGCCTTTAAGACACTGTCCATCATACTGGTATCCGTCTGGCCACTGGGGCTTTCCGAACTAGTCGAATTGCGTGTCTGTATGCTGATTCTGGCGAACCTCCACTGTCTGTCCGACATTCGTTTTTTACTCAGTTCCCACGTGGCACGGTTGGCCGCTTACCCCGGTCATCCCTCGTTCCAATGCGTCTTACGTCCCGACCTCGCCCACCGTTATATACGTAATCCACTATCTCACGTCCAAGAGGTATACGATTCCATGAACTGCTCACTGCACATGATCTTCGCATGCCCCATGTAGCGCGATCGTCTATAGGCCGCTACCCTCCTTGGCAACTCTAGCGCGAGCGGTTTGACCTGGAACTTTCGGGCTCTGCGAAGGTGGCCATCCCTAACTCGGTGTTTCGCCAACCATTCACCGAGCTCCTGGGACGTTACCGGACTTGCACCCCGGTATTTACCGACGGGTCCCAGGTGGGGGGTGGTACAGGATGTAGTTTCATGTACAACGGTGAGGCTCATACGTACAGACTTCCAGACAACACTTCCGTTTTTACTGCCGAGCTGTTTGCCATCTTTTATTTCTTACTCTTTATTTCTAGTTCGGTTCCTGACAGCTTCATTATATGCTGCGACTCCATGAGCGCTGTTCAGGCGTTGCAACAGTTTCTCGGCACATCAGCATTGATAATTAAAATCCAGACACTCGTTTCACAGTTAATCTCTCGCGGATACCAGTTTGTTTTTACATGGATCCCAGGTCATGTGGGTATTCCCGGCAACGAGGAGGCAGATGCGGCGGCTAAGGCTGCATGTCGTTTGCCGGTGTTTTCCACATATGCTCTTCCTTTTAGAGATGTGCAGCGATACTTCCGTTGCCATCTGTATTCCTTTTGGCAGACATCTTGGGAAGAGCTGACTGGCACCCAATTGCGGACAATTAAGGACTCGGTAAAACCTTGGCGGACTTCTTGCAGGGATTCCCGTCGGGCAGAGGTCATTTTAACGCGGTTACGCATAGGTCACACATGGTCACCATCTGCGCGGTGACCCGACCCCTGTCTGTCACACGTGCGACGTCCAACTCTCCGTGTTGCACGTTTTAATTGATTGTCCGCAATATGCCCTGGTGCGCCAGTCGCTTGGCCTGGGTTTTAGTCTTTAGTCTGCGGTCCATCCTAGGCGACGACCCAGTCTCCGTAGATACGGTGCTGCGGTTCGTCGTTGAAATTGGATTCCCCAAACAAGTATAACTTGTGTTTTTAGTATTAGACCTTTGCGTTTAGGATTTACAAATCTGCAATTAGATTTGTTTTGTTTTACTGTTTGTATTTTAAACCGTCAGTTTTATCATTCACCTTTTTTAGCGTTTTAATCTTTTTGGTGTTTTAACGGTTTTAACATTAACTTTTTAGTATTTTAACTGTTTTAGCATTTTTTAGTTTTGTATTTTAGCTTAGTTCTTAACCAGAAGTTAGTGAGTGTTTTATCCTTTAAATTTGACTTGGGGCCCAAATGACCTAGCTGTCGACGGGCCCTTAAACACTAACTCACTCACTCACATTAAAACGAAATTGTTATACTGTCCCCGTTACTGGCCATAATCTGTTCTTTGTATTTGTCTTTGCAGTAGTGTTTTATATACATCACATTCTGTGAAATTTGGTTTCCTACACTTATCTTTCTTATTTCTATGGGTACACGCAATGCACACCCCCGGCAATCGCTTCTTTTCAGTCGTTTTTAATGTGATCTTGCTCACCGCAATGTCCGCATACTTTCTCCATAGATGTACATTTTTTCATTACATGTCCAAGATTTTGGCATTGATTACAGCGTGGAACAACAAGAAACTCTTTCACTATTATGCGCACGAAATCGATAAAAAGCCTACCCTTATTTAAAATCAACCTTCTTAGTTTATCTACTTCGAAGACGTGGTGCACAACGTCTTCCCTACGGGGGCCTGTTAAATATCTATGTTTTATCAATTTATCATGTTCATCCCACTGTAGTTGATGGGTTAAATTTTGTTCATATATTAATCCCCTTAGCGTTTCATTTTCAATCCATTTTGAAACGTCATATAGGATGAACCTTGGCGGAAATTTTTTTGGTTTTTCTATGTTCAATTCTAACAGCCTGCCGCTGTTCATCCAGGAGTTTATGAAAGACCGCTTTTCCCGAGTAAGATTCAGTTCGGTTTTTTCTAATTCTTTTATTCAGAAGGAGGGAGTACCCCAGGGTTAGGTACTGTCACACTCTTTGCTACAGCAATTAACTCAATCTCGAAATGCGGTCCACCTGGAGTTTCGCCATGCCTATTCGTAGACGACTTCGCTGTGTATTGCAGTTCTCAGCACACGGCGTTCTTACGAGCAATGTTTGGACAACCTTAGAGAATGAAGCTCAAAAAACGGTTTCCGTTTCTCAACTGAAAAGTCAATCTGCGTTTATTTCTGGCGCCGTAGGAGAGGATTACCACCTTCGCTCCAGATTTACTTCCCTTCGCAGATGAGATGCGCTTCTTGTGGTTCATCTCGGACAGGAAGCTTAGTTGGTCGTCGCATATTGGACAGCTAAGAGCACGATGTTACTGTTTTCTAAATATCATACAAGTACTAAATGGCAAATCGTTGGGAGCGGATCGGACAATTTTGTTGCGAATGTATCGCGCACTGATCCGATCCAAACTAAACAATGGGTTTGTTTATTCGTCAGCACGCCATCTGTGCTGAGATTACACGCGGTCCACAATAAGGGCATCCACATAACAATAGGAGCCTTTCCAACAAGCCCAGTGGTGAGCCTTTACGCCGAGTCCGGAGAACCTCCTGGGCAATATCGGCGTGAGATTCTCTTGACAAGTTATGGTTGTGCGCTTAGATGTATGCCTAAGCACCCAACATTCGCTTTTTTCACCGCCATGCTAAGAGGACGGTATAGGAATAGCACCCTCAATCCTAAGCCTGCGGGGTTTCGTTTCCAGGAACTTCTAGCAAAGCTTGAAATGGAAGCTCCTTGGATGTTCGCCAAGGGCGAGAAGCTGTACTCCCCTTGGCTATCTGGCACGGCCCATGTAGATCTTGGGATGACCGTACACCGGAAGTCCATGATGCACAAGCGCGACTCGAGCCCCAAAGTGGGTAGTGCGCATTGAGGTTTCCCACCAACAGAAACGGTGTTAGTAACTGGGAAACTAGATCTTCTAAATCAATGTGCGAGAAGTCATGAGACGGAGGCAAATACTCTGAAAAAGTGGTGATCTGGATGTTTGGCACTATAATCCTTACAGCAACTGATTGTATATCAGAGTGTAATGGTACAGATTATGTCATCTCTAACAATTATTATAGCGCCGCCATGTGCCGGAACACCGTCTTCTCGAGTACACCGTACTGGGGTGTATCGCCTTAGATGGAAAGCGTCTTGAGGACGCAGCTTAGTCTCTTGCAAACATGCGACCAGGGGCTCGTTCTCTTTGAGCGGAAGCTCAAGCTCTGGTCGTGGTGTTCTAATACCGCGTATGTTCCAATGTAGGACAGCCATATTAATATCTGTGTGGGATAATTATTGCATTACGTTGTAGTAGGCGGTGGTCGGTTCAGTTTAGCGCTTTTGGGCTTACACTCTTTTCAGCTTTATCCTGCCGCTTTTTCACTGGGTTTCTCCCAGTATAGGTAGGATCTTGCATCTCCTATACCGAGGAGGTGCGTCGGTCTGGGTGGCTCGGTTGGTTAGACGCTGGCCTACTGATCCCAAGGTCACGGGTTCAAATCCGGCCCAGACCGATGGTTTTTAAGTGTGCTTAAAAACGACATCTCCATGTCAGTAGATTTACTGGCATGTTAAAGAACTCCTGTGGGACAAAATTCCGTCACACCGGAGACGCTAATGTGATCCTGGCAATTGACAGCGTCGTTGAAGAACAAAATAATTTTTTTTCCCGAGGAGGTGCGTCTCCCCATAGCAAACTTCGGTTCGAGAGCCTTGAACAGATTGCTCATGGATACCGGCGAAGATAACCGCTGGTCTTTGTCCATCCCAGAGGATCTTCGGGGGATGATCGCTCTCTCTTCTTTCCCTTTGGTTTAATGGGAACAGATACGTTTTTTTCTTTGAGGAAGTCAGATTTTACATACTATTTTTTTAATTTCTTCGGTGAAGCAACACAAATAACGGGCACATTGTTGTAGTCTGGCAATTTAGACGGTGACCTTGTAGATGTGTTCTTTTGCTTTACGGACTTGGTAGCAGACGTAGATTTATCTGTAGATGTTGAAGGCTTTGGAACCGTTCTTGCTACGTGAATTTTTTTGTGAAATTGTGGCCCCGGTTTGATCGCTGGTTTGTGTAGCGATTTCTCGCTTCTCTACCGGCCTAGTTGCAACTGAGCTATTGGTACCGGACTTTGGGAGGGGCGGGGGGCTGTCGGATACGCAGGAGTTTTCGAGCTTCTGAGGACGCCTCTTTGGCTCGGATTTCCTGGATCGCCCTTTCCTTATAAAACGTGGTCATTCTCGCGAATTAGCTGGTTTTTCGCCGCTGCAGTTCACACAACTGGGAGGCAATGAACATGGAGCGTCGTGATCGTCGCCTCCATAGTTGACACAGGAAGCTGCTCTGCTACACAGTTCGCTTTTGTGTCGAAAATGGTTAGTTTAAGCACCTGATCCGGTTCGGGATGTATGGTCTGCGTCTATTGCTTCATGTCCTGCCTTAATCCTTTGAGCGAGATCTACCCGATCAAAGGTCAGGAACAGGGTACGAGTAGGCTTCAATTCACCGCTTTCTTTGCGATGAACCCGATACACACAAGTAACACCTTGATCTTCTAGGTTTTCCTGAATCTTCTCAACACCTAAGTCCGTCTAATGCGCTGGTATTAACCACACCGTGTGACGAGTTTAATGTCTTGTTAAGGTCAACACGTATTGGATAGCTGGCTAACAGGTTTGCTTTTTGTATTTTAGCTGCCTGGTCTGCTGAATGCGCTTCAACTAGGAGCGTGCCGTTATGGGATCTAGTGCATAACTTCACTGGAACAGCTATCTTATCCAGGCCCTTCTGGATTACAAATGAGCTCACCGATAGAAACTTTTTTCCTTCCTGTGTTCTCGAGATAACCAAGTAGCGAGGACCACAAGACTCGACTACTTCCTCTACACTTTGTTTATAGTTCTTTGATTTATTTTGAGTTTTTTTGTGAACTCGTGGCGCATTAATCCTCCACAATTGCAAATGTCTCCAATGGCTTGCTCACATCCTGGGTGCCACCCCAGCTTAGGTGAGAGTCCTGGCCCTCTGTTGCAAGAAAACTTTTTCCTGTTTACGTTTCCTCTCAGTCAACCCAAAGTCACCTTGTGGTCAGTCCACAGTACAACTTCCTGGATTACATAGCCTGTTGCGAAATACCGAAGCAGTCGTGTACCAACAAGTGCGGCTCGAAGTTCCAATCTTGGAAGCGTAACCCTTTTGACTGGAGCTAGTCTACTTTGGCTTCAAAGCAAATGAGTAGTGGTTTCACCGATGTTAACCGTCGCGTACAGGACGGCACCATATGCTCGCTTGGAGGCGTCACAATAACAATGAACTTGCGTTCCTTCTTGAAAAACGTCCACATGACGTATTTATATCTGGGACGTGAATGGTAGGGTAGATTTCCAGCGTTGCCATTGTACAATGAGATCGTGTGGGATGAGTTTATCCCACCCAATGCCTTGGCACCAAGTGGCTTGAAACAATATTTTGGACAAAATGGATATAGGCGAAAGAAAACCGAATGGGTCGTAAAATACCGCAACGGCTTGCAAAAGCTGTCTCTTAGTAGCCGGGCTTTTGATCTTCTACGTGATATCTAGTTGGATTGAAGAGAAAACTCGGATTCCGTGTTCCTACCGCACCTAGAACTGTATTTTTTCTGATTTCTTGCCCCTCAGTTTGCCAGATATCTTTCAACTGTCGGGAATTAGCTCATTTGATCATTGGCATTTGGATCCGTTTCACGAGTGACAATCTGGTAGTAGAGTCCAATTGCTTCGGTTTCAATCTGTCCGCCTCCTGTAATGTCCATATACATGTTTTTGTCCGCGAGGGCTGCGGCCTGTGGATATTCGTCTCTGTACGACGTTGCAAGTTCCCTCAGCTTGGCACAGAGCTGGAAGGGGGTGCACATCAGTCTAATCGGTAACCTGAATCGATATGTGATTACATCATTAGTCACTACATTGCTGTTATCGTCCGTCTGTGCAGTACGATACCACAGGAAGCGGGTGAGATGTCTCTTCTATCGTCCCGTCTGTGCAGTGGGATACCACAGGAAGCGGGTGAGATCTGTCTCTTCTGTCCAAGACCAGTTGTAGAAATGCTTGACTAGCATCTATTATCGCCATTGGATGTAAGCGAAATCTTAGAACGAGAGGACCTGGCAGTAGATTGGGTCCCATCTCCAGAGTAGAATTTAGTGATGGCACATTTCTCTCACAGGCTGATCTATTAAACACAATATGCCATTTAACATGACCACGTTTCTCTTTTCGAACTAAATGGTGTGGTAGGTAAAAGGTCTTCTGCGACTCTTCGGCAAATGGTTCAGCTTCTACTTGCTCACGTATATAATCCCATATCTGTTCATGGTAAATCTTCCGAAGATGTTCGTCCTTTCCACCCTTTTTTCCAGCGATCAGAGCTGCTCTGCGTTCAGTCGATTGTCTGGTAGTGTCACGTGATCCTTCTTGATAAGTGAAATAAGTCGCCCTTGTTCCAACTGGGAGGATGCGTTGAAATTTTCCAGAGTAGATGCATCTTTAGTATTTAACGGTCGTGGTTGCTCAGAAGATATTCCAAGTGTTTCAAGATCATAGAATTGTTGAAAATGACTATCTTGTGGGGGACTGTGTGGTTCAGGTCTATAAAATTCAGTGACCGTTCACAGTTACACCCGAACGGTTACCACTTAGTATCTATCCCAGTCTGAAGGTAATACTAGTGATTGTGAAAGGCGGATGGGAGCAGTATCCTTGACTATACTCCAGTATTGATATTCCCGTATTTGGATCTCAATGGGTAAGTTGTCTGATTCATCTTTCGGGTCGACCAGTTGTAATTTACGAGACTGCTAAAAGATGTTACAGGGAACGGAAGGGTGTGAACGAAAATGAGTGGTTAGTCTCAAAGGCGGTAACTGATATACTGGTGTTGGTCCATAGTCCACCCAGAGTGAATTATACCAGTCTTCGTGAAGTAGAGCATTGGCAACACGCTTTCCGAGGAGAAGATCCAGGAGAATGGTGTACCCCAGGGATCGATCCTGAGTGTCACGCTTTTCGCCGTTGCGATTAACAGCATCACTAGTGCTGTTCGTAGTGGAATCCCGATGTCCCTGTATGTTGACGATTTTGCTGTATATTATCGCTCGTATAATCTTGAGCATATTGAACGTCAACTGCAGCTGATCATAACATCCATTGCCGTGTGGGCGTTTCGTACGGGCTTCAAGTTTTCCGCTACCAAAACACAGTGTGTCCACTTCCATCGGCTTCGTGGCGTACACCCTCCGCCTGATCTTTATTTGCGTGGCACACGTCTACCGTTTGTTCCGCACCTGAAGTTCTTGGGCCTACACCTCGACAACAAACTTACATGGGAGCACCATATTCGACATCTTCGTGTTTCCTGCGATCGTTCGCTTCGGATACTCCGGGTTTTATCAGGGGCATCATGGGGCGGCGATCGCACGGTAATGTTGAGGTTGTACCGCTCATTGGTCCGGTCCAAACTAGACTACGGCTGTTTTATATATGGCGCGGCGTCCGCCTCTAAACTCCGCCTTTTAGACACTGTCCATCATACTGGTATCCGTCTGGCCACTGGGGCTTTCCGAACTAGTCGAATTGCGTGTCTGTATGCTGATTCTGGCGAACCTCCACTGTCTGTCCGACGCTCGTTTTTACTCTGTTCCTACGTGGCACGGTTGGCCGCTCACCCCGGTCATCCCTCGTTCCAATGCGTCTTACGTCCCGACCTCGCTCACCGTTATATACGTAATACCACTATATCACGTCCAAGTGGAATACGTTTCCGTGAACTGCTCACTTCACATGATCTTCGCATGCCCCATGTAGCGCGATCGTCTATAGGCCGCTACCCTCCTTGGCAACTCCAGCGCGCGCGGTTTGACCTGGAGCTTTCGGGCTATGCGAAGGTGGCTACCCCTAACTCGGTGTTTCGCCAACTATTCACCGAGCTCCTGGGACGTTACCGGACTTGCACCCCGGTTTTTACCGACGGGTCCCAGGTGGGGAGTGGTACAGGATGTAGTTTTATGTACAACGGTGAGGCTCATACATACAGACTTCCAGACAGCACTTCCGTTTTTACTGCCGAGCTGTTTGCCATTTTTTATTTCTTACTCTTTGTTTCTAGTTCGGTTCCTGACAGCTTCATTATATGCTGCGACTCCATGAGCGCTGTTCAGGCGTTGCAACAGTTTCTCGGCACATCAGCATTGATAATTAAAATCCAGACACTCGTTTCACAGTTAGTCACTCGCGGATACCAGTTTATTTTTACATGGATCCCAGGCCATGTGGGTATTCCCGGCAACGAGGAGGCAGATGTGGCTGCTAAGGCTGCATGTCGTTTGCCGGTGCTTTCCACATATGCTCTTCCTTTTAGAGATGTGCAGCGATACTTCCGCTGCCATCTTTATTCCTATTGGCAGAAATCTTGGGAAGAGCTGACTGGCACCCAACTACGGACAATTAAGGACTCAGTAAAACCCTGGCGGACTTCTTGCAGGGATTCCCGTCGGGCAGAGGTCATTTTAACGCGGTTACGCATAGGTCACACACGTGCCACACATGGCCACCATCTGAGTGGTGACCCGGCCCCTGTCTGTCACACGTGCGACGTCCAACTCTCCGTGACGTACGTTTTAATTGATTGTCCGAGATACGCCCCGGTGCGCCAGTCGCTTGGCCTGGGTTTTAGTCTGCGGTCCATCCTAAGCGACGACCCAGTCTCCGTAGATACGGTGCTGCGGTTCGTTGCTGAAATTGGATTCGCCAAACAAGTATAACTTGTGCTTTTAGTATTAGACCTTTGAGTAAGATTTAAAAATCTGCAATTAGGTTTGTTTTGTTTTACTGTTTAGTATTTTAAAGCTTTTTAGCGTTTTAATCTTTTTGGTGTATTAACGGTTTTACCATTAACCTTTTTAGTATTTTAACCGTTTTAGCATTTTTTAGTTTTGTATTTTAGCTTAGTTCTTAATCAGAAGTTAGCGAGTGTTTTATCCTTTAAAATTGACTTGGGGCCCAAATGACCTAGCTGTCGACGGGCCCTTAAACACCACTCACTCACTCACTCACTCGTGAAGTAGAATGTTGGGATGACTTGAAGGAAGTAACCGCTAAACATCTATTCTCCAACGTTCCAAATTGGTCATCTATGAGGGATTTCATTATGAACGTGGACTGGCTCCTGACGTCGGTTTACTGATCCCCTTAGGACCAAAAACACGTACTCGTGCTGTCTGCAGATAGGTGAAGCCATGTAGTGTGACATCGATCTTGCCGACTTCGGTGGGTTGAGGCGTGCTCTCGTTAGACGTGTAACAGCCAGACCTATGACAATTTTCTTTACATTTTAAATAAGAAGCTCTACCTCTTTTGCTACACACTCGAGCTGAGTGACCACGGTTCAAACAAAGAAAGCTATGGTTGGCCGATTTTAATTTAATGCGATCCTGCACATTGCTTACAGTGATGCAGCCCTGTCCAGTGTCCAGAGTGCTCACAAAAGCAAGGGTTGATTTTTATCCTTAGACGTGCTCTTTCCTGTCTTGGAACGGACAGAAACTATGCTACAGTAGGAGTGGAGTAGGTGGACGTTTCTCCTCGGATCTGTGCAGCAACGGCTCATTCAACTTCATTTAAAAATTCCATTAGTTTGGACATGCTACTTTGTTATTCCTCTTGGAATGTGTGATCCATCGTCGGCAGAGTTAATTGGGGAAGTTTCGTAGAATCTTTAACATTCTTCTGCATGCGTCATCTCCCACCGCTGTAAGTGCCTGGATCCGGCGCTGGAATTCGACATGTCAGAGCTTCTGCATTATCATTAGTAGTTGGCTTGAGTTCCTCTAAATAATCGAGATGAGCCTGGATTATTCGGTTGTTATCGCCAAATTTAAATTGAAGGATCCGCTAGGTCTGTTCATAAGTGTCCCCGGCTACAGCTAGTCCATCAACAAGCCGTTTTGAGTTGTCCCACTCTCCGTTGCACATGTCCTTACTGATTGTCCGCGGTATGGTCGTGAGCGCCAGTCCTTTGGCCTGGGTCTTACACTGTGCACCGTGTTAGGCAACGATCCAGTAGCTGTAAATACAGTACTGTGGTTTGTTGCGCGTATCGATTGTGGTAAGCAAGTGTAAGGTTTCTTTTATCTTAGCTGAAATATACTTTTAGGATGTTTTGCTCGTGTTTTTACCCTTTTTTAACAGTGTAACCAGTTTACGTTTTTCGTAATATAAGTTTTTATCGGTTTTTAATTTTCCTTTTTTTACCTGTTTTAGCTCTCTTTTTAGTGGTTTTAACTCTCTTTTTAGTGGTTTTAACTCTCTTTTTAGTGGTTTTAACGTTCATTTTTTAGCTTTAAAGGGGTGAGGTTTTATTTCTTCGATTGTTTTTATTTTGGACTTCGGGCCCTAAATGACCTAGTTGTCGACGGGCCCGCAAACTTCACTACTCACTCAACAAATTGTCTAGTGATTATGCTAAACGATCCTTGAAGTGCTCGTAATCATCGAGAGCATTATCCACCGTGTTGGAATTGAGTTTGCCAAACTTGTAATGTTACTTCTTTCACGTGCTCGCCTCTTTAACTTGTTTAACGCTGCGTCAGACATTGTAAAGTAATTTAAAGCGCAACACAGTTGATAAGAAGTGCTACTGTGAAGTGCTTTCGTCTTTTTCTCCGTTAGAGTGCAGTAATACCAACCTCCCAGCGTGAAGTGATTTATAAGTACTAGTGGTGGCCATCAGAGAGCGGTAGTACCATGGCGGTAAGCTTTTGCACGTGGTGTTGTCTGTACCCTCTCAGAGCGTGCAGTGGGTTGGTAGAACTGATCTTATTCTAAATTCTGATTGGACGATATTTAAGAAGACAATATGGCCGTCTCTTTCGTTTTGTTACAAAATAAAATGGCCGTCGCTGGCATGCATAAATACGTGCGTTTGTAAACTGTGTACTAATGTTCTTGTATAAATTATAAATTTATTATTTCATGCTAATGTGTGCTTTTTGCAGATTGTACTCATCTGTTATTGCTCCGTGAAGTTATTTTCTTTTTATTAGTCGTGATATCCTGCCATATTCCTCGTATACAGTCAGTTAATTTACGTAACGTCGTGACTTTTAACTCTCTTCGTGTTTTTCCCTGCTCGACTTTCGGCACCAGAAATGTGGGGAAGTAGTATCAGGGATAAGAAGGGCGTGATAAAGTAGTAATAAACACCGTATTAACCTATGTATATATAACGTATATTAACCTAAAGCCATTCACAGAAGGCGCAAGGATCAAGACATTGTGCTAATGGCAGACACCACCATTTAAATGACGCTAGAATTAAGCCTCTTTGAAGACCTCCCCTTTAAAATGAGCGTGGAAGAGTCACTTCATTTCGCTAAATCCTCAAAAAAGGCTCTTTAAATGTCCCTTATAACCTTTCATTATTCCGGCAAGGTCGACGACTACCTCGACCGTTCCTACGTCGTCCTCGAGCTAAGCTGCGCATCCTGGATGCCGAGGGCCATGCCCTCAAAGATGAAGTGAATGCTGCCCTTGTAAACAATATCGTTAAGACTCCGTTTCAACAGGTGGAGGTCTCAACGTTATCGCTTCCATCCCGTAATCCGGATATCCCTACAAAACACCTAGAATTACTCCGATTATGCCATGAACACGGCTGCTGTTGAGGCTCGGGAAGAATGATACTGCCGGCGCCATGGATCTTTGGGATGGCAATGCAGGGATGTATAGCAACGGGTTTACCAAAGGGGGCTTCGTGGCGGAACTCTCCAATGCACTTTTTAGCCAAGAAAACCTCTTATAACGTCAGCCTCACCATAAGCTCTTCACCTCAGTTTCACCTGATCTCGCTCGGAAGTATTTCTAAGGCTACACCGAGATGCCATCGTCAACGATGCATCTAAACACGTTACGTTTGGACCCTCGCCCACCATCAGGCGGTTCCCGCAAAAGGTCATAAAGTAGCTTCTCAGGGATGTCACCTTTCACACCCTAAGCCTTCAAACGGGATCCAGCGGAATGACAGTCAACGTTTTTATCGGTCAAATCCCTAGACCAGTGGTCGTAGCCATGGTGTCCGACAAGGCCTACAATGACCAGTACTTCGTCAATCAGTTCAATGTTAAGCACTTGGGCAAGAACTTCCAAATGTACGTTAGCGGGCAACCCATTCCATCGCAACCCAGTTTTGACAACGGACACTTACAATTCTTCCAAACCTTTCAAGACGGCCTAGGCATTAACTATAAAGACGAGGGTCATTCCAGTTCTAGGGATCAATATCCTAACCAACACGGTAATTGTGTTAGATTTTATCGCCGACGTGAACGCTAATGCCCACATCTCTGGTCAGCGCCACGGCACTGTCTATAAGCATAGGATGTCTAAACTTTTATCAAAAGCGGTGGTGCTTCTCGTGGCAGATATTCTTCGCACAATAGAGATAGACGCCAACCGATCTATCCTAGTTTCATGAACACGTACTATCTCGAACGCTTTCTATCTACTTGCTCATTCTCGCGCATTCACGTGCTTCGGTGTTTTTCCGAGAAATCGGCTGGCTCCTATTCACTCTTCCATCCTCTCGTGTAACCGTAGCCATTTATACGTGCCCCAGCACGCGAAAACACTAGGTCTGCACCTTGGTCAATAAGGGTGGTACAGGGTAGTACTTTGACAGTTACAGCCTCAGCCCGCTTGTACCTAGTATTCTAAACTGGCTGCCTTCGGTCTGCGGCAACCGTTGGTCTCATAACTCCAATAAGCTCCAGGGAAGTGAAGTAACACGCAATTACGTCATAGATTACATCGGCCTGCGAAATGTTTTCCCTCCGGGGAAAGGTTAAGGTGATTTCCCCTTATTTAGGCGTTCTGATTTCAAATATGTGAACCGTTTTTGCCTATCGCGTACGGTTGTTTTTCTATTTTAAATCGAAATTTTACATATTGTAATTTCAATAGAAAACACCATAATAGAGAATATGTAATTTTAATGGTACATGATCAAATGGCAACTAATACAAAAAAAATTAACATGCTAGAATGTATGAATCTCATTACAACACTTGTTTGCTCCACTTTGATGTGAATGAGCGCTGGTTTGATTTGCGTGTTCCCCAGTAGTGTTGTCTCGCACTAGTCACAAACAGTAATCTGTCATACTGGAGACGTCCCATCGCCCCGGATATCTCCGTTCCATCTTTTGTATCTTGATGTAACCGCTCGCTGAATGCTCCTAAAGTTGCAGGAAAATAATCAAGATGACTACAGGAAATATTTTAAGCTCATATACCGACCCAATTTCCGGAAGTTGTACAGGATGTTTTTGGCAATCTGTTGGGAGTTGACATCTTTAAGACTACCCACGAATTTGTTACAAACATGCTTGAATGATTCCCATGTCTGATGCTGTTTCGTTCATCGTACTGACTGTCGGGTCCTTCATAAGCTTCCGAATTTGGGGGCCGTCAAAAACACCTTCCTTAATTTTGGCATCCGACAGTCCTGGAAATTTCTGACAGGTACCGAAAGCATGGACTACCTCTATGGACGATTGGTATGGTGGTTAGAAAGTCGTAACCTACTAACATCCAGTGTGGTTTTCGACGACGCCGTTCAACTGTTGACCATCTTGTGTCAATATCGGCACAGATAATGGACGGCTTTATGAAGAACTGTCAAACTGTTGGCATATTTTTCGATCTTGAGAAGGCTTATGATACGTGCTGGCGAGCAGGGATTCTACGTTCCCTGTATGCCTGGAACATACGTGGACGCCTACCACTTTTCATTCAGGAGTTTATGAAGGACCGCTTTTTCCGAGTAAGGGTCGGCTCGGTTTTTTCTAATTCTTTTGTTCAGGAGGAGGGAGTACCTCAGGGTTCGGTGCTAAGTGTCACGCTCTTTGCTATAGCAATTAACTCCATCTGGAAATGTGTTCCACCTGGAGTTTCGTCATACCTATTCGTAGACGACTTCGCTGTCTATTGCACTTCTCAGCGCACGGCGTTTTTACAACGGCGCCTGCAGCAATGTTTGGACAACCTTAGAGAATGGAGCGTGAAAAACGGCTTCCGTTTCTCAACTGAGAAGACAATCTGCGTTAATTTCTGGCGCCGTAGGAGACGATTACCACCTTCGCTCCGCTTTGGTCCAGATATACTTCCCTTCGCAGAAGAGACGCGCTTCCTGGGTTTGATCTTGGACAGGAAGCTTAGTTGGTCGTCGCATATTGCACAGCTAAGAGCGAGATGTGACCATTCCCTAAATATTATGCGAGTACTGAATGGCAAATCGTGGGGAGCGGATCGGACAATTTTGTTGCGAATATATCGCGCATGGGTCCGATCCAAGCTGGACTATGGGTGTATTGTTTATTCGTCAGCACGACCATCTGTGCTGAGAAGATTAGACGTGGTCCATAATAGGGGCATCCGAATTGCAACAGGAGCTTTTCCAACAAGCCCAGTGGTGAGCCTTTACGCCGAGTCCGCAGAAGCTCCTCTGCAATATCGGCGTGAGATTCTCTTGGCAAATTATGGTTGTGCGCTTAGATGTATGCCTAAGCACCCAACGTTCGCTTCTTTTTTCACCACCACGCTAAGAGAACGATATTGAAATAGCTCCCTTAATCCAAAGCCCGCGGGGTTCCGTTTCCAAGAGCTCCTAGTGAAGCTTGGAGTGGAACTGCCTGTGATGTTCGCCAAGGGCGAGAGACTTTACCCCCCTTGGCTGTCTGGTACGCCCCATGTAGATCTTGGGATGACCATACACCAGAAGTCCACGATGCCTATTTCAAGTATCCGCACGTGTTTCTTAGAATTTTTGTCAGGCTACACTGACCGTCGATATATTTACACTGATGGGTCAAAGGGCTCCAACGGTGTTGGATGTGCTTATGTTTATGGAACCGAGCCATATACATTCGGTTTTCCCAATAGCACCTCCATTTTTACTGCAGAGCTTTATGCAATTTATCGAGCCGTTTTGTATGTTCGCCGTCGTAAATTAGGTGACTGCCTGATTTTGAGCGATTCCCTTAGTGCACTGCAGAGCCTTTGTCAGTTGTACAACCCCCACCCTATTGTACAACGTATCCAGGATGCCCTCCATGTTTTACACGCTACTGGCGTTGACGTGGTGTGTGCATGGATTCCTGGTCACGTAGGTTTGCCGGGGAATGAAATGGCAGATTTAGCAGCAAAGACGGCAACTACAGAACCCAGTATTACCATCTCACGTGTTACTTCGGAAGACTTTAGGCTTGAAGTGCGGAGAGCGGTGCTGTCGTCCTGGCACGAGTGGTCAACTCTCCGCGGTAATAAGCTTAGGGAAGTGAAAGAACTTCCGATAAACTGGGTAACTTCCTGTCGCACATCTCGTCGCGAGGAGGTTAGTTTGGCTCGATTAAGAATAGGGCACTGCAATTTTTCGCATGGTTACCTATTGAAAAGGGACCCTGCGCCTCTATGTCCGCTGTGTGACAACCTTTTGTCAGTTCGCCACGTGTTGCTAGTGTGTTGCTCTCTAGCGCACCTTCGGGATTCTCTGCAGCTGCCTGCCAGACTTGCAGAAGTTCTAGCGGACGACAAAACAGCGGTTGATAGAGCTTTTAATTTTTTAGCGGAGTGTAATATCAATTTGAGGATTTAGAATTTTTTAATTATCTGTTTCTGCTTTTGGACATATTTATCACCTTGTTTCATATCTGGCTATGGCCACTGCTTTTTACCTTTGTATATTTTGTTGTTTCTAGTATCTTTATTTTTTGAGTGAAATTTGTACCTGGCTATTGCCATGAATCTTTTAAGGGCGCTGATGACCTTGAAGTTGAGCGCCCTTAAACCAAATCCAAATCTATCCAAACTCTTAACGCACTTCATATTTCTCAATTTAATATGTACAGGGGAAAGTAAAATTTTGAGGATCAATTTATGGACGATTTACGTTTCTTTCTCCAGACGCGAACTGTTTCCTCATGGGCCACTCAGACACCAGTGGCGGTCCTGGTCCCGAGTCCCACTCACAGAAAACACGGGAACTTTACTAGAATCAATAGACGCCAGTTCTTTGCATGGTAAATAGTTCCAAGACGACGAATCAAGCCAGGGATATCGCAGCAAAACACAAGTTCGTCTTCGTGAACAGAAAAACTGAAGGAATCCCCGATTTTTGTAACAGTGAATTTTCCCAGAAAGTAAAAGATTTCTCTTTTAATCTTGATTCTTGTTCACCTTTCTTTAGTGGAGCCTAGGAGTTGCACTAAATCATTTAAATCACACTAATTATAAAGCTCCAAGTTAAAATAAGCCAAATACAGGCTTTTTATAAATGATGTAATATTTCGCCTCTGGCCTTCAATTGTATACTGGCCACGTATATAACAGGATTATTTACACATTTTCGCCTCCTATCACTGCCACTTGCCATTTTAACACACTCATTTATTGACTCAATCGACTTCAAGTGTACGTTGTAACTTGTCAAAGCCCTGACTACGCACGAACGTGATCTTGTCGTTTTGACCTTGTCTGACACTGCATGCTCGAACTGTAACTGTTCCAGTTGTTCCTGTATGATTACCTACTCCCCTCCAAAACAGAACACATGTATTTTCTCTCAGACGTCCGTTCCTGCATTCCATACAACCAATAAAAACCGCATTTACAGCGAAGTTCCATTAGCATAAACATGAGCTGGACTTGTGACAAACCTGGACGTGATACGAAATAACGTATTTTTACATGACACTAAATGTAACGTATATTACATGCAATTACTTTTGCCGGAAAATCTTCGCATGCCTGTGTTACCTCACCCACCGCTGCAGAGGTTTATCCCGTTAAACCTTTTCTAAATTTCATCGCAAAGATTTCATTCTTAAAACCTACTGCCACGTATTCCTCGCTTTAAGCTTACATCCTCGTCAGTCCTGCCAGCCTTTGCAGGTAGGTCATGTATCGTATAATCTTTTGGTCTCTCTATTCATGGCCGAGCCTTAATGTGACTTTCAGAACTCCTCTGCGTCCCACCATCGAGCCAGTTGGGTTCGCAAAGCAAGTATAACGTGTTTTTTAGTGTGTGAAATTTATTTAGCTTTTGTGTTTTACGTTTTACTGTTTAGTTTTAATGTGTTTTAGCTTTGATCTTTTACACATTTTAATGAATGGTTTTACCAAGTTTTAACTTAGCGCACTCATGTGCCGTTTGGTGTTTTTATGTGTGCGTTTTTAGTAGCCATTTTAAACCGCACTTTTTAGGCAGTTTTTAGGGGAGTTTTAGATCGTTTATATTCTGACCTAGGGCCCAAATAACCTAGTTGTCGACGGGCCCCTAAACTTCATTAATCCAATCCAATCGACCCAGTGCATCATAGCAAGGCGGGAACAGCTCTAGGGCATGTATGTCTCGTGTGAATGTATTACCTTGGTTATTTTTTAAAAATCTTTTGCACTTTTTTTGTTTTATGTTGCAGCGGCAGTAAGGCAAGTGTCGGACCGCTGTCTGACATCTATTTCATCAATGCCTCGCGGACCAAATGTTTGTTGGATTTGCACCCGTGGCGCCTTTCCAACTTCAAGTCACCGTGACCAGATGTGCATCAAGCAGCGTCATATCTTTGAAGACAAACGAATGGCAGAAGCTAGTGGATGCAAAATCTGTCATTCAACGACAAACCTAGGACCCTGAGGTTCACCTGCAGGAATATGTAATGTCGCACCGCATCTCCATCCTATTCAAGACCGTCTGTCAAAACTTCTCGTCTTCAAAGATCTAAAGGGGCAAACCGTCTCGCTCTCCTGTGAGGAATTGACCGTTCCAAAAAACCTACAAAACCTAATTTGACATCCTATTCCACAAAAAGAAAGAAGAGGCAAATGTCCTACATCAAATCATGGCTTCTAAGTGCATTCTTCAGTTTCGTATCCAACGTCCCTTTCGACTCCACCAGTTTCACTATTCACAAAATGCATTCCAGCCACCAACCTTATAACATTCCTAGAGGTGGAACATTACCTCAAACCTGTTGTCTAACACAACATTGTGCGACCTAGAACAGTTTCACTTAACTCCGACGACGAACTTATGCGTCCGATCATAACTATAGGTCGCGCAAAAGTTCTAGAACACGAGATATTTAAATGAGAGCGTCTATGCTCTCCTGGTTTCAGTAGCAGCGATATCGCACGGTGATATCAGCCTCTCACAGATGTATGCACAGAGAAGTAGTCACCACCAAATTAAATACCATGGTTCCACTAATTATTCGGTTGCACACAAATTTCGCACTCAGTAAGGCAAGTTTTGTGTTGAGTGCATTCTAGTTCCTCTATGCCTGACACCGGCATCTATGGAGTGGCTGTCACTGTCATCCTCGTCACTTTCTGTCCCATTGTCTTCAATTATTCTTTCAGTTCTCATTAGGCCATCTTTCTCCCAGTACTCTTGTTTTATTTGATCCACATACCTTTTCCCATTCCATATGGCCAATTTAATCAAATCTTTGGCGGCGCATCTCATGTGTTTTATTTTAAAGGTCACATTTCTGCTAGCAACCTATTGACGTCTGCCCTATTAATTCTACCCTGAAAGTTTATTGCTAGTTTCTGCAGAAGTCTTACTGTACTTCTCTCTTGCGTGGAAGTAGTGTATGGTACATCTAATTACACACTTGTCAAAGTCGTCAATTTGTTACATTTTTCGGCACGTAATGCTTTTTCCCAGGACTCCCAGTCTTCCTCTTCATACTTTTGCTTCTCTTGCCTTACCACGGTAGGTCCGGGTTTGGCGCACCCGGGCCCCGAGCTGCTCACCATCATCTCACCCCCTTCATGTTCCTTAACTGTGCCACGTGTAGCGCTTTATGTTGCTTTTTTGTATCATCGTCTTCCTCTTCTAGGTTTATTATGATTATTAGTAAGACCTTAGTGTTATAGCTTCTGTCTCACCAGCAGGGATCTTTCCTATATCCGTGGTCCTGTCCCACGGTTTTCAGCGCGGCTCCCGACTTGTGTGCTCTTCGGAGGTCTCAGGCGCGAAGGTTGGGCGGACCCTCCCTACTGTGTAGCCCCCCATGTGTAGCCTTAGGTGCCCGTCCACACGTCATGTACACCCACGTAGCTCCTTGAGGGCACGGCCGGTGTTAATTTCCCGACGGGCGCGAGCCGGATAAGCGTCAGTGTCCGCAGTTTTCCTATGAAAAGAGCATATAGGAGCTGCGCGTTAAGCAACGCCTAACTTTTCTAGAAGCGCGGCGGCGCTTTGAGCAGCTGAAGCCCGCTAACACCATAGGCTGCCCGCCTCAATAGCGTGACCCCTCCGAAGGAGTGTCGCCTTGCCGTGGTGGAGGGGTTCAGTACCCGAACCAGACGGCCTGCTACGTGTCTTTGTGACCACTGGTAGGCAAGAGGTGAGGGGAAGCTAAGAACATTCCAAACGGGTAGATGAGGCTCGGTAGTCTTGGTCGACGACTCATCTAGGAGAAGAGGACTCCGAAATCAAACTCCCCCAGGGGAACCTACCACGGTAGGTCCGGGTTTGGCGCACCCGGGGCCCCGAGCTGCGCACAATCATTTCACCCCCTCCACCTTCATTAACTGTGCCACGTGCGACGTTTTATGTTGCTTTTTATATCACCCTCTTCCTCTTCTAGGTTTATTCTGATTATTAGTTTGTAAGTTCCTAGATTTATAACTCCTGTCTCACCAGCAGGGATCTTTCCTATCTCCGTGGTCCTGTCCCACGGTTTTCGGCGCGGCCCCCGACTTGTGTGCTCTTCGGAGGTCTCAGGCGCGAAGGTTGTGCGAAACCTTCACACTGCCCCCATGTGTAGCCTTAGGTGCGGAGCCCGTCCACACGTCATGTACACCCACGTAGCTCCTTGAGGGCACGGCCGGTGTTAATCTCCCGACGGCCGCGTGCCGTCGGGTTAGTATCACCGGCCGGACGTGTTACCGCTGACGGAGCCCCGGTGAGGCAGCGTGTGCTAAAGCGGGGAGCCACAGGCGGTTATTCCTGTGGTGGGGGCATAAAACCGGGGTGTCATGTGGTGAACGGTTTACCCATGCGGACAAGCAGTGGAGATCGGAGGGTAGCTCCTCTGAAGTACGCCTTGAGGTCAGTCATGGAGGGGTCTCCATGGCGGCACAGACCGTGGAGATTTTGGTGTCTTTTATCCTTTGACCCCCGGATGGCAGGCTGACGCCGACGGTTCCGGATGGGGGTCCAATTCATAATGCATCCGCGCAAAACCCCTTTCACTGACCCATTTCTTGTTGTGACCTTGGCATGTGACGGGAAAACGATTAAGGACCTGAACCCTTTTTACATTAAGCGCGAAGTGGACAGAATATGTGGACCCGTAAAGAATGCGAGCAGACTACGCGACGGCACGCTACTGTTAGAGACCAATAATGCAGAACCAAGCCAGAAAATTCTAAAGGCTAGTTTGTTGGGGTCCTACCCTATTCGGGTAGCCCCCCCACACCTGCAGGGGAGTCGTCACCACTTCTAGTCTCGACAATCTCAGTAATGAGGTGTGAGACAGTTGCCTGTCTGATCAGCGAGTCTGTCAGGCGTATCGGCTTACGCGCAAGCAGGATGGCAAAGACGTACCATTGCGGACAGTATTCCTTACGTTCAAGGGCACTCTGTTGCCGGAATATATCTTTTGCGGCTACGAACGTGCCTCTGTCCGGCAGTATGTTCCGAACCCTATGCGCTGCTTCCAGTGTCAGAATTTCGGACATACCAAAACATCATGTAACCATCCTGCTGTATGTGAGCGTTGTGGCCTACCGACACATGAGGGCACGGCGTGCACCCGTGACCCGAACTGTGTTAACTGTGGAGGGAGTCATCCATCGAGCTCTCGACAGTGTCCGAAGTTTCTGGATGAGAAATGTATTCAGGAACTGCGTGTGAAAGAACACCTCACCTTTCCAGAAGCGCGTCGCCGCTTTGAGCAGCTCAAGCCCACGACCACCTTGGACTGTCTGCTGCCCGACGCGCTGCTGTGAACACAGGCGCCATACAGCACGTTCCTGTTGCAGACGCTTGTACCCAGACCGAGCCACTGAATTGTTTATTAGAAATCATATTGTTCCTGATCGTTTTGTTAACGACCTTGAGAAAACTCTTAATGGTAAGGAAACGAAGATCAATTGCCTGTTCCTCCTCGGACCTTCCAATGCGGGAAAGAGTTTTATAGCGCAATCAATTGCCGCACATTTTGTGACAGGTTACGCATCATGTGCAAATAGCATGTCGGAATTTACGTATGAAAATTTTCTAAATAAATCTTTAATTCTCTTGGAAGAGCCGTTTGTAACGGAAGCAACATGTGATGACATGAAAAATATTTTGGCTGGAGCCGCGATACAAGTGGGGAAAAAATATATGACTAAACAAGATGTGTCGTACTCCTGTAATTATGACAGGTAATCATGAATATTTAGGAAAGGGATATTTGAGTCCGAAAGATGAGGAGGCTTTAAGAAATAGACTTATTGTATATGAATTTCGTGAGGTATTCACCCCTTCTATGTACATCTCCCCAGAACAGTTTGCTGATTGGGTGTTATTTATCTACAGGAATTTGTAATGTTGCGTACCGGAGGAACCTTCTCCCGAAAAAGGTTGCGGACATTGAGCAACCCATTAGAAACACCACCTCATACATGGCAGCCGGAGGAAGAGGATGAAGACATTGTGGACGGTACTCGGGCGGTAAGAGATGCTTCAGGCAGCAGCGGTGGAACGGGGAATTCGGGCCAGCATGGTATACCCGCAGGGGAAAGTGTATCACCTGTTCCTAGACCTCTTCCATATAAGCATGTTACTTTCACATTTATACAACGTTCTTGGGAAGAAATAGACACTTCTCTCAGTACTCTGCCCATCACGATAGCCCTGTTACCGATGTTAGACGATGAAATGTTAACGGTAATTAAACAAGTGCTGCCATGTTGTTTAGGATACCGTATACACCGGCCTCATGTGAAAATTAGTAATTTTATTATTCTGACGGATGAAATGCAGATAAGATCGAATACGCCTACGGAAATGTCGTCCTTTGTTCAACAAAGTAAGATCATTCACTATATGCCAAAGAACTTTGTAACCACTGGTTACACGTTATCAAATAAAAGTAATGTTCCAGACATTAAGTATAGTGATCTGGTGGGTATGAACAGGAAACATCAGATGGTTAAATTGCCCAGTACGGAGTATTTCGAATCCGTCAGTATATATGGTATTAGTAGTAACATTCACGGGAATCTCATGAATAGAAATAAGATGTATCAGGGTTACGTTCTAAATGACTTGGATTCCCAGCATTACGAATTACTAGCGGCAGCTAGCACCCCCGAGGATATTAAATGGAAAAATCTTACTTGCGCTTACGGCGTGGTGGACGAAAAGGGTGATAATAAAAAGGTGGATAGTAAATGGCATGTGGAATCCAGAGCTATATCTAAATGCAGGAACTTAGATAAAATAGAAATTGTTGGAGCCTCCGATGTCATAGAATATGATGTCGAAACCAATATAGAGGGTGACGTATTATATCCCGATTCCATGGATGAGCTTACGCCATCTCCTTTCACCTATTTTACGGTCAAGGGAATAGAGAAAGATAGTCAACAGACATTATGGAAAGTGGGCTTCACTCCCTGGCCCAGCTCGTTTAATCCTAAGATGTATCGGAGGAATGCCGCCTTAGGCGATCAATGGCTCCAGGCAAAATATAACCCCTTACAACATCATTTTTTCACCATGGTTCCGATCCATAAATCGAACGGAACCTTGATGAAACAACGGGCGTCATGTATGGTGGAGCAGAGCTTCCAGGTTTCCTCCCCTCCGAAGGAGTGTCGCCTTGTCGTGGCGGAGGGGCTCAGTACCTGAACCAGACGGCCTACTAAGTGTCATTTTGACTACTGGTAGGCAAGAGGTGAGGGGAAGCAAAGAACATTCCAAACGGGTAGATGGGGCTCGTTAGTCTTGGTTGACGACTCATCTAGGAGAAGAGGACTCCGAAATCAAACTCCCCCAGGGGCTCCTACTATGGTAGGTACGGGTTTGGCGTACCCGGGGCCCCGAGCCATACTCTCGATTGGGTTCCTCCAAGAGGTGAGAGGGCTCATGCCAAACGCCCAATCAACTTTGGTCCACTTTTGTGTTTGACCTCCCACCTGTTACCTCCCTGTACACAGTCTGACGGATAACCTACGCGCGGGTCGTCGGAGGATGGGGTGACGCAAGGGGTGACTGGGTAATCGCGTAAGTCCCAGCCCCTGGTTATCATGTAGGATCTGTGTGCGTATCCGCTGATAAAGGTCAGTCCCGGGGAGGGGCCATTGCATGAGCTGATGCACTCCTGAAGGCGATTGGGTCCCTCTGTCTATGCATTGGGAGGTGAGACCCTAGGGTGAGGAAGGTCCAGGCCAGGACTCTCACCTAAGCCGGGGTGGCGCCCAGGATGTGAGCATGCCATCGGAGACATTTGCAATGGTGGAGGATTAAAGCGCCATGAGTTCACCAAAAACTCAAAATAAACAAAAATACCAGAAGTCAAGTGTAAAGGAAGTAGTTGAGTCCTGTGGTCCTCGCTACTTAGTCATTTCGAGAACTGAGGAAGGAAAAAAGTTTCTTTCGGTGAGTCCATTTGTAATCCAGAAGGGCCTGGATAAGATAGCTGGTCCAGTGAAGTCATGCACTAGATCGCGTAATGGCACGCTTCTAGTAGAAGCGCATTCAGCAGAACAGGCAGCTAAAATACAGAAAGCAAACCTGTTGGCCAGCTATCCAATACGTGTTGACCTTCATAAGACGTTGAACTCGTCACGCGGTGTCGTCAATACCCGCGCATTGGACGGACTCAGTGTTGAAGAGATTAAGGAAAACCTGGAAGATCAAGGTGTTACCTGTGTGTATCGGGTTCATCGCAAAGAAAGCGGTGAATTGAAGCCTACTCGTACCCTGTTCCTCACCTTTGATCGGGTAGATCTCCCTCAAAGGATTAGGGCAGGATACGAAGCTATAGAAGTAAGGCCATACATCCCGAACCCAATCCGGTGCTTTAAGTGTAACCATTTTGGACACACAAGTGAACTATGTAACAGAACAGCTTCTTGCGTCAACTGCGGAGGCGTCCTTCACGACGCTCCATGTTCATTGCCTCCCAGTTGTGTGAACTGCAGCGGCGAACATCCAGCCAATTCGCGAGAGTGCCCCCGGTTTATAGAGGAAAGGGCGATCCAGGAAATCCGAGTCAAAGAGAAGGTGTCCTTCTCAGAAGCTCGGAAACTCCTGCGTATCCGACAGCCCCCCCTTCCAAAGTCCGGTACCTATCGCTCTGTTGTAGCTAGGCCGGCAGAGAAGCGGGAAATCGCTACACAAACCAGCGATCAAACCGGGGCCACAATTTCACAAAAAATTATCGTAGCAAGAACAGTTCCAAAGCCTTCAACATCTACAGGTAAATCTACGTCTCCTACCAAGTCCGTAAAGGAAAAGAACACATCTACAAGGTCACCGTCTAAATTGCCAGTCTACAACAATGGCAAGAATGAGCCCGTTGTTTATGTTACATCACCGAAGAAATTTAAGAAACAATATGTAAGAACTGACTTCCTCAAAGAAGAAAACGTGTCTGTTCCCACTCAACCAAAGGGAAAGAAGAGCCAGCGTTCATCCCCCCGAAGATCCTCTTCTGAGGATTCCTCCGGGATGGACACAGACCGGCAGCTTTCATCTTCGCCGGTATCCACGAGCAATCGGTTCGAGGCTCTCGAACCGAAATTTGCTATGGGGATACGCACCTCCTCGGTAGAGGAGATGCAAGAAGATCCTGCCTATACTGGGAGAAACCCAGTGAAAAAGAGGCAGGATAAATGTGAAAAGAGTGTGAGCCCAAAAGATCACAAAAGGGCTAAATTGAACCGACCACCGCCTACTACAAGGTAATACACTGTTACCTTGCAATATTTATCCCACACAGATACTAATATGGCTATCTTACATTGGAACATACGTGGCATTCGAACTCAAAGGCCAGAACTTGAGCTCTTGCTCAAAGAAAACGAACCTCTGGTCGCATGTTTGCAAGAGACTAAGCTGCGTCCTCAAGACGCTTTCCATCTAAGGCGATACACCCCAGTACGGTGTGATGTTACACCAGAAGAGGGTGTTCCGGCACATGGCGGCGCTATGATACTTGTGAGAGATGACATTTATATGCAATCTGTACCAATACAGTCTGATATCCAATCAGTTGCAATAAGTATTGTACTGCCAGACATCCGTTTCACCATCTGTAATATATATTTGCCTCCGTCCCATGACTTCTCGCTCATTGATTTAGAAGATCTAGTTTCCCAGTTGCCAACACCGTTTCTGTTGGTGGGAGACTTCAATGCGCACCACCCACTTTGGGGTTCAAGTCGCGCTTGTGCGAGAGGTAAACTCATTTCCGATTTCTTGGACAGTCACAACCTAGCTCTCCTCAACACTGGAGAGCCTACATTCATTTCGGACTCCCACAGCACCTTCTCACACCTTGATCTTGCAGTTTGTTCACCTCAGTTGGCAGTCTCCTTACAATGGAATGTCATCTCTGATTTACACTCTAGTGACCACTTCCCATGTCTTATTAGTCTCTTGACGCAACATACACACTCCACACGTATGCCCAGGTGGCGTTTGGACCATGCCAACTGGAACCTTTACACCCAGTTGGCTGTCTTTACGTACAACGAGCACGACTCAGTAAATAATTTGGCGCAGCATCTCACGGAGACGATTCTCTCTGCTGCTGAACAATCGATTCCGCGGTCGACTACACACCCCCGTCGATTTCCCGTCCCCTGGTGGACGGAAGAATGCCGGAATGCCATTCGTGCTCGAAGGCGTGCACTTAGGGTTTTCCAACGTCACCCTACTTTGGAAAACCTGATCGAATACAAGAAAATGCGCGCCAGGTCCAGACAAGTCATTAAGGATAGCAAAAAGTCATCATGGAGCAAATTTGTAGCTTCATTTAACCGACACACACCTTCCTCGGTTGTGTGGGATAGATTAAGGCGTGTTGCAGCTAAAACGACCCAAATACCAATAGCGGGACTAAAAACAGCCACAGGAGCTGTTGTTGATTCATTTGAAGTGGCCAATACCTTTGGCAGTGCTTTCGCACAAGTGTCTAGCTCGGAAAACTACTCCCCGGAGTTCCTTCCATTTAAAACTCAGGTGGAATCTCAAGGCTTCACGTTTCGTTCTAGAAACGTAGAAGATTACAATCGCCTTTTCACCATGGCGGAGCTGGAGCATTCACTGAAATCTTCGCGATGTTCAGCACCAGGACCGGACGGTATTCATGTACAAATGTTACAACAGCTCTCTCCTGAAGGTAAGGCATTCCTGCTCGAGGTCTATAATCGTGTTTGGGTTGACAGTATACTCCCAGAAAATTGGCGGGAGGCCACCGTTATTCCCATCTTGAAGGCTGGGAAGGACCGTCATCTTCCCTCCAGCTATCGTCCTATTTCCCTCACCAGTTGCGTTTGCAAGGTGATGGAACGCATGATCAATGGACGATTGGTATGGTGGTTAGAAAGTCGTAACCTACTGACTAACATCCAGTGTGGTTTTCGACGACGCCGTTCAACTGTTGACCATCTTGTGTCAATATCGACACAGATAATGGACGGCTTTATGAAGAACTGTCAAACCGTTGGCATATTTTTCGATCTTGAGAAGGCTTATGATACGTGCTGGCGAGCAGGGATTCTACGTTCCCTGTATGCCTGGAATATGCGTGGACGCCTACCACTTTTCATTCAGGAGTTTATGAAGGACCGCTTTTTCCGAGTAAGGGTCGGCTCGGTTTTTTCTAATTCTTTTGTTCAGGAGGAGGGAGTACCTCAGGGTTCGGTGCTAAGTGTCACGCTCTTTGCTATAGCAATTAACTCCATCTGGAAATGTGTTCCACCTGGAGTTTCGTCATGCCTATTCGTAGACGATTTTGCTGTCTATTGCACTTCTCAGCGCACGGCGTTCTTACAACGGCGCCTGCAGCAATGTTTGGACAACCTTAGAGAATGGAGCATGAAAAACGGCTTCCGTTTCTCAACTGAGAAGTCAATCTGCGTTAATTTCTGGCGCCGTAGGAGACGATTACCACCTTCGCTCCGATTTGGTCCAGATTCACTTCCCTTCGCAGAAGAGACGCGCTTCCTGGGTTTGATCTTGGACAGGAAGCTTAGTTGGTCGTCGCATATTGCACAGCTAAGAGCGAGATGTGACCGTTCCCTAAATATTATGCGAGTACTGAATGGCAAATCGTGGGGAGCGGATCGGACAATTTTGTTGCGAATATATCGCGCATTAGTCCGATCCAAGCTAGACTATGGGTGTATTGTTTATTCGTCAGCACGACCATCTGTGCTGAGAAGATTAGACGTGGTCCATAATAGGGGCATCCGCATTGCAACAGGAGCTTTTCCAACAAGCCCAGTGGTGAGCCTTTACGCCGAATCCGCAGAACCTCCTCTGCATTATCGGCGTGAGATTCTCTTGGCAAATTATGGTTGTGCGCTTAGATGTATGCCTAAGCACCCAACGTTCGCTTCTTTTTTCACCACCACGCTAAGAGAACGATATAGAAATAGCACCCTTAATCCAAAGCCTGCGGGGTTCCGTTTCCAAGAGCTCCTAGTGAAGCTTGGAGTGGAACTGCCTGTGATGTTCGCCAAGGGCGAGAGACTTTACCCCCCTTGGCTATCTGGTACGCCCCATGTAGATCTTGGGATGACCATACACCAGAAGTCCACGATGCCTATTTCAAGTATCCGCACGTGTTTCTTAGAATTTTTGTCAGGCTACTCTGACCGTAAATATATTTACACCGATGGATCAAAGAACACCAACGGTGTTGGATGTGCTTATGTTTATGGAACCGAACCATATACATTCGGTTTTCCAAATAGCACCTCCATTTTTACTGCAGAGCTTTATGCAATTTATCGAGCCGTTTTGTATGTTCGCCGTCGTAAATTAGGTGACTGCCTGATTTTGAGCGATTCCCTTAGTGCACTGCAGAGCCTTTGTCAGTTGTACAACCCCCACCCTATTGTACAACGTATCCAGGATGCCCTCCATGTTTTACACGCTTCTGGCGTTGACGTGGTGTGTGCATGGATTCCTGGTCACGTAGGTTTGCCTGGGAATGAAATGGCAGATTTAGCAGCAAAGACGGCAACTACAGAACCCAGTATTACCATCTCACGTGTTACTTCGGAAGACTTAAGGCTTGAAGTGCGGAGAGCGGTGCTATCGTCCTGGCACGACGAGTGGTCAACTCTCCGCGGTAATAAGCTTAGAGAAGTGAAAGAACTTCCGATAAACTGGGTAACTTCCTGTCGCACATCTCGTCGCGAGGAGGTTAGTTTGGCTCGATTAAGAATAGGGCACTGCAATTTTTCGCATGGTTACCTATTTAAAAGGGACCCTGCGCCTCTATGTCCGCTGTGTGACAACCTTTTGTCAGTTCGCCACGTGTTGCTAGAGTGTTGCTCTCTAGCGCACCTTCGGGATTCTCTGCAGCTGCCTGCCAGACTTGCAGAAGTTCTAGCGGACGACAAAACAGCGGTTGATAGAGTTTTTAATTTTTTAGCGGAGTGTAATATGAATTTGAGGATTTAAATTTTTTTAAGTATCTGTTTCTGCTTTTGGACATATTTATCACCTTGTTTCATATCTGGCTATTGCCACTGCTTTTTACTTGTAAACGTTTCTTGTTGCTAGTATTTTTAGTTTTTGAGTGAAATTTATATCTGGCTATTGCCATGAATCCTTTAAGGGCGCTGATGACCTAGAAGTTGAGCGCCCTTAAACTAAATCAAATCAAATCAAATCCAGGTTTCCTTCATATTTCGGGACGAGGAGATATCCGCTATGGCTCCGCTAGATATGGCACACATTCGTGCACGAGGATCATTAAGGGTAGGGGTACAGGATTACAGGGATGCAAAAACAATACTGCCATTTCTAACATAAAAGGTGTATTTTTATGTGTACTTTATTTACAATAAAATTGATTGAGTTGTACAACATGTACATTTAAACCTTTTTCCGTTATAACCAAAAGGTAATGTTCCAATCCTATCCTCCATTACTTGTCTTTTTCTATCCTCAGAAATAAGAGCCAGTTTGCGCTGGCGATTACTATACAGGGTGTGGTTTGTAGATCGAATGAGATACTGCTGTATGTATATAGGACGATTTTCAAATAAACATCGTTTGTAGTCCTCGAATGTCACGCGCTCCCTATTTGCATCTACGGTAGCAGTATCGCTGATTCCCTTATTCTTCATTAAAGAATCACCGTCCTCGAATCGCAATGCATGTGTTTGCCCTAAGACCTACATACTCTACTATTCTACGATAATCTGTCTCATCCGCCCATAAACCAGGCACCTTATCGGTGTCTTTGGTGCGGATCACGTACCCTTCTGGAGCATTCTCAAAGTCTAGGTAACGCAGTAATTCCGGTTCGGAGGCCATGATTTTCAGCGGGTGGTCCCCGCAATTTCTAAAATACATAATCAACGAATCGGTATCGCTGAATTTAGACTTTAAACTGTAGTAAAAGCGATAAACTTCTAATTTCGCTAATTCCAATATACTAAATCCCACCTGCACCGGTTTGTTTAAGATTACCTTATCAATGGAATATTCGCATAGGAAGTGGCCATCCACTTCAAGAAAATTATTGACACGCGTCAGAAAAGCATTGCGGCGACCATACAATCCCTCTTCCGTTGCCTTTTTCACGACGAATCTTTTGTATTTGAACGGATTTTCAACTGTCTTACCGAAAAGGCTATTGTTCATCAATTTGTACATGTCAGACAGAGGCTTATTATGTGTATGTATTCTTCTATTTCGTATATTAGTCTGTACATAGTCGTGCAATATAGTTGCCTGTTCGAAAACCCATACGTTATGTACCTTTTCTATTTTCAGACCCATCTTGACGTAGTAGTTCAAATTTTCGCTATGTACCAAGTACCGCGTTTTAGGAAGAAAGGTGGTACATAACCTGTTATCGTAATGATGAGGCGCCAGCGGAAATTCCACATGGTCATCGTGAAGGACGTCGGGATAGGTCAAGTCCACTAAAGCAAGAAAACAATGCTCGCTCGAAGGTGACCAACTTGCATAATCTTGCGGTAGGTCCGGTCTGCTACAAACCAGTTCGCCGGGCAATTTGTTTCGCATTATCTTAGCGTACAGTGCATTAACATCGAGGTATAATATATACTCCGAGTCGATATTCTCGACCTTGGCATAACGTCTTATGCACTGCGCTACGCCCCCTCTGATCTGATTTTGAATCAAAGTATATAAAAATTTCTCGCGTATAATTTTGAAATCGTTCGGTCTATGCCTCAGGGCTAGTTGCCAGGTATATCCCGGAGCTCCTTGAAAATAAACCGGATCGGTCTGGTAAGCAAGGAATGCGTTTTTTCGAAACAATTCGAAAATATCCGCCAACAATAGCACATCCAGTTTAAGGTAGTAATTGTGATATTGCTCAAATGTTTTAAAGCCTTTCTCTCGCCATATCGCAACCGCACGCTTTTTATCCTGTAGCTCATCGTGTAAATGGGAATACCATGCCGCGTCGCTGGTTGGAAGACATTCGTTCAGCTTTTCTTTCCTGTCAAACCATTCGTATGGAAATGGGGCTTTTTCCTTCGCATCCGCTGGTGCATATTTGAAGTCTGTGACAGTCGAGGTTAACCGCGCCAAAGACGAACTGAGATAATTAAACGTGTCCATGAAGCGAACCTTATTTCTCACATTATTAACTCCCACGACATCGAATTTTTCAAAACTTTTCCCCGAAATTTTGACATCCGTGCTAAAACGTTGCACTAGGTTTCTAATTATCAGGTGGCTATCGTAGCCCCGTAAATTGTGAAAGAATATTGGACATGTGTTTTCAGGCGCCATCCAGCATTTAATGTGATACGACCCTGGACGTCCATCGATGTAATTTCTTCGGCCTGAAATATGATCCTCGGTTATTGTCACCCTATTTCCGCAAATACCGCAATTGGGGGTCTCGACTCCAAACGCACACGACCAATCGTAAATATATCCTATTATATCCTCAATGAAAGCTTCGGAAAGGTCATTGCAATCATTGAGGGTTTTCAGACTCTCTTTAATTAATTCACCTTTACATATTGCAACCCAACAGTACCCAGATGGATTATGTTGATGCAGGTTCCGGTCTATATACGATTCAAAATCAGCGTAACACACTAGATAGTGCATGCAGTCAGGTTTTGCCCTTGGTCGTACTTTGTTTTCCTCGCTTAAGGCGATTGTTATTATCTCAACTTCACATTTGTTTGGTACGTGATATTTCAGGCAATGATTACAAAAATTCCGCACCGTGCGTGTCCTATCATTTAAGAATGCATCCAGTTTAATTATCAATTTATATTTTCGAAATGGAGTATAATACAAATTAATGAAATTAGAATCATTAGATACGTAACGTTTATGATATAGAACATTACCTCTGCTATTGAAAATTCGAAGATTAGATCTGCCAGCCGTAGCATGCCAGGCCGGTAGTTCAGAAATGTGAACCCGAGCTGCCTCTCTTTCGTGAGGCGTCGCTTCTCGTCGAATCCAGTTCCGTACCTTCCTTCGTCGTTGGTTGGGGTTGTCGCCGGGACGTCTCGTTTCGTAGAGGGCGATGCAGCCAATCAACGTATCTGAAGTTCTCGTAATTGCAATATCCATAACACCTCCATCCACCTCGTCGACTTCCATTGTTTCGTGCTCCGTAGACAATACATTTCTCGATGTAGGAGCAACTGTATTGTTTGGTTGACAGGGAGCTATTTTGAACCACCATCTATCTATGCCAACGAACGCCATGCCCGATCCTGATGCATCTGGATATTCATCAGGATCTGTCAATTTTGCAAATACTTCTCCGAAGAAATCTTGTATTTGTAAGTCGTCAATGTCCAAAATTGTATTAACAGATGCAGGTATGTGCAGCAAAATCTCGTCTCCATCTTTAATAAATATCGCCGATGTGTGTATAACAAGCTTAATTGATTTCTCAATCTCTAAGTAGGCCAAAATGAAGTTAACAGCATCGTCGAACACAGTGGTTGACCAATAACCAGCAGCAGGTTGCGTTTCCGATCTCAACACTCGAGCCATTTTCACGACAGTGAAAATATGTTTAAAACTCCCTCACTTATATAGTACACAGCAAAACCGGGAAAGATGCCAGGATCTTTTCGCGACAAGCCGTTTTCACGACAAAAGTTCGGCCGGCCCCACGACGCCAACAGGTCGCGAAACCGGCCGATATACAATATTCATACCCACCAGATCACTATACTTAATGTCTGGAACATTACTTTTATTTGATAACGTGTAACCAGTGGTTACAAAGTTCTTTGGCATATAGTGAATGATCTTACTTTGTTGAACAAAGGACGACATTTCCGTAGGCGTATTCGATCTTATCTGCATTTCATCCGTCAGAATAATAAAATTACTAATTTTCACATGAGGCCGGTGTATACGGTATCCTAAACAACATGGCAGCACTTGTTTAATTACCGTTAACATTTCATCGTCTAACATCGGTAACAGGGCTATCGTGATGGGCAGAGTACTGAGAGAAGTGTCTATTTCTTCCCAAGAACGTTGTATAAATGTGAAAGTAACATGCTTATATGGAAGAGGTCTAGGAACAGGTGATACTTTCCCCTGCGGGTATACCATGCTGGCCCGAATTCCCCGTTCCACCGCTGCTGCCTGAAGCATCTCTTACCGCCCGAGTACCGTCCACAATGTCTTCATCCTCTTCCTCCGGCTGCCATGTATGAGGTGGTGTTTCTAATGGGTTGCTCAATGTCCGCAACCTTTTTCGGGAGAAGGTTCCTCCGGTACGCAACATTACAAATTCCTGTAGATAAATAACACCCAATCAGCAAACTGTTCTGGGGAGATGTACATAGAAGGGGTGAATACCTCACGAAATTCATATACAATAAGTCTATTTCTTAAAGCCTCCTCATCTTTCGGACTCAAATATCCCTTTCCTAAATATTCATGATTACCTGTCATAATTACAGGAGTACGACACATATCTTGTTTAGTCATATATTTTTTCCCCACTTGTATCGCGGCTCCAGCCAAAATATTTTTCATGTCATCACATGTTGCTTCCGTTACAAACGGCTCTTCCAAGAGAATTAAAGATTTATTTAGAAAATTTTCATACGTAAATTCCGACATGCTATTTGCACATGATGCGTAACCTGTCACAAAATGTGCGGCAATTGATTGCGCTATAAAACTCTTTCCCGCATTGGAAGGTCCGAGGAGGAACAGGCAATTGATCTTCGTTTCCTTACCATTAAGAATTTTCTCAAGGTCGTTAACAAAACGATCAGGAACAATATGATTTCTAATAAACAATTCACTAATTGCATCTCTGCTGTAGCTGGTCCCATTATTAGCACAATCTAATAAGTACCCAAATCTATCCTCTCTTTCTATTTGCAGTCTATGCTTAATGTAACTGGATATGGATATATTTACATAATTAATCAATAAAGAGTTACTCTGATATTTATTCAACACAGAGTCCCACTCGGAGGGTGTACAACGATCTAGCAGTGCCGTGTAGGACGTTGCACGATATTTACGTATCAAGTGATTTAAAAGATTTAAACCTTTTTGCTGTCCCAAGTCGAAATCTTCTGTTGTCTTCTTCTGTATACGCCGCACCGATTCCGGGGCTGTAGTGGGTGTTGCTGCTGCCAGGTTGATGCTTCTCTGAAGAATCTGTAGGATAAACCTGACGCTTGGCGATCAGCTCCAGGAACCTTCTTGACTGCTCCTCGGAGAGGTGTGGACTGACAGGAACGATCCTTATTAACTCCTTATATTCCCCGAATTTTTCCAGAAGATTTTCCAATTTTACTGAGTAGGATAACTTTAATACAACAGAGTCGGTACCTCTTCTTTCAAATTTGGTGTTTCCGGATACAAATATACCTGCCAGCAAAATGAAAAGATCGTCGGTGGTAAGTTCGGTGGTTTGAGTAGATTGCACCAACCATGCAGATGGCGTAGATAGAGCTGACATGACAGTGTGCCGAAATAGCCAAACCTACACGTTTATATAGTACACAGCAAAACTGGGAAGGTTGCCAATCTTATCTCGCGACAAGCCGTTTTCACGACAAAAGTTCGGCCGGCCCCACGACGCCAACAGGTCGCGAAACCGGCCGATATACAATTGCAGACCAAAGCTCCTAAGCCGTCCACAAGCCGTAGCCAGCCTGTTGAAAAACATCGTTCCAGGCCTATTGTTCGCGCCGGTAGTCGCTCTTCCTGTTTGAAGTCCCGCTCTCGCTCCGCGAGTCGTAGAGGATCTTCTTCCTCACATACATCTGAGGAATCTCCAGAGGACGGCGACTTTCACATCGTAGGTCCAAAGTCCGCCAAAGTAAGAAAGAAAAAGATGAAGACAAACCACTGATCTCTTTCTTACTATGGAAATAATCCAATGGAATGTTAATGGGTACCGGGCACGTGTTCCGGACATACAGCATCTACTTTCTCAACGCTGTCCATCAATCATCTGTCTACAAGAAACACATTTGCACCCTAACCACGCTCTCCGTCTTCGCGGTTTCTCGGCATATAGACATGACTCTGCAGCTGATGGGCGAGCGTGTGGTGGTGTGGCTATTTTGGTGCCGCATAACATCTCTGCCGTCAGCATGCCACTTAACACGCCGCTGCAAGCCGTAGCGATACGTGTGCAGCTGCAGAGCGTATGTTTCTCTATTTGTAATGTCTATCTGCCACCCGTCAGTGTTGTACACGAAAATGATCTTCGGGCTCTCTTGGCGCAGATTCCGCCACCACTCCTTTTTCTCGGCGATCTGAATGCCAAGCACTCACTGGGGCTCCGACACTGACGATGCTCGAGGGTGCCTTGTAGCAGACCTTTGCGATATATCCGGCTTAGTCCTATTAAACACTGGCGTGCCTACTCTCTTATCATCTGCCTATGGTACACACTCCGCTCTAGACGTTTCTTATAGTACTCCATCACTGGTACCACTACTTGACTGGTCGGTAATTTCCGACTTATATGGCAGTGATCATTACCCCATTAACATTCACCTATCCGGCCACCATTTTGTGCCAACACGTGTTCCTCACTGGATTATTTCCAAGGCTGGCTGGGGGAAATTCCGTTCCCTCATTCACCTTCGGGACAATTATTTTGACACCATTGATGAAATGGTGGAATATTTTACCTGTTCTATCTTGCTCGCAGCGGATTCCAGCATTCCTCGAGGCTCCTCTACCCCACGACGTGCTCCTGTACCTTGGTGGACCGAGGAATGCCGTTTGGCTATTAAAGCACGCAAGCGTGCTCTACGGGTCTTCCACTTACATCCAACGGAGGCAAACTTTGTTTCTTTTAAACGCAGTCGCGCAAGGGCGCGTTTTGTACTTCGCAGTGCAAAGCGGAGCTCCTGGGAGTCCTATGTTTCTTGCCTTTCCTGTCGCAGTTCTGCACAACAGGTGTGGACTGCTGTGCGGCGTATGTACGGTAAGTGTCGCCGGACGATAATTCCCGGTCTTACCGTACAGGGCTCCACTTATACCAGTGAGCAGGATGTTGCCGACGCCCTTGCCGACTCTTTCGCTGCCGATAGCCAAACGCAAAGTTACATTACCGCCTTTTTACCCATCAAGGAATCTGCGGAGCGGATAGCCCTGAATTTTAACACTGACTGTAGTGAACCTTACAACGCTCCTTTTACGGAAGCGGAACTGGCCCATGCTCTGTCTATTGCAAAGGACTCATCTCCGGGTCCTGATGAGATCCACCGACAAATGCTGCTCCATCTCCCACCTGAGGCTCTCTCCTTCATGTTGGGCATGTACAATCGTATCTGGATTCAGCAGGTTTTCCCATCTTCCTGGCACGAGGGTATTGTCATCCCTGTCCCTCGGCCTGGGAAAGACCGGATACTTCCCTCCAGCTACCGCCCTATCTGCTTAACGAGTGTCGTTTGTAAGACCTTGGAGCGAATGATTAACACTCGTTTAGTGTGGTGGCTGGAGACGAATAACCTGCTGAGCAATGTTCAGTGCGGTTTTCGTCGCCATCGCTCCAGTGTCGACAGCCTGACACGCATGGAGGCTTATGTTCAGAATGCCTTTCTCATGAAGCAGCACGTCGTGGGGGTCTTCTTCGACCTACAGAAGGCCTACGACACTACATGGCGCTATGGTATCCTCCGTAATCTGCACGACTACGGTTTACGCGGTCTTCTGGCGACTTTCGTTTTTAACTTTTTAAAACTTCGCCGTTTTCGTGTACGCATTGGCCATACCCTCTCAGAAGAAAAGATCCAGGAGAATGGTGTACCCCAGGGTTCGATTCTCAGCGTAACGCTTTTCGCCGTGGCCATTAACGGGATTGCCAGAGTTGTTCGTAGCGGAATCCCGATGTCACTGTATGTTGACGACTTCGCGATATATTACCGATCATATAATCTTGAGCACCTCGAGCGTCAACTGCAGCTGAACATAACCTCCATCGCTGACTGGGCCCTTCGCACCGGGTTTCAGTTCTCCGCTACGAAAACGCAATGTATCCACTTCCATCGACTCCGTGGTGTACACCCTCCACCTGATCTTTATTTGCATGGTACACGTCTGCCGTTTGTTCCGCACGTTAAGTTTCTGGGCCTTCACCTCGACAGCAAGCTAAATTGGGAGTTCCATATTCGTCAGCTTCGGGCTTCCTGCGATCGTTCACTTCGGGTACTCAGGGTTTTATCTGGGGCCTCATGGGGTGGCGATCGCACTGTTATGTTGCGGCTTTATCGCTCGCTGGTGCGGTCCAAACTGGACTACGGCAGTTTTATCTATGGCGCGGCGTCCGCCACTAAACTCCGCCTTTTAGACACTGTCCACCATTCTGGTATCCGTCTAGCTACTGGAGCCTTCCGTACTAGTCGTGTTGAGTGTCTGTATGTTGATTCCGGGGAACCTCCACTGTCTATTCGGCGCTCGATTTTATTAAGTTCCTACGTGGCCAGGTTGGCAGCTCACCCTGGTCACCCTTCCTTTAGATCTGTATTGCGCCCCGAACTCGCTCACCGTTATCTTCGGAATACGACTATATCCCGTCCAAGCGGCATTCGATTTCGCGAACTACTCGCCACTCATGAGCTCCGAATGCCTGCTTTAGAGCGTTTTTCCTTCTCCCGCTCTCCCCCTTGGCAACTTCATCGAGCCCGTTTTGACCTTGCGCTTTCAGGCTGCGCCAAGGTGGCCACCCCCCAGTCGGTGGTTCGTCAACTTTTCACCGAACTACTGGGACGTTACCGGACTTACACTCCGGTATTCACCGATGGTTCCCAGTTGGGTGGTGCTACGGGATGTAGTTTTGTCTATAACGGTGAGCCACATCAATACCGCCTCCCGGACTACAGTTCTGTTTATACGGCCGAACTGCGTGCTATATTTTACTGCTTACTTTTTATTTCCAACTTAGTCCCTGGAGGTTTTATAATTTGCTCCGACTCTGAGTGCAGTGGAGACCCTGCAGCAGTTCCTCGGTACGTCTACACTCGTTTTTAAAATTCAGACACTCATATCTCAATTGCTCTCACGCGGATACCAGTTAGTGTTTACATGGATCCCAGGCCATACGGGCATTCCGGGTAATGAAGCTGCGGACGCGGCAGCTAAGTCTGCATGCCGTCTGCCGCAGTCTTCTACCGACACTATACCCTATAGGGATGCTCAGCGGTACTTCCGTCGCCAGCTTCTATCGGTTTGGCAGCAGTCTTGGGAAGCGTTGACTGGCACACAGCTGCGGATAATTAAAGACAGCGTGGAGCCCTGGCTGACCTCCTACAGGGGTTCCAGGCGGGCTGAAGTTATCCTTACCCGCCTGAGGATAGGTCACACACGAGCCACTCACGGCCATCTTCTGCGTGGTGACCCGGCACCTGTCTGTCCGACATGCGATGTTCGCCTCACCGTCCCACACGTGCTCTTGGATTGTCCAAGACACGCTCGTGCGCGCCAGTCAGATGGTCTGGGATCGACAGTAGCCTCAATTTTGGGTGACAACCCAGTGTCTGTGGCCAAAACTCTGCGGTTCATTGCCCAGATTGGATTTGCTACGCAAGTGTAACACATTTTTAATTCCTTTTTGAGGTTTTAAACCCTTTTTTTTAATGGGGATACATTTTAACTTTCAATGTTTTAACAATTTTGTATTTGTTTTTTTTTTTTTTTAGCTTTCAACTTTTACCTCTTTTTAGTGCGTTGCTCTTCAGGGTTTTATTTTATCGTGTTAATCTGTAAGCTGAGGTTTTTAGCTGTTTACGGTTTTTATTGTTATGTTAAGGTTCAACTTTTAGCCTGAAGAGTTAATGAGAGTTTTTAAACTTTAAACTTTGACCCAGGGCCCAAATGACCTAGCTGTCGACGGGCCCTTAAACCCCACTCACTCACTCCTCCTAGTGACAGGGCACGCCGACGAGAGCGTAGGCATGACTTCCTTCAGGAAGCCTACCTTGCCCCTGAGGTCGTCCACTATCACTGGCGGAATGTGCCATTTTTCCTGTTGGCTCTGTTGAGCTGGGCCATCAGCAGGGATGTTGTTATTGTTCTGTCGGGGTCTCTTCCGAAGATTGACTACCTCCTGGAATTCTGCCTCATCCACCTCTGTCGAGATGTCTGAGGAGGAAGCCTCATGCTCGTCCATCCTGGACGGTGCTGATGAGACCATAGTCCCGTCGGTGACGTACTCCGCGTCTGAATTTGCTCGGGAATGGTCAGAGTCAGACTGAGCTTGTGCCTAGCCGCATGGAATCTTCGCGAGAAGCGCCTGCGTTAGGGGGTTGATCCTCTATTGCTAGACGTTTGACGTGGCCTTTTCCGCCCTGTTGGCGTTTACGGCGACGCCGGTTGGATCCCTCGGAAGCTGGGCTCACGTGAGGGGGAGTGGGTGCGCCAGATGTGCTGGGCATGGTTGAATCCTGCAGTGCAGGCCGTGGCCTGTTCACAGGAGGGTTGGGTTGGGGTTGAGAGGGGCCTTTAGAGGTAGGCATACTGCTCTGCACCCTGAGGTGCAGCGCTTACAATGTTGTCGGACTGTTCTCTTACCTGCAGCAGCGGTTGCTGAGAAGCTTAGTCAACAGAGGACCGGACACCCTATGGATGCGCCTAAAACCGCCCGAGGGCGTTGGCTGAAGCCTTGTTGACTAACCGCTACTGTTGTTGCAGAAGCAGATGAGTTGGCTGGTAGTCCTATTATATTTGCTCATGTATTTGACAGTCACGTGGCGCGGTGCAGCGCACGAGCGGACCAGCCGTCACGTGATTCAGGCGTGGAGCTTGAACGTGCCAGCCGTCACGTAGTCCAAGCAGGAACGTGCAGACAGTCGCGTACGCAGCTCTCGCAGAAACGTGCCAGCCGTCACGTAGTCCAGGCAGTCACGTACACAGCTCTATGTGTGTGGCGTATTCCAATGAGAATCCTTCTCTGCGCTCTGGCTGGCGAATGAATGCCAATCCTCCTCTGCAGTAGAGCGTGTTTTACGTTTTATTCGTTTAAGTGGAATGTGAGCGCGAATCTAACTCTATCATCCATGTTTTATCCAGCCAATTACGTTCGGTCGTAGATGCGAGTCGTTTCTATCAATGCCCCTCCGAAGGAGTGTCGCCTTGCCGTGGCGGAGGGGCTCAGTACCCGATCCAGACGGCCTACTAAGTGTGTCTTTGTGACCACTGGTAGGCAAGAGGTGAGGGGAAGCTAAGAACATTCCAACGGGTAGATGAGGCTCGTTAGTCTTGGTCGACGACTCATCTAGGAGAAGAGGACTCCAAAATCAAACTCCCCCAGGGGGACCTACCACGGTAGGTCCGGGCTTGGCGCACCCGGGGCCCCGAGCCGCTCATCCCCATTATCATCCCCTCGCATCCATCAGGTCTAGCCACGTTATCATCCACTTAGATTTAGTCTCTTCCTCTTCTAGGTCTTATGGTTTTATGTAGGTTAAGTTTTAGAATTATAACTCCTGTCTCACCAACAGGGATCTATCCTGTCTCCGTGGCTCCTGTCCCACGGTTTCGGCGCAGCTTCCAACTTGTGTGCTCTTCGGAGGCTCAGGCGTGAAGGTTGAGTGGACCCTCCTCACTACCCCTTTTGTGCGACACTAGGTGCGGAGCCGTTCCATTGTCAAGTACACCCCCGTAGCTCCTTAGGGGCCGGGTCCCCATGGGTATCTCGGCGGCCGTGCTGCCGCTGGGGTGTACAGGGGGACCCGACGTGTTACCGCTGTCTGGGGTCCGATGTAATCAACCACAAGTCCCCTGAATCCACGCTGACTCCGTTGAGGCAGCGTGGGCTAGAGTGGGGAGCCACAGGCGGTTATTCCTGTGGTAGGGGCATAAAGTCGGGCCTGCCTTTGGTGGAAATGTCGCATACCGGTAAGTAGTGATAGGCGGAGGGTAACTTTTTCTGACGTACTCCTTGAGATCGGGTCTGAAGCGGGTGCTTCGGGCCGGCACAGACCGGAAGATTTAGGTGTCTTTTTCCTTTATCCCCCGGATGGCAGGCTGACGCCGACGGTCCGGAAGGGGGACCATTTCATGTCTCCTCTGCGCTCCACCCCTTCAACTCCACGTTTTTTGATTATGCGGCTTATCAGTGAAGAAAAGACCATGTTGACTATTAGTCCATTTTATATTAAGAAGGAGCTGGACAGGATCTGTGGTCCAGTAAAAAATGCTACCCGATGTAGAGACGGTAGTTTATTAATCGAGGTTGCTCAAGACACCCAGACTGCGAAACTGCTAAAAGCCAGTCTGCTTGGTTCATACCCTGTCAAGGTCGAAAAACACAAGACCCTGAATAGCTGTCGCGGTGTGGTTTCCACCCGAAGTTTGGACGGCCTCTCTAATGAGGAGATCGCTAAATGCCTGGGGGACCAAGGTGTAACTGCTGCGTTTCGCTTAATAGGGAAGAGAGATAACCAACCATTCGAATTACGTACGGTTTTCCTCACATTCGAACGTACCACCCTACCCCAATACATCTTCTGCGGGTATGAACGTGCCACCGTACGTCCTTATGTGCCCAACCCCATGCGATGTTTTCGTTGCCAGAAGTTCGGGCACACGCAGCAGCGCTGTTCCGGTTCACCCAACTGTCCCCGATGTGGACGTGGTGCTCACGACGGCTCCCTGTGCGACCAGGACCCCACCTGTGTCAACTGTGGAGGTGCCCACCCGTCGAACTCACGCGATTGCCCCCGCTTCTTAGAGGAGAAGGCAATTCAGGAGCTTCGAGTCAAGGAAAACCTGACATTTATGGATGCGAGAAAGCGATACCAGGAGCTTCATCCCACCACCAGTTTGAAGTTTTCTGCAGCTGTTCGTCAGGTTATTCCGAAGCTGGACGCCGCCGTACAGACTTGCCCAGGTTTGCCGTCTCGTGTTTCAGTGGGAGTGCAGACCAGCTCGTCTGCCGCACATGTTTCTCCACCGCTAGTGGTTCGCCCACCGACAACATCCTCTGCCGTCCAGACACCAGCACCGCAGCCGTCCCAGATTTCTACTGCCTCCGTCACGTCTGAAGAACGACACCGATCAAGGCACAAGCCTCGAGCGAGTAGCCGTACGTCCTCTGTGAAATCCCGGTCTCGCTCTACGAGCCTCAGGGGATCATCAGACTCCCGAACATCGGAGGAGTCGCCAGAGGACGGAGAACCTCGTATTATCGGTCCAAAATGCGCGAAGGTCAGAAAGAAAATCAAGACTAACCGTTAACTCTACTCTAGAATGGAAATAATTCAGTGGAATATTAATGGGTTCCGGGCCAGGACTCCGGACATACAGCATTTAGTTTTTGAACGCTCACCCTCCATACTCTGTCTACAAGAAACCCATCTGCAGCATCATCACGGTTTACATCTACGTGATTTTAAGGCATTTAGACACGACTCTGCACCTGGTAGGCGAGCAAGCGGTGGTGTTGCTACCTTGGTGGCGCATAATATCTCTGCCGCCAGCATACCGCTTAACACACCGTTTCAAGCTGTAGCGGTACGTGTGCAGCTGCAGGGCCTATGTTTCACTATTTGCAATGTCTATCTGCCCCCGAGCATTCTCGTGCAAGAACACGATCTTCGGGCCCTTCTGGCTCAGATTCACCCACCGCTCCTGTTTCTAGGGGATCTGAATGCCAAAAACACTTTATGGGGCTGCGACACTGACGATGCTCGCGGGTGCCTTATAGCAGACGTGTGTGATATGTCCGGCTTGTATTTGCTAAACACTGGTGCCCCTACATTCTTATCCTCCACTTACGGCACACTTTCAACCCTAGACGTTGCTTTCTGTAGCCCGGCATTAGCTCCGCTGCTGGATTGGTCGGTGCTCTCCGACCTATTTGGCAGTGATCATTACCCCATTAATATTCACCTCTACCATACTCATACTGTGCCAACACGGCATCCTCACTGGATTATTTCCAAGGCTGATTGGGGGAAATTTCGCTCTCTCATTCACCTTAGCGACAATGGTTATACCAATATTGATGAAATGGTGGAATATTTTACATGTTCTATCTTGCTCGCAGCAGATTCTAGCATTCCTCGAAGTCCTTCGTCGCCTCGGCACGCTCCCGTACCCTGGTGGTCCGAGGAATGCTATTTGGCTATCAAAGCACGCAAACGCGCTCTGAGGCTTTTTAGTTTACACCCTACTGAAGAGAACTTTATCGCTTTTAAACGTTCTCGTGCCAGGGCCCGTTTCGTGCTTCGCAGCGCAAAACGCAGATCCTGGGAAACCTACATCTCTTCCCTATCACGTCACACTTCGACACAAAGGGTTTGGACTGCTGTTCGGCGCATGTACGGCAAGTATCGCCGGACAACGATCCCCGGTCTTGCCGTGCAGGGCTCTATTTATACCTCTGAGCAGGACATCGCTGACGCCCTTGCCGACTCGTTTGCTGCTGTTAGCCAGACCCAAAGTTACAATACTGCCTTTCTACCGATTAAGGAATCTGCGGAGCGGATAGTCCTCGATTTTAACAGCGACTGTAGCGAACCGTACAACGCCCCTTTTACAGAAGCGGAGCTGGCGCATGCTTTGTCTCTCGCCAAGGACTCCTCTCCTGGTCCTGATGATATCCATCGCCAAATGCTACTTCATCTTCCACCTAAGGCTCTCTCCTTCCTGCTGGACATTTACAACCGTATCTGGCTTCAGCAGGTTTTCCCGTCTTCCTGGCGCGAGGGTATTGTCATCCCGATTCCTCGGCCCGGAAAAGACCGAACACTTTCCTCTAGCTACCGCCCTATTTGTCTAACGAGCGTTGTTTGTAAGATCTTGGAACGAATGATTAACACTCGCTTAGTGTGGTGGCTAGAGAAGAATAACCTGCTGAATAACGTTCAGTGCGGTTTTCGTCGCCATCGTTCGAGCATCGACAATCTGGCATGCATGGAAGCCTACATACAAAATGCCTTTCTTCTGAAGCAGCATGTCGTGGGTGTCTTCTTCGACCTGCAGAAGGCCTACGACACCACCTGGCGCTATGGTATCTTGCGCACTCTGCACGGCTACGGTTTACGAAGTCATTTAGCGATCTTCCTTTTAAATTTTTTAAAACTACGCCGTTTTCGTGTCCGGATTGGCAATACACTATCTCACGAGAGGATCCAGGAGAATGGTGTACCCCAGGGGTCGATTCTCAGTGTCACGCTGTTTGCCGTTGCCATCAACGGCATCGCTAGCGTTGTTCGTGGCGGAATATCGATGTCACTGTATGTTGACGACTTTGCCATCTACTACCGCTCGTATAATCTGGAGCACATCGAGCGTCAACTGCAGCTAACCATAAGATCCATCGCCGAGTGGTCACTTCGTACCGGCTTTCAGTTTTCCCCCACGAAAACGCAGTGTGTGCACTTCCATCGACTTCGTGGTGTACACCCTCCACCCGACCTTGATCTGTGTGGCACACGTTTACCGTTTGTTCCGCACCTTAAGTTCCTGGGCCTTCACCTCGACAGCACACTCAAATGGGAGCACCATATTCGCCAGCTTCGCGCTTCGTGCGATCGTTCACTTCGGGTACTCAGGGTTTTGTCTGGGGCATCTTGGGGTGGCGATCGCACAGTTATGTTGAGGTTGTATCGCTCACTGGTCCGCTCAAAATTGGATTACGGCTGTTTTATTTATGGCGCGGCGTCCGCCTCTAAACTTCGCCTTTTAAACACAGTACATAATGCTGGTATCCGTCTTGCCACTGGGGCTTTCCGCACTAGTCGAGTCGAGTGTCTCTACGCTGATTCCGGGGAGCCGCCACTCTCGGTACGTCGCTCGTATATGCTCTGCTCTTATGTAGCAAGGTTAGCGGCTCACCCAGGTCATACTTCTTTTAACCCTGTTCTGCGTCCGGAACTGGTTCATCGTTATATGCAGAAAAGCACCATCTCTCGCCCAAGCGGTATTCGGTTTCGTGAATTGCTCGCCGCGCATGACCTCCGAATGCCTGCCGTAGAGCGTTTTACTCTTGGCCGCTATCCTCCTTGGGAACTCCAACGTGCCCGTTTCGATCTAGAGCTTTCTCGCTGTGCCAAGGTAGCCACTCCTCAATCGGTGTTTCGTCAACTGTTCGCCGAAACCCTGGGACGTTACCGGAATTACATTCCGGTATTTACTGATGGATCCCAGGTGAGGGGTACTACAGGTTGTAGTTTTGTGTATAATGGTGCGGTTCACCAGTACCGTCTTCCGGACAATAGCTCCGCTTTTACTGCCGAGCTTTTTGCCATATTTTATTTCCTGCTGTTTATATCCGGTTCAGTCCCTGGAAGCTTTATAGTCTGTTGTGACTCTCTTAGTGCTCTTCAGGCGCTGCAACGGTTTGTCGGCAGCTCGGCATTGCTTATTAAAATTCAGACACTCGTATCTCAGTTACTTTCACGCGGATACCAGCTCGTTTTTACCTGGACCCCAGGCCACGTGGGAATCCCCGGCAACGAGGAGGCGGATGTGGCCGCCAAGTCCGCATGCCGCCTGCCGGAATTCTCAACCCGTACTATGCCTTATACAGATGTGCGACGTTATTTCCATCGGCATCTTCTAGCTGTATGGCAGCAATCATGGGAAACGTTGACTGGCACTCAATTACGGACGATTAAGGACAGCGTACAACCCTGGGTGACGTCCTGTAGGAATTCCAGGCGGGAAGAAGTCATTCTCACCCGCCTGAGGATAGGTCACACGCGAGCCACTCACGGACACCTGCGTGGGGACGAAGAGCCTGTATGTCCGAGGTGCGGCGTCCAACTTTCTGTGGCTCATGTCCTCGTAGATTGTCCACAATACGATCGTGAGCGCCAGTCCATTGGCCTGGGGCGAACAATTGGTTCCATTTTGGGTGACGATCCAGATTCTGTCTCTAAGGCGCTGCGTTTCGTTGCCCATATTGGGTTCGCTAAACAAGTCTGACTTGTATTCACGTTTTACGCAGTTTTTAGCTTTTCAGATTACCTTAATGGTATTTTTAACCGCTTAGTGTTTTATAAAGCCTGAGTTGTTGATTCATTTTAAAGTTTTAGACGTGAGAGTTTTTTATAGCTAGCGTTTTATATAGAATTTTCTTTGTCTAGCATTTTAGTCTTATTTTAATACTTGAGTTTTAGTTTTTTTTATTACGGGCCCAAATGACCTTGTTGTCGACGGGCCCTTAAATTTAACACTCCACTCCACTCTATCAATGCATGTAACTGTTTCCGTCGTTTGCTCTACAGTTGCTGGCACTGCATCGGTGACGTTTTTAAGGTTTTATTGGTTTAGTTTCTAGCCTTGTTAATTTAAGTTTCTTTTTAGATTACGTTTTTTAGCTCTTAGTTTTACTTCGCGCCCTAAAACCACACTATGACTACTACTACTAACTTCTTATATCTCTTGCACTTATCGTCGGTTTGGGTGGCTCAGTTGGTTAGACGCTGGTCTGCTGATTCCAAGGTCGCGGGTTCTAATCCGGCCCAGACCGATAGTTTTTAAGTGTACTCCGTGTTAGTAGATTTACTGTTATGTAAAAGAACCCCGGCGGGGCAAATTTCCGGCACACCGGCGACGTTGATGTCATCTTGGTTAATGAGAGCGTTGCTAAACAACAAAATAATCTTTCACTTGCATTTATCTATAGTATTTAGCCCCTAGTTGGATGACGTTGTAATGCCCTATTACAATACACATTGCCATCGTGGTGAACAAGAATGTCTGAAGCTCCTCTACCTTCTTTGCTTAATTCTTTATTACCCTGCAGTCGTGTTCCTTTGGTAACCTGTTCTGTAGTGTGCCAGTTGACCTAAGTCCTCTCTTGAGAATCTCATTCACTAGTTTTTGGCTTGTAAAATACCGATGATGACAAGTGTCCTGGAGTGAGACTTTCCGTCATCTGAAGCACTGCAGCTTCACCCAAACCAAAACCTTGTGCATTATATTCAGAATATCTTGATTTCCCCTGATAGAATTTCAAATCCAACACAATGCCATTGCAATTCGCCAAAACAAAAACCTTTAGACCAACTGCGTTAGATTTGTTTGGATCATACTGCTTCATACTACTAACGCCAGAAAATGGAACTATTATTTCATCTACGATAACATTTTCTTCCCTCGCCTGCTTCAGGCATCCTCTTTTATTAAGTGGACGTGCCTTCCACAACCTAGCATCTTTAAGTTCTTCCTCAGAAATGTCTTCTCAAATACAACCTTCCGAGAAGTACTAATGAGGAAGAATCTATTCCTAACCATATTGTCAGTTATGATTGGTACCCTCCAATTGTCCCAATGCATTCGGATTATTGGATACTGTAAACAGCTCACTCACTGTTACTAGAAGATATTTCCGGGCTGTTATGCCGTGGTCTGCTGGAGTTAGAACTGCCAGACGTTTCGTCCACAACTGCGGTAGACATCTTCAGTGGCGCGGACGTAGTCTCCTCGGAGAAATAAGCGTAGCGTCTGAGGTGTCGGAACCAGAACCGTAATCAGATCGTACAGGTTCTCCTGTACGGTGTGTCTTGTTTGCGCAGCACCTAGCCGCTAATGCGACTTTATCTGTGCGATATGGGAGGTTGTCCTTGTGTTGTGCGTTTGTGTCCTGGGCAAAGGTTTCTTTCTGTATACCTAATTCAGGATACAGAAAGGGGGCAGGAATAGGTGTTGGGTAATGATGTGTTGGAGGATGGGAGTGGCATTACCCTTATCCAAGGACGTCCTTGGGTAAGCGGTAACTTTTCCTTCTTCGAGGTGCTCAGTGGTCATATTGACCTAATACCCGTACCAGCTGATTGGTGTGGGAGTTAATTTTGGAGTACATGGTTCGGGATCGCTCCTTTACCAAGTCCTCGATGTAGGGAAGTCCTGATTGGGTATGAAGGATATGAGACGGGAATCTACGTCCGGTATTGTAGATCATTCGTAACGCCCTGTTCTGCACCGACTGTAGTTTGAGTATGTGAGATGGTGCTGTTGATCCCCAGGCTTCGCAGCCATAAAGGATCATTGGCGGAATGATGGCCCGGTAAATCCTTAATTTAAGGTGGTTGGGCATAGTAGATCTGAGGATAGGGTAGAGCTGTCTGAGCGCAGCGTGACCAACTTTGGCCTTTGCGCGGACGTGTGGGGCGTATGTTAGCCCGCGATCGAGAACGCCAAAATATTTGGCAGAGGTTACCCATGGGATATTTCTCCGCCTAAGCCGAAGTGATCGATCCGGCCGCCAATTGCGGAGCTTACCAAGGAGGAGAGCGGAGCTTTTCCCCGGACTAATAGCCATTCTCCGTCGAGTACACCCTCCTGATCTTCATCTGCGCGACACACGTCTTCCTTTTGTACCGCACCTTAAGTTCTTGGGCTTACACCTCGACAGTAAACTCACATGGGAGCACCATATCCGCTATCTTCGTGCTTCGTGCGATCGTTCGCTTCGGGTACTCAGGGTCTTACCTGGGGCATCTTGGGGCGGCGATCGCACCGTCATGTTGAGGTTGTATGGCTCTCTGGTCCGGTCCAAATTAGACTACGGCTGTTTTATTTATGGCGCGGCGTCTGCGTCTAAACTCCGGCTTTTAGACACAGTACATCACACTGGTATCCGTCTCGCTACTGGGGCTTTCCGCACCAGCAGAATCGATTGTCTGTATGCTGATTCTGGCGAACCTCCACTGTCTGTTCGACGCTCTTTATTACTTTGTTCTTACGTGGCAAGGCTGGCCGCCCATCCAGGTCACCCTTCGTTTCCACCCGTGTTGCGTCCAGACCTCGCGCACCGTTATATGCGAAATACAACCATCTCCCGTCCAAGTGGTATCCGGTTTCGTGAACTGCTTGCTGCACACGCCCTTCGTCTGCCAGCCGTAGAGCGGCATTCACGTGGCCGGTGTCCTCCCTGGCAACTCCAGCGCGCACGCTTTGACCTGGAGCTGTCGGGCTGTGTTAAGATAGCTACCCCTCATTCCGTGTTTCGCCAACTATTCACGGAACTACTGGGGCGATACCGGACTTCCTGTCCGGTATTTACCGATGGGTCCCAGATGGGTAGTTCGACGGGTTGCGCCTTTATATACAACGGTGACGCTCATACGTACCGCCTACCGGACGCCAGTTCAGTATTTACCGCCGAGTTGTTTGCCATATTTTATTTCCTCCTTTTTATCTCCAGTTCAGGTCCTGGAAGTTTTATCGTGTGTTCCGATTCTTTTAGCGCTCTCCAGGCCCTGCAACAGTTTATCGGCACCTCGGCATTGGTTGTTAAAATCCAGACGTTGATTTCTCAGCTACTGTCTCGCGGATACCAGTTTGTTTTTACGTGGATCCCAGGCCATGTGGGTATTCCGGGTAACGAGGCGGCGGATGCGGCTGCAAAGTCTGCATGTCGCCTTCCGGAGTATTCCACCCGTACGCTCCCCTATATAGATGTGCAGAAATATTTCCGTCGCCATCTATTTGCTCTCTGGCAGGAATCTTGGGAAGCGTTATCTGGCACTCAGTTACGGACAATCAAGGACACGGTACAACCCTGGCATACCAGCTGCAGGAATTCCAGGCGGGAAGAAGTGGTCTTAACCCGCCTGAGGATAGGTCATACCCGAGCCACGCATGGACACCTTTTGCGTGGCGACCCGGAGCCTGTCTGTACGACGTGTAACATTCCAATCTCCGTCGCACATGTCCTTCTTGATTGTCCACGATACGCTCGTGAGCGCCAGTCCGTTGGCCTGGGCCTTACACTGTCGTCAGTTTTAGGCAACGACCCAGTATCTGTAAATACAGTGCTGCGGTTTTGTTCCATAATTGATTTTATGAAGCAAGTGTAAGGATATTTTATTTCAGAGATTTTAGCCTTTTTAGCTGGCCGTATTTTTGGGTTTTTAACGTTTTAGTGTTTTTTACTTTGTAGCAATTTTAAGTTTCTGTTTTTAGCATTTTAACTGAAACGTTTTAATAGTTGTTTAGAGGTTTTTTATCTATTTTAACCGTAGATTTTTAGTTTGTTAATGGGTGATGTTTTTAACACTTGACAGTATGTAATTTTACTTCTGGACTCGGGGCCCTAATGACCAAGTTGTCGACGGGCCCTTAAACCCGACACACTCACTCACTCACTCACTCTGGAGGGTCATAAGCCGCAATCAACAAAATGTCCACACCACCAATGGCAAGCCTAATGGCACTAGCTTCCACATGTTGAAGGGCAGGAAGAGGGAAGGGTGTATGGGTGATGATGCTTTTGATGAAGATTGCTGTACCACCGCCCTGTCGGCCGAGCCGATCAGACCGATGGACGACGTAACTAGGCAGCGAGAAGTGTATACCAGCATGCAGGTGTGTCTCGGTCAACTTGAGGATGTCGATCCCGTAGGACTGTACAAATTCTAGAATGCCTGGGCGTTGTTCCCTGACGCCATTAGCATTCCAGAAAGCGGCTCGTAATGGTCTACGCACGACGCGGTAGGCCATTACTGGGAGGATTTAGGGAACAGCTGCTCTAGTGTTTGCAGCAGGATCTGGTGTTTTTGTAGGACGTCAACATTGGCGTCCGTTAATGTCTGCATACACTTCCTCAAAATGGGAAGTGTCCGTTTGATCATATCCCCGAACCAGTTGGACAGTGTTCTGAATTCCTCGAGGTCTGCGGAGGATAAAACACCTCCGAGTGGGGTCAATGTGGCCACCGGAGTGGTGCGTGCGGGTTGGGCACGTTGGGTTGGGGCCGGGGTGTGTACCTCGGCAGTGACGGTGACTGCGTCAGACGTAGTCATTTGCTCAAGTAGAGCTGACTGTTGTCTTTCAGTCTTACTTTGTTTCCTCTCTTGCTTTTCGCGAGAGGGGCGGGGAGGTGGAGCTACACTCTCCTGCACACTAGTGTCTAGTGTAGTTTGCACAGTTTGTGCCTGTGCAGGTGTGGTTTGTGCATGTTCAACTTGCTGCACAATTTGCTCAGCCTCTTTTAGGGCGGCGGCAAAGCTCACCCCTGCTCCGACTGGTGCCACATTTTTTGGACCGCGGCGGCGGCTGTCAATGATTTTTTGCCGCACTTCACACCCCTTGTACACACTTACATTTGACCACTGTGTGGAACAAGGTGCGTACAGCGTCTATAGGCTGTACCTGTTGGTCCAGGACTTTGTCTACTACCACTAAATATAGTGGCATGGGTACCTTTTTGGACCCCTCCTCGGTCCAAATGGTTTTTCTCAGTTGCGCTGCAGCTGAGATTTTAATACCATGCTCCTCTAGGAGTGCCTGTGTTATTTCCTCTGGTGTACACTCAGAGGAGAGTCCCCTAATCATGCGTCTTTCAACGTTAGGACGCTGGATTGATTAGGAGTAGAAATGAATCTGCTCCTCTCTTAGGACCTGCTTCGCCCTTTCGAAGTCCTCGGGCGTGTAGGTTCGGATATGAACCTTTCTTGGCTTCCTTTGAGCCTCGAAACCCTTGACCAATTTGGCCGCAAGAAGTTTCATGATCTTTATATGATTGTTAAAAGAATCCGCTATTATGGGCGGAATCTTAGGGCCCTTTTCGAGTAAGGGTGGTTTTTCGGCCCCTTCTGGGGGATGCAGACTTGTATTGCTGGAGGATTTTCTTTTCCTCCTACGCTCAACGACGGTGAAGCCGTCGTCTTGCGCCATGTCGTCATCCTCGGACTCTGTCTCAGACAGCGGGAGGTGCGGGTTGCTGGGTACGGTATCTTCTTTGCGGCGGGTTCTGCCACTTCAGGTGGGGATGGTTGGGAACTAGTCCGTCAAGTGTCCATGTCGTGTCCTGTCCTTAAGTCGGTCGGCACGGGTGCCCTCCGGCTGCTTGTAGCGGACCCGACCCCCACAGTGGTGGAGGAGGCGCCTATGCAAGCCTTTACGGCTTGAGGTATAGGACCAGAGGTCCTCACCATTGGCTACGGCCTTGCAAGCCCTGTTGTCTCGTGGTCCGTCAGTCAGTAAGTCTGTCGGGAATAGTTACCTGATTTTACCAATGCACACACCCTTCCGAGTGCAGGTTCGATGTAGCGAAGAAGCGCAATTGAAGGATTATTGCGATACCCCACCACTTGCTTACCAAGTGTCTTGCGGCTTATCGCAGTTTTTGTGCTTTTGTCTGAAAGACAATGTAGAAAGCGTGCAGGTAAACACGTGGTCAGCTCTCGCAGGAACCAGTTTGCTAGCAGTCACGTACGCCAACAGCGCGTGTAGACGGTCACGTGATTAACTCTGAAAACCAGCCAGGCCAGCCGTGGAACTTGCTCGTTAACCAAGCATTTGTCCGTCTGTACTTTAACGGCCAATCGTTGAGGGGAGCATCTGGTTGACGGAACAGGTAGTGAAGCACTACCTGCTCCGTCTCGTTTTCTACTATGGCCAGTTCTTTTATGATAATCTCCCCATGAGGGTTATAAAAGCCTTGAAAGCCTCCAGAATATTCTACGGCAGCCATCTGAAAAGAAAGAACAAAATTACTTTACTTTTTTAAAATGCAGCACGGCTATGGTAGGCATAACGCTACTGCTGAGGCGAGCCAAATCTCCAAACTTGTTAACTAATTCAATTGCTACGGTTTGAAAATGATGAAGTTCTACCGGAACGTAAAATATGTTTTTAAACTTGTGATGACTAGTGTACGAGGGAAACTGAATTATTCTAATACACCTGACGTAAGAGCTTCCGAGCAGCTGCGGTTCGATGAGATTGCAGTAAACAAAAACAGGTTCAGTTCCGTAAATAGAGGGGTTTAACAATTCTGAATAAACTGCCCAAAAAATTTCCTATACCGTTACCAGACTGGACATGTGGGCTTCCTACGTATAGCGGTCCGATGTACTGACCGAGGCGGCCTCCACTCTGGTTTACATAGTACGCTGTAAGCGGGTCCATTGCCAAATGCATGGATTTTAAATTTAGAAGTCTAATTTATAATTAGACCCGCACAAGGACCTAAATGTCGACCCACCTGTTTTCATTTACCCATTTTGCTATGCCTAGTGCCTTAGATCTGGCACATTTTTTTGTGTTAAAGGAGTGCCATCGGCACGCAGGGTAAGTGACCAAGTCCTCTATCTTGTCTTTACAAGATAGATCTTCAATATTATAGACGACATAATGATCGTTTACTCCAGGTGGTAAAATTCTTTGAAATGTGCCTCCCTTAACGAAGAGAGGCCCATCGGGAATTCTCACAGTATTCGGATCAAATTGTATATGACCCGAAAACCAAGGAATACCGTGGAACTTGCTCGTTAACCAAGCATTTGTCCGTCTGTACTTTAACGGCCAATCGTTGAGGGGCCCCTCCGAAGGAGTGTCGCCTTGCCGTGGCGGAGGGGCTCAGTACCCGATCCAGACGGCCTACTGAGTGAGTCTTCGTGACCACTGGTAGGCAAGAGGTGAGGGGAAGCCAAGAACATTCCAACGGGTAGATGAGGCTCGTTAGTCTTGGTCGACCACTCATCTAGGAGAAGAGGACTCCGAAATCAAACTCCCCCAGGGGAACCTACCACGGTAGGTCCGGGTTTGGCGCACCCGGGGCCCCGAGCTGCTCACTATCACTTCACCCCCTCCACCTTCATCAACTGTGCCACGTGCAACGTTTTATGTTGCTTTTTATATCACCCTCTTCCTCTTCTAGGCTTATTCTGATTATTAGTTTGTAAGTTCCTAGATTTATAACTCCTGTCTCACCAGCAGGGATCTTTCCTATCTCCGTGGTCCTGTCCCACGGTTTTCAGCGCGGCCCCCGACTTGTGTGCTCTTCGGAGGTCTCAGGCGCGAAGGTTGTGCGGACCCTTCACACTGCCCCCATGTGTAGCCTTAGGTGCGGAGCCCGTCCACACGTCATGTACACCCACGTAGCTCCTGGAGGGCACGGCCGGTGTTAATCTCCCGACGGCCGCGTGCCGTCGGGTTAGTATCACCGGCCGGACGTGTTACCGCTGACGGAGCCCCGGTGTAATCAACCCGAAGTCCCCTGAATCCACGCTGACTCCGTTGAGGCAGCGTGTGCTAAAGCGGGGAGCCACAGGTGGTTATTCCTGTGGTGGGGGCATAAAACCGGGGTGTCATGTGGTGAACGGTTTACCCATGCGGACAAGCAGTGGAGATCGGAGGGTAGCTCCTCTGAAGTACGCCTTGAGGTCAGTCATGGAGGGGTCTCCATGGCGGCACAGACCGAGGAGATTTTGGTGTCTTTTATCTTTTGACCCCCGGATGGCAGGCTGACGCCGACGGTTCCGGATGGGGGTCCAATTCATAATGCATCCGCGCAAACCCTCCTCATTTGACACGTTTTTGGTTTTGACTTTGGCTGGTGACGGGAAAACGGTAAAGGATCTTAGCCCCTTCTATATTAAACGGGAAGTTGACCGAATCTGTGGACCTGTAAAAAATGCGACCAGAATACGCGACGGTACGCTATTGATAGAGGTGATTACTGCAGACCAGTCGCAGAAACTACTGAAAGCGAGTTTATTGGGCTCCTACCCTATCCGGGTAGTCCCACATAAAACACTGAATACTTGCAGAGGAGTTGTCACCACCTCCAGCCTTGATGGTCTGTCTAATGAAGAGATAGTCACCTGCCTTTCAGATCAACGGGTGTGTCAGGCGTACCGTCTCACTCGAAAACAGGATGGAAAAGTGATCGATTTACGCACGGTGTTTTTGACATTTAAGGGTACTCAGTTACCCGAGTACATCTTCTGCGGCTACGAGCGTGCCGCAGTTCGGCAGTATGTACCGAACCCTATGCGCTGTTTTCAGTGTCAGAAGTTCGGTCATACTAAGCCTTCGTGCACCCATCCTGCTACTTGTGAGCGTTGTGGACTACCATACCATGAGGGCACGGCTTGCACCCGAGACCCTTACTGCGTTAATTGTGAAGGGAGTCATCCATCCAGCTCGCGACAGTGTCCGAAGTTTCTCGAGGAAAAGTGTATCCAGGAGCTGCGCGTGAAAGAACGCCTGACGTTTGTTGAAGCGCGCCGTCGCTTTCAACAACTGCAACCTGCTACCACCACAGGTTTTGCATCCGCTGTTCGTCGCCCTCCTGTGAACACTGTTGCTATACAGCATGTACCCGTCGCAGATGCTTCGACACAAACAGATTTACCGGCGAGCACCTCTCCACCGCGTCGTGATAAAACTGCACCAGCAACTACATCTTCCGCTGTGCAGACACACGCTCACCAGCCGTCCACAAGCAGAGGCCACACCGTATTGCCTCTTCCCACAAATCGTTCGCGACCTAAACATCGGGCGAGTAGTCGTACCTCCACGAAGTCCCGCTCCCGCTCCGCGAGCCGCCGGGGATCTTCTGACTCCAGAAGTTCCGAGGAGTCGCCTGAGGACGGTGAAAAGCACATCATTGGTCCCAAGTGCGCCAAGGTTAAGATGAAGAAAAAGATAGACTATGCCTTAACCTTTTTATTATGGAAATAATTCAGTGGAATGTTAATGGGTACAGGGCCCGTGCCCCGGACATACAACACTTATCTTGGCACCATTCACCTTCAATCGTCTGTCTACAAGAAACCCATCTGAAGCCTAACCACACCTTACATCTTCGTGGTTTTTCGGCATTTAGACATGACTCTGCAGCTGATACACGAGCAAGCGGTGGTGTTGCTACTCTGGTGGCGCATACCATCTCAGCCACAAGCATCCCGCTAAACACGCCGCTGCAAGCTGTAGCAGTGCGTGTCCATATGCAGGGCGTGAGTCTGTCAATTGGTAATGTCTATCTGCCACCGGTCAGTGTCGTACACGCGAACGACCTTCGGGCTCTTTTGGCTCAGATTCCGCCACCGCTTATCTTCCTTGGTGATCTGAATGCCAAACACACTTTATGGGGCTCCGACACTGACGATGCTCGTGGGTGCCTTGTAGCAGACGTTTGCGATATGTCCGGCCTTCTTTTGTTGAACACTGGTGCCCCTACCTTCATATCATCTGCCTATGGTACCTATTCCGCCTTAGACGTTAGCTTCTGTAGCCCGTCATTGGTTCCACTTATTGATTGGTCGGTGCTCTCCGACCTCTTTAGCAGTGATCATTTTCCCATTAACATTCACATTACTGGTTTCCATCCTATTCCAACACGATACCCTCACTGGATTATTTCCAAGGCTGACTGGGGGAAATTCCGTTCCCTCATTCACCTTACGGACGATGGTTTTACCACCATTGACAACATGGTGGAGTATTTTACATGTTCTGTCCTGCTTGCAGCAAGTTCCAGCATTCCTCGCGGTTCTACTACACCTCGTCATGTTCCCGTGCCTTGGTGGTCCGAGGAATGTCGTTTGGCTGTTAAAGCCCGCAAACGGGCTCTGCGAGTTTTCAGTGCACATCCTACGGAAGAGAACTTCATTGCCTTTAAGCGTGTGCGTGCCCGGGCGCGTTTTGTACTTCGCAGTGCAAAACGCACATCCTGGGTAACTTAGGTCTCTTCCCTCTCTCGACGCACTTCAACACAAAGGGTGTGGACTGCGGTTCGGCGTATGTACGGCAAGTGTCGCCGGACGATTATTCCCGGTCTTGCCGTACAGGGCTCTTATTACACCAACGAGCAGGCGATCGCCGACGCCCTTGCCGAATCTTTCTCTGCTACCAGCCAAACCCAAAGTTACGATAGGTCGTTTTTAGCTATCAAGGAATCTGCGGAGCGGATTGTTCTTAATTTTAACAGCGACGGTAGTGAACCATACAACACGCCTTTTAGCATAGCAGAGCTGATGCACTCCTTGTCTCTGGCGCACGACTCTTCTCCCGGTCCGGATGACATCCACCGACAAATGTTGCTTCATCTACCACCTCAGGCTCTTTCCTTCCTGCTGAGCATCTATAACCGAATCTGGCTCCAGCAGGTTTACCCGTCTTCCTGGCGCGAGGGTATCGTCATCCCTATACCTCGACCCGGGAAAGACCGGGCACTTGCCTCTAGCTACCGCCCTATTTGCCTAACGAGTGTCGTTTGCAAGACCCTCGAACGTATGATCAACACTCGTTTAGTGTGGTGGCTAGAGACGAATAACCTGCTGAGTAATGTCCAGTGCGGTTTTCGTCGCCATCGCTCCAGTGTCGACAATCTGACAAGCATGGAGGCCTACATACAGAATGCATTTCTCTTGAAGCAGCATGTCGTGGGTGTCTTCTTTGATCTGGAGAAGGCCTACGACACTACATGGCGCTATGGCATTCTCCGTACTCTACACGGTTATGGTTTACGCGGTAACTTGTCGTTTTTTATTTTTAACTTTTTACTAATTCGCCGTTTTCGTGTCCGCATAGGCAACACGCTCTCCCAAGAGAAGGTTCAGGAGAATGGTGTACCCCAAGGGTCGATTCTCAGCGTTACGCTTTTCGCCGTTGCCATTAATGGCATCACCAGCGCTGTTCGTAGCGGAATCCCGATGTCGCTGTATGTTGACGACTTTGCGATATACTATCGCTCTTATAGTTTGGAGCACATCGAGCGTCAACTGCAGATGACCATAACATCCATCGCCGAGTGGGCGTCTCGCACCGGCTTTCGGTTTTCCCCTACGAAAACACAGTGTCTCCACTTTCACCGACTCCGTGGTGTACACCCTCCTCCTGATCTTCATTTGCGTGGCACACGTCTTCCATTTGTTCCGCACCTGAAGTTCTTGGGCTTACACCTCGACAGCAAACTCACATGGGAGCACCATATACGTCACCTTCGTGCTTCCTGCGGTCGCTCGCTTCGGGTACTCAGGGTCCTGTCTGGGGCATCTTGGGGCGGCGATCGCACGGTAATGTTGAGGTTGTATCGCTCACTGGTCCGGTCCAAATTAGACTATGGCTGTTTTATCTATGGCTCTGCATCAGCCTCTAAACTCCGCCTTTTAGACACAATTCATCACACTGGTATCCGTCTCGCTACTGGGGCTTTCCGCACAAGTAGAGTGGATTGTCTGTATGCTGATTCTGGCGAACCTCCACTGTCTGTTCGACGCTCATTGTTACTTTGTTCCTATGTGGCAAGGTTGGCCGCTCATCCAGGTCATCCTTCGTTTCCACCTGTATTGCGTCCAGACCTCGCGCACCGTTATATGCGGAATAAAACAATCTCCCGTCCAAGTGGCATCAGGTTTCAAGAACTACTTGTTGCAAACGCCCTCCGACTGCCAGTTGTAGAGCGGCACTCATTTGGCCACTGTCCTCCTTGGCAGCTCCAGCGTGCACGCTTTGACCTGGAGCTGTCGGGCTGTCCAAAGACTGCTACCCCTCCTTCGGTGTTCCGTCAACTCTTCACCGCAGTTCTGGGCCGTTACCGGACTTATACACCGGTATTCACCGATGGCTCCCAGTTGGGTAGTACGACGGGTTCCGCATTTATATACAACGGTGAGGTTCACACATACCGCCTTCCAGACGCCAGTTCAGTTTTTACCGCCGAGCTGTTTGCCATCTTTTATTTCTTACTTTTTATCTCCCGTTCAGTTCCTGGACATTTTATTGTGTGTTGCGACTCCCTGAGCGCTCTTCAGGCGCTGCAACAATTTGTTGGCAACTCGGCATCAATTATTAAAATACAGACACTTTTATCTCAGTTGTTATCTCGCGGATACCAGTTCGTTTTTACGTGGATCCCAGGTCATGTGGGTATTCCGGGCAACGAGGCAGTTGATGCGGCTGCGAAGTCTGCATGTTGCCTTCCGGAATATTCCACCCGTACGCTACCCTATATAGATGTGCAGAAGTACTTCCGTCGCCATCTATTTACCCTCTGGCAACAATCTTGGGAAGCGTTATGTGGCACTCAGTTACGGACAATCAAGGACACGGTACAACCCTGGCAAACATCTTGCAGGGATTCCAGGCATGAGGAGGTGATTTTAACCCGCCTGAGGATAGGCCACACTCGAGCCACGCATGCACACCTTTTGCGCGGTGATCCGGAGCCTGTCTGTGCGACGTGCAATGTCCCACTCTCCGTTGCACATGTCCTTATTGATTGTCCGCGGTATGCTCGTGAGCGCCAGTCCTTTGGCCTGGGTCTTACACTGTGCACCGTGTTAGGCAACGACCCAGCAGCTGCAAGTACAGTATTGCGGTTTGTTGGGCGTATCGATTTTGGTAAGCAAGTGTAAGGTTTCTTTTATCTTGGCGGAAAAATACTTTTAGGATATTTTACTCGTGTTTTTACCCCTTTTTTCAACAGTATAAGTAGTTTAGGGTTTTCGTAATATGGTTTTATTGATTTTTAATTTTCGTTTTTTTACCTGTTTTAGCTCTCTTTTTAGTGGTTTTAACGTTCATTTTTAGGTATTTTTAACTTTCACTTTTTAGTTTTAAAGGTGAGGTTTTATTTTCTTTGATTGCTTTTACATTGGACTTTGGGCCCTAATGACCTAGTTGTCGACGGGCCCGTAAACCCCACTACTCACTCGTTGAGGGGAGCATCTGGTTGACGGAACAGGTAGTGAAGCACTACCTGCTCCGTCTCGTTTTCTACTATGGCCAGTTCTTTTATGATAATCTCCCCATGAGGGTTATAAAAGCCTTGAGAGCCTCCAGAATATTCTACGGCAGCCATCTGAAAAGAAAGAACAAAATTACTTTACTTTTTTAAAATGCAGCACGGCTATGGTAGGCATAACGCTACTGCTGAGGCGAGCCAAATCTCCAAACTTGTTAACTAATTCAATTGCTACGGTTTGAAAATGATGAAGTTCTACCGGAACGTAAAATGTTTTTAAACTTGTGATGACTAGTGTACGAGGGAAACTGAATTATTCTAATACACCTGACGTAAGAGCTACCGAGCAGCTGCGGTTCGATGAGATTGCAGTAAACAAAAACAGGTTCAGTTCCGTAAATAGAGGGGTTTAACAATTCTGAATAAACTGCCCAAAAAATTTCCTATACCGTTTCCAGACTGGACATGTGGGCTTCCTACGTATAGCGGTCCGATGTACTGACCGAGGCGGCCTCCACTCTGGTTTACATAGTACGCTGTAAGCGGGTCCATTGCCAAATGCATGGATTTTAAATTTAGAAGTCTAATTTATAATTAGACCCGCACAAGGACCTAAATGTCGACCCACCTGTTTTCATTTACCCATTTTGCTATGCCTAGTGCCTCAGATCTGGCACATTTTTTTTGTGTTAAAGTAGTGCCATCGGCACGCAGGGTAAGTGACCAAATCCTCTATCTTGTCTTTACAAGATAGATCTTCAATATTCCCCTCCGAAGGAGTGTCGCCTTGCCGTGGCGGAGGGGCTCAGTACCCGATCCAGACGGCCTACTAAGTGAGTCTTCGTGACCACTGGTAGGCAAGAGGTGAGGGGAAGCTAAGAACATTCCAACGGGTAGATGAGGCTCGTTAGTCTTGGTCGACGACTCATCTAGGAGAAGAGGACTCCGAAATCAAACTCCCCCAGGGGAACCTACCACGGTAGGTCCGGGTTTGGCGCACCCGGGGCCCCGAGCTGCTCACTATCACTTCACCCCCTCCACCTTCATTAACTGTGCCACGTGCAGCATTTTATGTTGCTTTTTATATCACCCTCTTCCTCTTCTAGGTTTATTCCGATTATTAGTTAGTAAGGCCTTAGTTTTATAACTCCTGTCTCACCAGCAGGGATCTTTCCTATCTCCGTGGTCCTGTCCCACGGTTTTCAGCGCGGCCCCCGACTTGTGTGCTCTTCGGAGGTCTCAGGCGCGAAGGTTGTGCGGACCCTTCACACTGCCCCCATGTGTAGCCTTAGGTGCGGAGCCCGTCCACACGTCAAGTACACCCACGTAGCTCCTTGAGGGCACGGCCGGTGTTAATCTCCCGACGGCCGCGTGCCGTCGGGTTAGTATCACCGGCCGGACGTGTTACCGCTGACGGAACCCCGGTGTAATCAACTCGAAGTCCCCTGAATCCACGCTGACTCCGTTGAGGCAGCGTGTGCTAAAGCGGGGAGCCACAGGCGGTTATTCCTGTGGTGGGAGCATAAAACCGGGGTGTCACGTGGTGAACGGTTTACCCATGCGGACAAGCAGTGGAGATCGGAGGGTAGCCCCTCTGAAGTACGCTTTGAGGTCAGTCATGGAGGGGTCTCCATGGCGGCACAGACCGTGGAGATTTTGGTGTCTTTTATCCTTTGACCCCCGGATGGCAGGCTGACGCCGACAGTTCCGGATGGGGGTCCAAATAATCATGTCTCCGCGCAACCCCTCTTCCTTTGACCCTTTCTTGGTTTTGACTTTGGCATGTGACGGGAAAACGATAAAGGACCTTAGCCCATTTTATATAAAACGAGAAGTCGACAGAATATGTGGCCCGGTTAAGAACGCGACCAGAGTTCGAGACGGTACGCTGTTGATCGAAACCAACACGGCAGACCAGACCCAGAAACTTTTAAAGGCGAGTTTGTTAGGCTCCTACCCAATTCGGGTAGCCCCACACAAATCGCTCAACACATGTAGGGGAGTTGTCACCACCTCCAGTCTGGACAATCTGTCGAACGATGAGATTACCACCTGTCTCTCCGACCAGCGTGTGTGTCAGGCTTACCGTCTTACCAAAAAGCAGGATGGCAAGGATGTGCCTTTGCGTACGGTGTTTCTGACGTTCAGAGGAACTAAATTGCCCGAGTACATCTTTTGTGGCTACGAACGTGCCGCCGTACGCCAGTATGTGCCGAACCCCATGCGTTGTTTTAGGTGCCAACGGTTCGGCCATACTAAGACCTTGTGTAATAATCCTGCTATATGTGAGCGCTGTGGTTTAGCAGCCCATGAGGACCCGACATGTACACGGGATCCCCTCTGTGTGAACTGTGAAGGGAAGCATCCATCCAGCTCGCGTCAGTGTGCGAAGTTCTTGGATGAGAAGTGCATACAAGAATTGCGCTTGAAAGAACATCTCACGTTTCCAGAAGCGCGTCGTCGCTTTGAGCAGCTGAAACCTGCTACCACCACAGGTTATGCCTTGGCTGCCCGACGCGCTCCTGCCAGCAGCGTAGCGATCCAGCACGTTCCTGTGTCAGATGCTTCTACACAGACTGACCTACCTGCGAATACCCCTTCACTGTCTCGTGCCACAGCTGCACCTGCTACTACATCTATAGCCGTGCAGACACCAGCTCACAAGACAACTAGCCGCAGCCAGCCTGTTGACAGCCATTATTCTAGGCCTTCTGGTCGCGCCAGCAGTCGCACATCGTCCATGAAGTCCCGCTCCCGCTCTCGTTCAGCGAGCCGCCGGGGATCTTCAGACTCCCGGACGTCGGCGGAGTCACCAGACGATGGCGAATTTAACCTACCCCGTCCGAAGTCGGTTAAGGTAAAGATGAAAAAGAAAAAGATGAAGACGAATCCCTAATTCTTCTTTACCATGGAAATAATCCAGTGGAATGTTAATGGGTTCCGGGCACGTGTTCCGGACGTACAGCATCTCGTTTCGCAACGGTCTCCATCAATCGTCTGTCTACAAGAAACGCACTTGCACCCTAACCACGCATTACAACTTCGTGGTTTTTCGGCATTTAGACATGACTCTGCAGCTGATAGGCGAGCAAGCGGGGGTGTTGCTATTCTGGTGGCGCATGATATCTCTGCCACCAGGGTGCCACTCAACACGCCGCTGCAAGCTGTAGCGGTGCGTGTGCAGCTGCAGAGCCTCTGTTTCTCCCTTTGTAATGTCTATCTGCCACCGGTCAGTGTCGTACACACGAACGATCTTCGGGCTCTCTTGGCACAGATTCCGCCACCGTTCATCTTTCTCGGCGATCTGAATGCCAAGCACTCTCATTGGGGCTCCGACATTGACGATGCCCGTGGGTGCCTTGTAGCAGACGTTTGCCATATGTCCGGCCTAGTCATATTAAACACTGGCGTGCCTACTTACTTATCATCTGCCTATGGTACACACTCCGCACTTGACGTTTCTTTTAGCAGTCCGTCACTGGTACCTCTACTCGACTGGTCGGTACTTTCCGACTTATTTGGCAGTGATCATTACCCCATTAGCATTCACTTATCGGGCCACAATTCTGTGCCAACACGCTTTCCTCACTGGATTATTTCCAAGGCTGACTGGGGGAAGTTTCGTTCCCTCATTCACCTAACCGACGATGGTTTTACCACCATTGACGACATGGAGTATTTTACTTACTCTATCCTTCGTGCAGCGGATTCCAGCATTCCTCGTGGTTCCACTACACCTCGTCACGTTCCTGTGCCTTGGTGGTCCGAGGAATGCCGTTTGGCTACCAAAGCACGCAAGCGTGCATTGCGTATCTTTAGATTACATCCTACGCAGGCGAACTTTGTCGCTTTTAAGCGTGCTCGTGCTAGGGCAAGATTTATACTTCGAGACGCAAAACGCAAATCGTGGGAAAAGTATGTATCTTCTCTTTCCCGTCGAAGTTCGGCGCAAAAGGTGTGGACTGCTGTTCGGCGAATGTACGGCAAGTGTCGCCGGACGACCATCCCCGGCCTTGCCGTACAGGGCTCCCGTTACACCAGCGAGCAGGACATCGCCGACGCCCTTGCCGAGTATTTTGCCTGTACTAGCCAAACCCAAAGCTATGATAGAGCGTTTTTAGCTATCAAGGAATCTGCGGAGCAGATAGGCCTTAGTTTTAACAGTGCCCAAAGTGAACCGTACAATGCACCATTTACCGAGGCGGAGCTAGCGCATTCCTTGTCCCTAGCAAAGAATTCTTCTCCCGGTCCTGATGACATCCACCGCCAAATGCTGCTTCATCTTCCACCTGCAGCTCTTTCCTTCATGTTGAGCATGTATAACCGCATCTGGCATCAGCAGGTTTTTCCGTCTTCCTGGCGAGAGGGCATTGTCATCCCTATCCCTCGACCAGGAAAAGACCGGACACTTCCCTCTAGCTACCGCCCTATCTGCCTGACGAGTGTCGTCTGCAAGACCTTGGAACGGATGATTAACACTCGCTTAGTGTGGTGGCTAGAGACGAACAATCTGCTCAGCAATGTTCAGTGCGGATTTCGTCGCTATCGCTCCAGTGTCGACAACCTGACGCGCATGGAGGCATACATACAGAATGCGTTTCTCCTGAAGCAGCATGTCGTGGGTGTCTTCTTTGATCTGGAGAAGGCCTACGATACTACTTGGCGCTATGGCATTCTCCGTACTCTACACGGTTATGGTTTGCGCGGTCACTTAGCCGTTTTCCTTTTTAACTTTTTACTCATTCGCCGTTTTCGTGTCCGTATAGGCAACACGCTGTCTCAAGAGAAGATCCAGGAGAATGGTGTACCCCAGGGATCCATCCTCAGTGTCACACTTTTCGCAGTTGCCATTAATGGCATCACTAGTGTTGTTCGTAGCGGTATCCCAATGTCGCTGTATGTTGACGACTTTGCGATCTACTATCGCTCTTATAGTTTGGAGCACATCGAGCGTCAACTGCAGCTGACCATAACCTCCATCGCCGAGTGGGCATTACGCACGGGCTTTCGGCTGTCCCCTACGAAAACACAGTGTCTACACTTTCACCGACTGCGAGGAGTACACCCTCCTCCTGATCTTCATCTGCGCGACACACGTCTTCCTTTTGTACCGCACCTTAAGTTCTTGGGCTTACACCTCGACAGTAAACTCACATGGGAGCACCATATCCGCTATCTTCGTGCTTCGTGCGATCGTTCGCTTCGGGTACTCAGGGTCTTATCTGGGGCATCTTGGGGCGGCGATCGCACCGTCATGTTGAGGTTGTATGGCTCTCTGGTCCGGTCCAAATTAGACTACGGCTGTTTTATTTATGGCGCGGCGTCTGCGTCTAAACTCCGGCTTTTAGACACAGTACATCACACTGGTATCCGTCTCGCTACTGGGGCTTTCCGCACCAGCAGAATCGATTGTCTGTATGCTGATTCTGGCGAACCTCCACTGTCTGTTCGACGCTCTTTGTTACTTTGTTCTTACGTGGCACCCCTCCGAAGGAGTGTCGCCTTGTCGTGGCGGAGGGGCTCAGTACCCGATCCAGCCGGCCTACTAAGTGTGTCTTTGTGACCACTGGTAGGCAAGAGGTGAGGGGAAGCTAAGAACATTCCAACGGGTAGATGAGGCTCGTTAGTCTTGGTCGACAACTCATCTAGGAGAAGAGGACTCCGAAATCAAACTCCCCCAGGGGAACCTACCACGGTAGGTCCGGGTTTGGCGCGCCCGGGGCCCCGAGCTGCGCACCATCATTTCACCCCTTCCATATACATTAACTGTGCCACGTGCAGCGATTTATGTTGCTTTCATATCACCCTCTTCCTCTTCTAGGTTTATTCCGATTATTAGTTAATAAGGCTTTAGTTTTATAACTCCTGTCTCACCAGCAGGGATCTTTCCTATCTCCGTGGTCCTGTCCCACGGTTTTCAGCGTGGCCCCCGACTTGTGTGCTCTTCGGAGGTCTCAGGCGCGAAGGTTGTGCGGACCCTTCACACTGCCCCCATGTGTAGCCTTAGGTGCGGAGCCCGTCCACACGTCATGTACACCTCCACTGTCTGTTCGACGCTCATTGTTACTTTGTTCCTATGTGGCAAGGTTGGCCGCTCATCCAGGTCATCCTTCGTTTCCACCTGTATTGCGTCCAGACCTCGTGCACCGTTATATGCGAAATAAAACAATCTCCCGTCCAAGTGGCATCAGGTTTCAAGAACTACTTGTCGCAAACGCCCTCCGACTGCCAGTTGTAGAGCGGCTTTCATTTGGCCACTGTCCTCCCTGGCAGCTCCAGCGTGCACGCTTTGACCTGGAGCTGTCGGGCTGTCCAAAGACTGCTACCCCTCCTTCGGTGTTCCGTCAACTCTTCACCGCAGTTCTGAGCCGATACCGGACTTATACTCCGGTATTCACCGATGGCTCCCAGTTGGGTAGTACGACGGGTTCCGCATTTATATACAACGGTGAGGTTCACACATACCGCCTTCCAGACGCCAGTTCAGTTTTTACCGCCGAGCTGTTTGCCATCTTTTATTTCTTACTTTTTATCTCCCGTTCAGTTCCTGGACATTTTATTGTATGTTGCGACTCCCTGAGCGCTCTTCAGGCGCTGCAACAATTTGTTGGCAACTCGGCATCAATTATTAAAATACAGACACTTTTATCTCAATTGTTATCTCGCGGATACCAGTTCGTTTTTACGTGGATCCCAGGTCATGTGGGTATTCCGGGTAACGAGGCAGTTGATGCGGCTGCGAAGTCTGCATGTCGCCTTCCGGAATATTCCACCCGTACGCTACCCTATATAGATGTGCAGAAGTACTTCCGTCGCCATCTATTTACTCTCTGGCAACAATCTTGGGAAGCGTTATCTGGCACTCAGTTACGGACAATCAAGGACACGGTACAACCCTGGCAAACATCTTGCAGGGATTCCAGGCGTGAGGAGGTGATTTTAACCCGCCTGAGGATAGGCCACACTCGAGCCACGCATGCACACCTTTTGCGCGGTGATCCGGAGCCTGTCTGTGCGACGTGCAATGTGCCACTCTCCGTTGCACATGTCCTTGCTGATTGTCCGCGGTATGCTCGTGAGCGCCAGTCCTTTGGCCTGGGTCTTACACTGTGCACCATGTTAGGCAACGACCCAGCAGCTGTAAATACAGTACTGCGGTTTGTTGCGCGTATCGATTTTGGTAAGCAAGTGTAAGGTTTCTTTTATCTTGGCGGAAAAATACTTTTAGGATGTTTTACTCGTGTTTTTACCCTTTTTCAACAGTATAAGTAGTTTAGGGTTTTCGTAATATGGTTTTATTGGTTTTTAATTTTCCTTTTTTACCTGTTTTTAGCTCTCTTTTTAGTGGTTTTAACGTTCATTTTTAGGTTTTTTAACTTTCACTTTTTAACTTTAAAGCGGGTGAGGTTTTATTTTCTTTGATTGCTTTTACATTGGACTTCGGGCCCTAATGACCTAGTTGTCGACGGGCCCGTAAACCCCACTACTCACTCACTCACGTCATGTACACCCACGTAGCTCCTTGAGGGCACGGCCGGTGTTAATCTCCCGACGGCCGCGTGCCGTCGGGTTAGTATCACCGGCCGGACGTGTTACCGCTGACGGAGCCCCGGTGTAATCAACCCGAAGTCCCCTGAATCCACGCTGACTCCGTTGAGGCAGCGTGTGCTAAAGCGGGGAGCCACAGGCGGTTATTCCTGTGGTGGGGGCATAAAACCGGGGTGTCACGTGGTGAACGGTTTACCCATGCGGACAAGCAGTGGAGATCGGAGGGTAGCTCCTCTGAAGTACGCCTTGAGGTCAGTCATGGAGGGGTCTCCATGGCGGCACAGACCGTGGAGATTTTGGTGTCTTTTATCCTTTGACCCCCGGATGGCAGGCTGACGCCGACGGTTCCGGATGGGGGTCCAAATAATCATGTCTCCGCGCAAACCCTCCCTCATTGACAGTTTTTTGGTGCTGACCTTGCAATGTGAAGGAAAGACGATGAAGGACATTAGCCCGTTCTACATTAAAAAGGAAGTCGATAGGATCTGTGGCCCGGTTAAAAACGCAACCAGACTTAGAGATGGCACGGTATTGATCGAGGTGATGAATGGAGATCAGTCGCAGAAGCTGTTGAAGGCGAGTTTGTTGGGCTCCTACCCTATCCGGGTAGCCCCACATAAGACCCTCAACTCGTGTAGAGGAGTAGTAACCACTTCCAGCCTCGACGATCTCTCCAACGAAGAAATTGTCACCTGCCTCTCTGATCAGCGAGTCTGCCAAGCATACCGATTAACTCGGAAACAGGATGGGAAAGAGTGTGCCTTACGTACAGTATTCCTTACGTTTAAGGGCACTCAGCTGCCAGAATACATCTACTGTGGCTACGAGCGTGCTGCAGTACGACCGTATGTCCCGAATCCCATGCGCTGTTTTCAGTGTCAGAGATTCGGGCATACTAGGACCTCGTGTAACCATCCTGCAGCTTGTGAACGTTGCGGCTTACCGGCACACGAAGACACGGCTTGTACTCGAGACCCATGCTGTGTGAACTGTGGGGGTAACCATCCATCTAGCTCACGTCAGTGTCCTAAGTTCTTGGACGAAAAGAGTATTCAGGAGTTGCGGGTAAAGGAGCGCCTGACATTTATAGAAGCGCGTCGGCGTTTCGAACAACTGAAGCCTGCCACCACCTTAGCTTATTCGTCGGCAGCTCGGCGCCCTCCTGTTGCTACTGTCGGCTTGCAACATGTCACCGTTGCAAATGCCTCGACACAAACTGACCTTCCAGAGAGCACCCCAACAGTTAGTCGAAAAAGTGCAGTGTCTAAAACATCTTCCGCCGTGCAGACCACAGTTTCCAAGCCGTTAGGAAGCGGTAAGGATCCTATCGATGGAAGTCGTTCGCGACATAAAGTTCGCGCAAGTAGTCTCACGTCCTCTCAGAGATCCCGCTCTCGCTCTGCGAGTCGTAGGGGATCCTCTGCCTCGCACACCTCCGAGGAATCGCCAGAGGACGGCGACTTCCACATAGTTGGACCTAAGTCAGCCAAGGTGAAAAAGAAGAAAAAGATGAAGACTAGCCATTAATCCTTTTTCACTATGGAAATAATCCAGTGGAATGTTAATGGGTTCCGGGCACGTGTTCCGGACATACAGCATCTAATTTCTCAACGCTGTCCATCTATCGTCTGTCTACAGGAAACCCATCTGCAACCTCATCACGCACTCTATCTTCGTGGATTTGTGGCCTTTAGACATGATTCTGCAGCTGATCGACGGGCAAGCGGTGGTGTTGCTATTCTGGTGGCGAATACCATCCCTGCCACCAGCATACCACTAAACACGCCGCTCCAAGCTGTAGCGGTACGTGTACAGCTGCAGAGCCTTTCTTTCTCTATCTGTAATGTCTACCTGCCACCGGTCAGTGTCGTACACGAGAACGAACTTCGGGCTCTCTTGGCACAGATTCCGCCACCGTTTCTTCTTCTAGGCGATCTGAATGCCAAAAACACCTTGTGGGGCTCCGACACTGACGATGCTCGTGGTTGCCTTGTAGCAGACGTTTGTGATATGTCTGGCCTACTTCTATTAAACACTGGTGCCCCTACCTTTTTATCATCTGCCTACGGTACCTACTCCGCTTTAGACGTGAGCTTCTGTAGCCCGTCACTGGTGCCACTCCTTGATTGGTCGGTGCTCAGCGACCTCTTTGGCAGTGATCATTTTCCCATTAGCATTCACATATCTATTCTCCATCCTGTGCCAACACGATATCCTCACTGGATTATTTCCAAGGCTGACTGGGGGAAATTTCGTTCCCTCATTCACCTTCACAACGATGTCTTCCCCACCATCGATGAACTGGTGGAATATTTTACTTGTTCTGTCCTGCTCGCAGCGAATTCCAGCATTCCTCGTGGTTCTACTACACCTCGTCACGTTCCTGTGCCTTGGTGGTCCGAGGAATGCAGTTTGGCTATTAAAGCAAGGAAGCGTGCTCTGCGTGTCTTCAGTTCACATCCTACGGAGGAGAACTTGATAGCTTTTAAGCGTTCTCGTGCCAGGGCTCGATTTGTCCTCCGCTGTGCAAAACGCACATCGTGGGAAACTTTTGTCTCTTCTCTGTCCCGTCGCACTCCGGCACAGAGGGTGTGGACTGCTGTTCGCCGCATGTATGGCAAGTGTCGCCGGACTATCATTCCCGGCCTTGCCATAAGCGGATCGCATTACACCAGCGAACAGGATATCGCCGACGCCCTTGCTACTTCGTTTGCTGCTACTAGCCAAACGAATAGTTACGACAGAGCTTTTATACCTCTCAAGGAATCTGCCGAGCGGATAGTTCTTCCTTTTAGTAGCGACTGTACTGAACCGTACAACGCACCCTTTACCGTAGCGGAGTTAGAGCACTCTTTGTCACTTGCTAAAGATTCCTCTCCTGGTCCAGATGACATCCATCGACAAATGCTGCTTCACCTTCCACCTTCGGCTTCGTCTTTCCTGCTTGGTATTTATAATCGTATCTGGCACGAGCAGGTCTTTCCGTCCTCCTGGCGAGTGGGTATTGTCATCCCTATCCCTCGACCTGGAAAAGACAGGACACTTCCCTCTAGTTACCGCCCTATTTGCCTAACGAGTGTTGTTTGTAAGACCTTCGAACGGATGATTAACACTCGTTTAGTGTGGTGGCTAGAGACGCATAACCTGCTCACCAACATTCAGTGCGGTTTTCGTCGCCATCGCTCTAGCGTCGACCATCTGACACGCTTAGAGGCTTACATCCAGAATGCCTTTCTGCTGAAGCAGCATGTCGTGGGTGTCTTCTTTGATTTAGAGAAGGCCTACGACACCACCTGGCGCTATGGAATCCTTCGTGCTCTGCACGGTTACGGTTTACGCGGTCACTTAGCGCTTTTCATTTTAAACTTTTTACGACTTCGAAAATTTCGTGTGCGCATTGGTAATACCCTGTCACAGGAAAAGATTCAGGAGAATGGTGTGCCTCAGGGGTCCATCCTGAGTGTCACGCTCTTTGCCGCAGCAATCAACGGAATCGCTGATGTTGTTCGTAGCGGAATCCCGATGTCACTGTATGTTGACGACTTTGCAATTTACTATCGCTCCTATAATCTCGAGCACATTGAGCGTCAACTGCAGCTGACCATAACATCAATCGCAGACTGGGCCCTTCGATCCGGCTTTCAGTTCTCACCTACGAAAACTCAGTGTATCCACTTCCATCGAGTTCGCGGCGTACACCCTCCTCCTGATTTTTATTTGCGTGGCACACGTCTACCGTTTGTCCCGCACCTCAAGTTCCTTGGCCTGCACTTCGACAGTAAGCTGACGTGGGAGTACCATATTCGCCAACTACGTGCTTCCTGCGATCGCTCACTTCGAGTACTCCGCCTTTTATCCGGAGTTTCTTGGGGCGGTGATCGTACAGTTATGCTACGATTGTATCGATCACTGGTGCGGTCAAAAATAGACTACGGTAGTTTTATCTATGGCGCGGCGTCCGCCTCTAAACTCCGTCTTTTAGATACTGTACACCATGCTGGTATCCGTCTTGCTACTGGGGCGTTCCGCACCAGTAGAGTTGAGTGTCTGTATGCTGAGTCTGGAGAACCACCACTGTCGGTCCGTCGTTCGATTTTATTGTGTTCGTATGTGGCAAGGTTGGCAGCCCATCCGGGTCATCCTTCTTTTAAATGTGTCCTGCGTCCCGACCTTGCTCACCGTTATCTACGCAACACAACTATATCGCGCCCAAGCGGTATTCGGTTCCGCGAACTACTTGACAAACACGATCTCCGCATGCCTGCTGTAGAGCGATTCTCTCTAGGACGCTCTGCTCCTTGGCAACTCCGACGCGCGCAATTCGACCTGGAGCTCTCAGGCTATGCTAAGCTTTCCACCCCGCAATCGGTGTATCGACAACTGTTCACCGAACTTTTGGGCCGCCACCGGACTTTCACCCCGGTTTTTACCGATGGGTCCCAGGTGGGTGGAGCTACGGGATGTAGTTTCGTGTGTAACGACGAGGCGCACCAGTACCGACTTCCGGACCATAGTTCGGTTTTTACTGCCGAGCTGTTCGCTATATTTTATTGTTTACTTTTTATTTCTAACTCAGCTCCCGGCAATTTTATCATTTGTTCAGACTCTCTGAGTGCCATTCAGTCCTTGGACCAGTTTATCGGCACCTCAGCATTCGTTTTAAAAATACAGGCTCTCATTTCGCAACTGCTCTCGCGCGGATACCAGTTGCTTTTTACCTGGACCCCAGGCCATGTGGGTATACCCGGCAATGAGAAAGCGGATGCGGCTGCTAAAACTGCTTGCCGTTTGCCGGATGTTGCCACACACAGTCTGCCATATGTCGATGTGCAGCGTCATTTCCGTCGACACCTTTTATCGATCTGGCAGCAGTCATGGAAGGAATTCTCTGGCTCTCAATTGCGGACCATTAAAGACAACGTAAATCCCTGGATGACATCCTGCAGGGACTCCAGGCGGGCTGAAGTTATCCTCACCCGCCTGAGGATAGGTCACACACGGGCGACACATGGGTTCCATTTGCGTGGCGACCCTGCGCCTGTCTGCCCTACGTGCAACATCCAACTTTCTGTGGCCCATATCCTTATAGACTGTCCGCAATACGCTCGTGAGCGCCAGTCGGTTGGCCTGGGGTGTACGCTTGCCTCAATTTTGGGTGACGACCCTGTGTCTGCCTGTAAGGCGCTGCGGTTCGTTGCACAAATCGGGTTCGCAAAGCAAGTATAACGTGTTTTTAGTGTGCGAATTTTTTTTTTTTTTTAGCGTTTTAACATAGATTTTGTGTTTTACGTTTTAGTGTTTTAAGTGCTTAGTTTTAATGTGTTTTAGCCTCGATCTTTTACACATTTTAATGAATGGTTTTACCAAGTTTTAACTTAGCGCATTCATATGCCGTTTGGTGATTTTATCTGTCTGCGTTTTTAGTTGCCATTTTAAACTGCAGTTTTTAGGCGAGTTTTATATTTTTTATTTTCTGACCTAGGGCCCAAATGACCTAGTTGTCGACGGGCCCCTAAACTCCATTCATCCATCCATCTTACGTGGCAAGGCTGGCCGCCCATCCAGGTCACCCTTCGTTTCCACCCGTGTTGCGTCCAGACCTCGCGCACCGTTATATGCGAAATACAACCATCTCCCGTCCAAGTGGTATCCGGTTTCGTGAACTGCTTGCTGCACACGCCCTTCGACTGCCAGCCGTAGAGCGGCACTCACGTGGCCGATGTCCTCCCTGGCAACTCCAGCGCGCACGCTTTGACCTGGAGCTGTCGGGCTGTGTTAAGATAGCTACCCCTCATTCCGTGTTTCGCCAACTATTCACGGAACTACTGGGGCGATACCGGACTTCCTGTCCGGTATTTACCGATGGGTCCCAGATGGGTAGTTCGACGGGTTGCGCCTTTATATACAACGGTGACGCTCATACGTACCGCCTACCGGACGCCAGTTCAGTATTTACCGCCGAGTTGTTTGCCATATTTTATTTCCTCCTTTTTATCTCCAGTTCAGGTCCTGGAAGTTTTATCGTTTGTTCCGATTCTTTTAGCGCTCTCCAGGCCCTGCAACAGTTTATCGGCACCTCGGCATTGGTTGTTAAAATCCAGACGTTGATTTCTCAGCTACTGTCTCGCGGATACCAGTTTGTTTTTACGTGGATCCCAGGCCATGTGGGTATTCCGGGTAACGAGGCGGCGGATGCGGCTGCAAAGCCTGCATGTCGCCTTCCGGAGTATTCCACCCGTACGCTCCCCTATATAGATGTGCAGAAATATTTCCGTCGCCATCTATTTGCTCTCTGGCAGGAATCTTGGGAAGCGTTATCTGGCACTCAGTTACGGACAATCAAGGACACGGTACAACCCTGGCATACCAGCTGCAGGAATTCCAGGCGGGAAGAAGTGGTCTTAACCCGCCTGAGGATAGGTCATACCCGAGCCACGCATGGACACCTTTTGCGTGGCGATCCGGAGCCTGTCTGTACGACGTGTAACATTCCAATCTCCGTCGCACATGTCCTTCTTGATTGTCCGCGATACGCTCGTGAGCGCCAGTCCGTTGGCCTGGGCCTTACACTGTCGTCAGTTTTAGGTAACGACCCAGTATCTGTAAATACAGTGCTGCGGTTCTGTTCCAGAATTGATTTTATGAAGCAAGTGTAAGGATATTTTATTTCAGAGATTTTAGCCTCTTAGAAGGCCGTATTTTTGGGTTTTTTAACGTTTTAGTGTTTTTTACTTTGTAACAATTTTAAGTTTCTGTTTTTAGCATTTTAAATGAAACGTTTTAATAATTGTTTAGAGGTTTTTTATCTATTTTAACCGTAGATTTTTAGTTTTTAATGGGTGATGTTTTAACACTTGACGGTATGTAATTTTACTTCTGGACTCGGGGCCCTAATGACCAAGTTGTCGACGGGCCCTTAAACCTGACACACTCACTCACTTACTTCGTTTTTAAACGATACTTTGGTCCGCCAATACTCATCGAGCTCCCTGCCATTACTCGCTGCTGGCGTTCGGTTTCGCTCACTATTTCGGCTGTTGGACATCGTTTTACCAGCGATACTCCCTACAGTACATACACAATTTCCCCCGTGGCTACGTTCCCAGGCCCACGTCTATGTGGGTTTGCTGTCCCTGCCGAAGTTGACACCAGATTCAGTCCTTCGTTCGGCCTTTTTAGACGTGCAGGCACAGTTAGGACCTGGTAGTTTTATCTGCACTGATGGCTCGAAGGACGATCGGGGAGTAGGATGTGCTTTTATTCATGGTCGCCAGAGTTTTAGTTGACGTCTTTTACAGCAGAGCTTTTTGGTATTTACCAAGCGCTGTTATATATTCGTTGGCAAGCCTTACAGAACTGTTTTATTTGCTCAGATTCTTTAAGTGCCCTTCAGAGCCTACGGACGCTGTACAATTACTACCCACTGGTACAGCGTATCCAGAATTGCCGTCACACCCTCGCCAGTGCTGTCACTTGCGTCTCCTTTGTATGGGTACCTGGACACGTAGGCCTGCCAGGCAACGAGGCTGCCGATAGTGCTGCTAAGGCAGCAGTTTTAGCACCCAGGCATTTTAGCTCTTGTTTTCCCTCTTGATTTTAGCGCAGTCTTTCGTGGTCTCCTAATTTCCCGGTGGAGTGAAAAATGGTATGGCCTTGGGGGAAACAAACTTCAGGTGGTCAAGTCTTTCCTGTAGCCTGGAAGACCTCGCGCGCTTGTCGCCGTGAGGAAGTGATTTAGCCAGAATGCGCATCGGGCTCTGCCGATTTAGCCATGGTCACATTTTATCTTCTGACGCTGCACCGCTTTGTGCTCATTGTAATATTGTCACAGCCAGGGGCGAGGGCTGCGACTGGGGGCACATAGCCAGGAAACAGAATGATAGAGCAAGACTCACTAGTTAGCCACAAGTCCCCTTTTTATTATCTCCTAACACATACACCACTTGGGCTCCCGAGATACAACTCTGGCATGAGTTTCCTGATAGACCACACATCAAGTTATTACAATCCTTACATGTAAACTTACAATTAATGTGATTATTAATCTAATACATAGTCTAGCGGGCTGACCTTGGTTGGGCGATGTCACGAAACCGTAGGAGAGAGTAACGTCGGTGTTTGTACACAACTTTGGATCAGAGCTGCCTTCTCAATCCCGCAGCGTCTCAGTGGCAACCGACCCCAAGTCGATGTCCGTTACAGAATTTATAGAGATTCCCCTTCCTAGGGGCTTCCGGTTATCTCTGGGCCAAGCCCAACTATCGTGAGCTTCCGCCCTCGGTTTTCTGCTTCGCGGCCAATACGTGTACCTTCTAGAACTTCCCGAGGAATCTCCCAGTGACGCACGACAGCTCCGGCCTACGTGACAAACTCGTAGGCAAACAGGATGCTTATGTCATGGTAAAAATCCCTTTGGGATTTTCATAGGATGTAGGTAACCACGCCTTTCCTGTTAATGTTGCAAGCTGTTAAGCTCCAGAAAGTCATAAATGATTCTAATGTACAAAGTTGCCAGCGAATATGTTTCTTTGTCCAAAAACGTATAATGTCCAAAATGTACCCACAAACCTGTTCTCCCATAATGGCCTACGTGACAATATGCCTTTGACGGTGCAGCATGTTTTAGTTCAGTGGCAGTTTTTAACCCATCGTGTTTCCGAAGGCCTGCCAGCCACCCTGGCCGAGGTGCTGACAGACACTTCCTGTGCAGTAGAGCGTGTTTTACGTTTTATTCGTTTAAGCGGACTATGCCCTCGCATTTGACTCGCCAATTGATCCCTTTATTCGGCTTCTTACGTTTGAGTGCTGATGCGAGTTTTTATCAATTCATGTACTTCTGCACTTCCGTACTTTGCTGGCAGGTTTTATTGGCTTAGTTTTTAGACTTGTTTTAGGTTTTAGATCTTTAAGCTTTTAGTTTTGCTTGGGCGCTAATGATCATAGTAGTTGAGCGCCCAAAAACTACTGCTGCTGCTGCTGCTGCTGCTGCTGCTGCTGCTGCTGCTGCTGCTGCTGCTGCTGCTGCTGCTGCTGCTGCTGCTGCTGCTGCTGCTGCTGCTGCTGCTGCTGCTGCTGCTGCTGCTGCTGCTGCTGCTGCTGCTGCTGCTGCTGCTGCTGCTGCTGCTGCTGCTGCTGCTGCTGCTGCTGCTGCTGCTGCTGCTGCTGCTGCTGCTGCTGCTGCTGCTGCTGCTGCTGCTGCTGCTGCTGCTGCTGCTGCTGCTGCTGCTGCTGCTGCTGCTGCTGCTGCTGCTGCTGCTGCTGCTGCTGCTGCTGCTGCTGCTGCTGCTGCTGCTGCTGCTGCTGCTGCTGCTGCTGCTGCTGCTGCTGCTGCTGCTGCTGCTGCTGCTGCTGCTGCTGCTGCTGCTGCTGCTGCTGCTGCTGCTGCTGCTGCTGCTGCTGCTGCTGCTGCTGCTGCTGCTGCTGCTGCTGCTGCTGCTGCTGCTGCTGCTGCTGCTGCTGCTGCTGCTGCTGCTGCTGCTGCTGCTGCTGCTGCTGCTGCTGCTGCTGCTGCTGCTGCTGCTGCTGCTGCTGCTGCTGCTGCTGCTGCTGCTGCTGCTGCTGCTGCTGCTGCTGCTGCTGCTGCTGCTGCTGCTGCTGCTGCTGCTGCTGCTGCTGCTGCTGCTGCTGCTGCTGCTGCTGCTGCTGCTGCTGCTGCTGCTGCTGCTGCTGCTGCTGCTGCTGCTGCTGCTGCTGCTGCTGCTGCTGCTGCTGCTGCTGCTGCTGCTGCTGCTGCTGCTGCTGCTGCTGCTGCTGCTGCTGCTGCTGCTGCTGCTGCTGCTGCTGCTGCTGCTGCTGCTGCTGCTGCTGCTGCTGCTGCTGCTGCTGCTGCTGCTGCTGCTAACGCTACGCCAGAGCCTTTTTATCCATTAAGGTATCCGTGGAGTGTGTAATCCTAAATTCTACGTGACTTGAGCTAACTATACAACGGGTCTTATACTGAAACGGAGTTGGTTCATTTTGTCTCTCGCTCACGATTCTTCTCCTGACGACATTCACCGCCAAATGCTGCTTCATCTTCCATCTTGTTATAGTTTGTCAGCATGTGGAGAATTTAATCAAATAGAACATTTGATGCCAATCTCTAAAGGATTATTTTAACACAGGTTTTGCATTGCAAGTATTTGTGTTACAACTTTTAATTTTTGTAAGGTGGTGTTTAAGACCAGACCATTCAACTTAGCCTTAGGAAAACAGACACTGCATTGAAAACAGATTTTTGTGGAATGATCCAAACATGACATGTTTTTGAAAGTCAAACTTAAGTACTCTAAAAAGAGAATATGTGTGCATATAATAGACCCAGCTTCTTTAGAGGTTACCAGTTTTTGAACACCAATGTAAGTTACCTTAATGAAAAAAATCATACCTTCTACTGTCCAAAATGAGAGTTTTTTCTGCTAAATAAAATAGATTACAAGATTGTGAATTACTATACAATTAACATTATCTGTAACGTAGCTGGCATGTGGCTCAAACAAAAACCTTAACATTTTTTCTTCCTTTTGATATCTGTTTATAGTTTGGTTATAGTTACATAAAGATATTGATATTTTGGTCCGATATCAAGAATCCCACTTATAAAACATGCAAATCTGCCTCCTAGTGCACATATATTTTGCTCTGATAACAATTGCATAATCCATACAGTGCACCAATATTCTGTAAAACCTACAGGAAGTTATCAAAAAGTGCATTGAAACCAATTTATTTTTGTAGTAAATTATACCTTTTGCTTAATTCCATTATAGCTGAATAGATAAATTCATCCATCTAAAAAAGGTTCAGAACATGGAAAAAATTATTCTTACTGAATATTTTTGACTAAAATTTTCCCGTGCTACCAAAAACATTGTCTTCTTTGGGTACTTAATTTATTAACATACTTTATTTCAGGTGTGTATATTCTTTTAAATAAAAACTGAGCAATTTTTTATTTTTAAAAATGTTTTGTTGCTTATCTGAGCTGTTAAACATTGTTACACATATTTCTCCTGTAAAATCTGTCTATGCACCCTCTTATTTATAAACCTAAAACATATAAGCTTAACTTTTCAGCAATTCGAAGATATCTTTTACGGCGGTGTTGTCGAAAGTCCAGTTGGGATCATTAAGGTTTGCTGGGGGGTTGTATTTCATATCCTTTGGGTGAAAAAATATGTAAACCTGCAGATTCTTCACTACGTTTTTTAGGCCTATTAATGTTATTAAATATCTTGAACTGTAGGGTCAACTGAAAAGATAGACCTTTCCTAGAGTTACGTCCTCTGAAATCAAATATATCCGTTATTGGAATTAAATCCTAAAAATAAGAACGTTAAAGACAGTTTTTCATTATTACCATAAATGTCTGTCTCCTTGAAGACATTGGTATATTTTTGGTACAAATACTTCCAGAGGGTCCTCATTGCCTCTTTGAAGTTTAATATATATTGAGGGCCGAAATTGGGTGGCCACTTTTCTAGCACCAAAGACCTTGTAACGAACAATAATACATCTGTAATCTGCAATACCTTGGTTTTCTTTATCTGATTAAATGATGTAATGAAATCCATTTTGTAAGGAAAATAAAACGTGTTCTATTTATTAGTAAATACATTTTCGAAAGAACAATAAAGTAAAGGAACTTTACCTTGATGGAGAGCAGTTGTTGCAGTCTAGAGGTGACGTAACATTTTATTGCAGTGTATAGAGGTGCATCACGTCACGTTGCGTTATTGTTCTTGACTTCATTTGTTTTAGCATGGATAATATTAACGTCGCAAATGCAATACGCAGAGAATACAGAAGGTTCTGAGCATGCGGTAAACATGTTATTTGAACGAATCATGCTTCCGAGAATGAAAATCCGATACTTCACTTTAGAAATAGAGGGCTTTGTAATAGACCTACGACCTAGAAGTGTCTTCTGAAATTATTGCCCCATTGAAATTGCTGGTCTGCTTTGCGATCTCTCTCCTCGGTACCGGTTTAGCTATAACTGAGGTATAGGTCGCGGACCTTGGAACAGAGGGTTGGCCTATACGCAAGAGCTTCCGGGCTTCTGAGAAGGGCACCATCTCTTGGGCCGTCCTTTCCTCTACAAAACGGGGACAATCTAGGTAACTAGATGGATGTTCACCTCTGCAGTTCACGCATGATGGAGCTGCAGTACATGTACTATCGTGGAACTCATCTCCACAGTGAGGGAATGTAGCTAGTACCTTACAAAGCTTGCTTGTATGTCCAAAGCGCTGGCACTTGAAACATCTGAGTGGGTCCGGGATGAAAGGCCTAACTTCGATGGATTCATACCCTGCCTTGCGGAAGACCTAACCGATCAAAGGTCATGAACAGGGTATTCGTTGGCCATAACTCACCGCCTTCTCTACGTTGAACCCGGTAAACGTGAATGACGCCTTGTTCTGTCAGATTTTCTTGAATCTCGTTGGATAATCCCTCTAATGCACGGCACTGGTCCGGTCCAAATTAGACTATGGCTGTTTTATCTATGGCTCCGCATCCGCCTCTAAACTCCACCTTTTAGATACATCACACTGGTATCCGTCTCGCTACTGGGCCTTTCCGTACAAGTAGAGTGGACTGTCTGTATGCTGATTCTGGCGAACCCCCACTGTCTGTCCGACGCTCGTTGTTACTATGTTCCTACGTGGCAAGGTTGGCCGCTCATCCAGGTCATCCTTTGTTTCCACCTGTATTGCGTCCAGACCTAGTGTACCGTTATACGCGGAATACAACCATCTCCCGTCCAAGCGGCATCAGGTTTCGAGAACAGCTGACCGCACACGATCTACGACTGCCAGCTGTAGAGCGGCATTCACTTGGCCGATGTCCTCCCTGGCAGCTCCAGTGTGCACGCTTTGACCTGGAGCTGTGGAGCTGTGCGAAGTTAGCTACCCCTCACTCGGTGTTTCACCAACCTTTCACCGCAGTTCTGGGCCGATACCGGATTTACACTCCGGTATTTACTGATGCCTCACAGATGGGTAGTGCGACGGGTTCCGCTTTTGTATACCATGGCGGCATTCGCAAGTACCGCCTTCCAGACGCCAGTTCAGTATTTACCGCCGAGCTGTTTGCCATATTTTATTTCCTTTTTATCTCCAGTTCAGGTCTCGGAAGTTTTATTATCTGTTCCGACTCTTTTAGCGCTCTCCAGGCCCTGCAACAGTTTATCGGCCCCTCGGCATTGATTGTTAAAATTCAAACGATCTCGCAACTACTGTCTCGCGGATACCAGTTTTATCCGTTTTATATTTTTTGACTTGGGGCTCTAATGACCTAGCTGTCGACGGGCCCTTAAACCCTAATCACTCACTCACTGGATGATAGCTGAATCTCCTTTGTCTTGGAATTAAAGTATATCGATTCCACTTTCTCATTATCAGGTGTCTATTAAGTGTGATACGTTCATTGGACCACTCGTCTTTAAACCAGATACGCTCTTCGTAAGTGTGGATTCCATTTCTTTAATCACAAGATCCTTGCATGCATTAAGGAACTCGCATGAGTCCAATTTTCCAGCTGTATTTTCAATTTTACTATTGAATGTGCGGCCTTTGAATGCGGACTCTTATCACCCTACATTCTAGGTCATTATAATCATTCCGACATACCCTTTTTGCCGGTAATGATGAGTGTGATGGACCGGGCATATTTCGGCTGTCCGCGGCACTGCTTGTTGAATCAGCCCCCTGGTTCACAGCACTTGTTTGCGACATCTGATCGGTGTTGGAGAGATGTTCATCACTGAGTCCCTGGTCTTCATTGTCATCGCCGTGCGGCCTCTTACAGCCTCGACCCAAAGCGGTACATGTTCGCGAATCTGCTTCAGGCTGAAGAGGCACAGGTTCATTATCTTTAAAAATAGAAAAAGGCTCTCATTAAATAAAGTGAAAATAATGTTAAATACAATATATAAAACATGTTCTATTTATAAAGAAAATAACAGCAACAATAAGGATTGTAGTAGTTGAATTAAGGCCGTCTTGTTTCCGCAGTTAGTACAAGTACATAGGCCTTCCACAGGGATATCTGTCCATTCACCAAATTGCTGCTGCGATGGCGAGTCTTGAAAACCATGGGAGGGGGGGGGGGGCGAGGTATCTTCCTGAAAGGGGAAGGTGACTGCTTCAGCCTCTGCGACACCTCTTGCCGTCTCTTCAGGAACAGCTGCCCTTCGGACGCGTCCAGCCAGGGTCAGCTTGTTACCTTCCTTAAAGGTTCTCATTCTGACTGAAATGATAATTTCAAGCACATAAATTGACTGACATAAACCTACTCTTTTAGCAGACAAATATTTGATATGAAATTCAAGTTGGTTTGTATGTTAAATAGAACTATAATTTCCATGTTAGGAACACATTGTAATGTTACCTGTAAAAGCGATGTAACTCTGAACTTAGGTAAAGTTCATTTAATTTTCTCTTGTGTTAGGACCATGTTTAAGTTTTAAATCATTAGTATTGTTCTTTTTTCATTGCTTTTGATTATTATAGCGTATTAAATGCTTCCCTTAGAATAGCTCCCGAACATGCTAACTTTAAGTATAACATGAATTTTGATAATTTCTTTCTCCGCATCCAAAAAAATACAATTAGATTTAAACTTGTTTTTAAAAAAGATGTTTTAAGTCTTATACGGAGGTATTTATCACCTTAAATATAAACATTGCGACAATAGACATGAAATAACACATAAAGGAAAAACTGCGATAAAATAATTTGTAAATCATATAGACAATGTGTATATATAATCCTTTTTTCTTTTAAACACCTGCTAATTTCACACCATCAAATAAACGCATTTAAATAATGTATGGCAAATTGAAAAACAAAAGACTTACCTTGAATGCATATATTGATGTCTGTAGCGGAAGTGTAATTTTCTCACTAGGTATTCTGCTATTTTAGCCCTCACATTTTAAGCGAGTTTTAGATTTTTTTTTATATTCTGACCTAGGGCCCAAATGACCTAGTTGTCGACGGGCCCCTAAACTCCATCAATCCAATCCAATCTCGCTAGATATTAGAAACTTGAAAAACTCACTCGTAGACGTCTCAAGGCAAACTGAAGATAAGATCTGTTGGCTGTGCCTTGAGCAAGAACGCCTACACGGTACCTAAGGTCCCCTTTGCAGGTAGAGGGGGGGGGGGTGGGTGGGACGGAGGGTAAGAGACATTCGTTTGTCTTGTCAAGATAAATGATTTAAACACATTCAGTTGTAGGAATGGGAATCCTGAGATTGTGACTGTAATTTATTGTCGTTTTTTTTAAAAGGTACCCCACCGCTGTCACTCAAAGAAATATATTATTTTTGCTAAGTTCATTGTCAGCCTTCCTTTGTGTCGGTATACTATTTCGTCGCCATCTATTTACTCTCTGGCAGCAATCTTGGGAAGCGTTAGCTGGCACTCAGTTACGGACAATCAAGGACACGGTACAACCCTGGCAAACATCTTGTAGGGATTCCAGGCGTGAGGAGGTGATTTTAACCCGCCTGAGGATAGGCCACACTCCAGCCACGCATGCACACCTTTTGCGCGGTGATCCGGAGCCTGTCTGTGCGACGTGCAATGTCCCACTCTCCGTTGCACATGTCCTTATTGATTGTCCGCGGTATGGTCGTGAGCGCCAGTCCTTTGGCCTGGGTCTTACACTGTGCACCGTGTTAGGCAACGATCCAGTAGCTGTAAATACAGTACTGCGGTTTGTTGCGCGTATCGATTGTGGTAAGCAAGTGTAAGGTTTCTTTTATCTTAGCGGAAATATACTTTTAGGATGTTTTACTCGTGTTTTTACCCTTTTTTAACAGTGTAACCAGTTTACGTTTTTCGTAATATAAGTTTTTATCGGTTTTTAATTTTCCTTTTTTTTTTTTTTTACCTGTTTTAGCTCTCTTTTTGGTGGTTGTAACGTTCATTTTTAGGTATTTTAACTTTCACTTTTTAGCTTTAAAGGGGTGAGGTTTTATTTCTTTGATTGTTTTTATTTTGGACTTCGGGCCCTAATGACCTAGTTGTCGACGGGCCAGTAAACCCCACTACTCACTCACGCGGTATACTAAAGCTGTTGCCGTGTGGGGTCTAGTTTCAAGACAGGCTGGTCAAACTTTGTTACAGTTGCGCTGAGTTGAAAAGCGTAATGTATTGTAAAAAGATATGATCTGTAAATATACATGGTCGGTATGCAAACAGAAATGTCACAGGAAAGAATTATTACACATAAGATCCCGTTTGTTATGAAATGACTTGAATTAAAACTTATTCGTGTAGTTTCTTAAAACAAACTCCAGTTAATTGTATCGTTGCTATACATTTTTTATATCATAACCATGCAAAGATAAGAGACTTTAAAACTAAAAGATTTGACTATCGCACAAGGTCTGCTGTATTCCCATATTCCCCTTGTACCTACAAGTAAATAATCAATAAAATAATTTGTACAAAGGTTTATCAACTAACATGAAGATATAGGAATGAGTTTATAAGAATGGTTAGTACAAGAGTAGAGAAAGAGATATGAGTAGCAATACTGGCCGTTTGGTCCGTTCACCTCCCAAAATTTTGGGGTTTGCTCACCCCCAAACAATTTGGCTCACCCTAAATGTGTTTCTAGTATACCTACTTCGCTTGTTTACCTGTTAAATGGGCGGTTTCTGCCAAAACTGGTCCACCCGAAAAACAATATGAAACAAATTTTTTTTTTTAAATACTAAACAAATAGTGTGTTCTTTGGTGGCCTGCCTGGTTTGTATGGCACACCCCCGCAGGGTGTGCCGCGTCCACGGCTTAATTATTTCAACGCTACTGATGGGTGTGATTAAGGATGGAAAGGATAAAATAAGGTTACTTAATTCTTTTTATCCTGCCGATGTTTTAATTCTAAGTGTAATTAAGGATGGGAAGGATAAAATAAGGTTACTTAATTATTTTTATCCTACGAATGTTTTAATTTCTAGGTGTAATTAAGAATGGGAGGGATCTTTTCCGTCTTGGGATGTAAAGGAGGTAAACAAAAATACGGAATGTAAGTTAATTTTTTTATTCATTCTTATAAGATACAAGAGTTGAGTTTATTTCGTCACATGACACGTAAAGTACAAACCTGAAGCATTTTCTTTTGGAAGTACAAAGGTGGTACTACCTGAAGCACTGTTAACATTCTTTCACATCTACTGTGGCTAAGGCATATTTAGCAAGTTGATGTTTAATATATTTGTGTTACACAATAGAAAATTTACGTCATCTAAACAGAATGACGTGCGAATGTTCCGTTTGTATCCTAGCACGATGCCTATTTATGGATTTGAGGCGAAACTGCTCTTCGATGCATCTGTAGCACTGCCCTTTGCAGAGATGCTCGGCAAGTTAGGGTAGGTGCTTCAGCAGAGTCGTGAAGTAGTAGGATGAGAGGACCACTCTTCCCTGTTTTACTCCACCACTTTCCACGTGAGTCTCGTAGTTTCTTTTGTAGAAACCTAGACTGATGTATCGGGAGTGATGTTTGTTGAGAAAGTAGGTCCTGCGATGCAGCACTGGTTCCGGAGGAGTCCCCCCCAGGGGGACCTACTACGGTAGGTCCGGGTTTGGCGCACCCGGGGCCCCGAGCCGCTCATCCCCATCAGGTCTGGCCACGTCATCATCCACTTAGATGTAATCTCTTCCTCTTCTAGGTCTTATGGTTTTACGTAGGTTAAGTTTTACAGTTATAACTCCTGTCTCACCAACAGGGATCTATCCTGTCTCCGTGGCTTCTGTCCCACGGTTTCGGCGCAGCTTCCAACTTGTGTGCTCTTCGGAGGCTCAGGCGTGAAGGTTGAGTGAACCCTCCTCACTACCCCTTTCGTGCGACACTAGTTGCGGAGCCGTTCCATTGTCAAGTACACCCCCGTAGCTCCTTAGGGGCCGGGTCCCCATGGGTATCTCGGCGGCCGTGCTGCCGCTGGGGTGTACAGGGGGACCCGACGTGTTACCGCTGTCTGGGGTCCGATGTAATCAACCACAAGTCCCCTGAATCCACGCTGACTCCGTTGAGGCAGCGTGGGCTAGAGTGGGGAGCCACAGGCGGTTATTCCTGTGGTAGGGGCATAAAGTCGGACCTGCCTTTGGTGGAAATGTCGCATACCGGTAAGTAGTGATAGGCGGAGGGTAACTTTTTCTGACGTACTCCTTGAGATCGGGTCTGAAGCGGGTGCTTCGGGCCGGCACAGACCGGAAGATTTAGGTGTCTTTTTCCTTTATCCCCCGGATGGCAGGCTGACGCCGACGGTCCGGAAGGGGGGCTCTTTCATAATGTCTCATCTGCGCTCCCCCCTTCAACTCCACGATTTTTGGTTATGAGTATGGTAAGCGAGAAAAAGACCCTGGCTACTCTGAGTCCGTTTTATATTAAAAAGGAAGTAGATCGCTTATGTGGCCCTGTAAAAAATGTCACTCGATGTAGGGACGGCAACTTGCTGATAGAGGTGGCAAAACTACTTAAAGCCACTCTCCTAGGTTCTTATCCCGTAAAGGCGGAGAAGCATAAGACTTTGAATAGTTGTCGCGGCGTAGTTTCAACATCAAGTCTGGACAACCTCTCTAACGAGGACATAGTTAACTGCCTCTCTGACCAAGGTCTTATTGCTGCATACCGTTTAATTGGTAAGAAGGATGAGCAGCCCTCCCCCTTACGTACGGTTTCTTTACGTTTGAAGGTACGACTCTGCCGCAATTCATTTTCTGCGGGTGTGAACGTGCAACCGTACGACCGTATGTGCCGAACCCTATGTGTTGTTTCCGCTGCCAGAAGTTCGGGCATACGCAGCAGCGATGTACCGGTACAGGAGTTTGTCCTCGCTGTGGTCGAAATGCTCACGACGGCTCCCTGTGCGATCAGGACTCCACCTGTGTCAACTGTGGAGGTGCACACCCGTCGAACTCGCGCGATTGCCCCCGCTTTTTAGAGGAGAAGGCAATCCAGGAGCTTCGGGTTAAGGAACACCTGACTTTTGTAGACGCACGAAAGCGGTATCAGGAACTTCATCCAACCACCACCTTGAAGTTTTCTGCAGCTGTCCGCCAGGCTGTTCCGAAACAGGACGCCGTCGTACAGACGTGCCCCAGTTCGCCCTCTCGGGTTTCCGTGGGAGTACAAACTGGCTCACCTGACGAGCATAGTTCTACTCCACCTACAGTTCGACCACAGACTACCTCTTCTGCCGTCCAGACGCCAGTTCCGCCGCAGTCGACTAGCTCTGAGACTGCTTCGTTGCCTGTTGAACGCCATCGTTCCAGGCATAAACTCCGGGCCAGTAGTTGCACGTCCTCTGTGAAGTCCCGCTCCCGCTCTGCGAGCCGCAGGGGTTCTTCAGACTCCCGCACATCGGAGGAGTCACCGGAGGATGGTGGACCTCACATTATCGGTCCAAAGAGTGCGAAGGTGAAAAAGAAAATAAAGACCAACTACTAATTCGATTTTAGCATGGAAATAATCCAGTGGAATATTAATGGGTTCCGGGCCAGGGCTCCAGACATACAACATTTAGTTTCTCAGCGATCGCCTTCCGTCGTCTGCTTACAAGAAACCCATTTGCAGCCTAATCATGGTTTACATCTACGTAATTTTTCCGCATTTAGACATGACTCTGCAGCTGGTCGGCGGGCTAGCGGTGGTGTGGCTACGCTGGTGGCACATACCATCTCTGCTGCCAGCATACCGCTTAACACGCCGCTGCAAGCTGTAGCGGTTCGTGTACAGCTGCGGGGCCTGTGCTTTTCTATTTGCAATGTCTATCTGCCACCGGTCAATGTCGTACAAGAACACGATCTTCGGGCTCTTCTGGTTCAGATTCCGCCACCGCTTCTATTCCTCGGCGATCTGAATGCCAAAAACACTTTATGGGGCTCCGACATTGACGATGCTCGTGGGTGCCTTATAGCAGACGTTTGTGACATGTCTGGCTTACTTCTGCTGAACACTGGTGTCCCCACATTCTTATCCTCCACTCACGGCACACATTCAGCACTAGACGTTACCTTTTGTAGCCCGGCATTAGTTCCACTGCTTGATTGGTCGGTGCTTTCCGACCTATTTGGCAGCGATCATTACCCCATTAATATTCACCTCTACCATAGTCATACTGTGCCAACACGGCATCCTCACTGGATTATTTCCAGAGCTGATTGGGGGAAATTTCACTCGCTTATTCATCTCACCGACGATGGCTTTACCACCATTGACGACATGGTGGAATATTTTACATGTTCTGTGTTGCTCGCAGCAGACTCCAGCATTCCTCGTGGATCATCTACACCACGACACTTTCCTGTGCCTTGGTGGTCTGAGGAATGCCGTTTGGCTATCAAAGCGCGTAAACGTGCTCTGCGTCTTTTTAGTTTACATCCGACCGAAGACAATTTTATAGCTTTTAAGCGTTCTCGTGCCAGAGCACGTTTTGTTCTTCGGAGTGCAAAGCGCAGATCCTGGGAAAGCTACGTCTCTTCGCTTTCACGTCGCACTTCGGCACAAAGGGTGTGGACTGCTGTTCGGCGTATGTACGGCAAGTGTCGCCGGACCATTATTCCCGCTCTTGCCGTACAAGGCTCCACCTACACCTCCGAGCAGGACATCGCCGACACCCTTGCCGATTCTTTCGCTGCTGACAGCCAAACCCGAAGTTACAGTAATGCCTTTCTAGGAATCAAGGAATATGCGGAGCGGATAATCCTCAATTTTAACAGTGACTGCAGTGAATCGTACAACGCGCCTTTCACCGAAGAGGAGCTAGAACGTGCTTTGTCTCTCGCAAAGGACTCCTCTCCTGGCCCTGATGACATCCACCGACAAATGCTGCTTCACCTTCCACCTGCGGCTCTCTCCTTCCTGCTGAGCATTTACAACCGCATATGGCTTCAGCAGGTTTTCCTGTCTTCCTGGAGCGAGGGTATTGTCATCCCCATCCCTCGGCCCGGAAAGGACCGGACACTTCCCTCTAGCTACCGTCCTATTTGCCTGACGAGTGTTGTTTGTAAGACCTTCGAACGTATGGTTAACACTCGCTTAGTGTGGTGGCTGGAGAAGAATAACCTGCTGAGCAATGCTCAGTGCGGTTTTCGTCGTCATCGCTCCAGTGTCGACAATCTGGCACGCATGGAAGCATATATACAAAATGCCTTTCTCTTGAAGCAGCATGTCGCGGGCGTCTTCTTCGATCTGCAGAAGGCCTACGATACTACCTGGCGCTATGGTATCCTACGTACTTTACACGGTTACGGTTTACGCGGTCATTTAGCCATTCTCGTTTTAAATTTTTTAAAACTACGCCGGTTTCGTGTCCGCATTGGGAATACACTATCCCACGACAGGATCCAGGAGAACGGTGTACCCCAGGGGTCGATTCTTAGTGTAACGCTTTTCGCCGTGGCGATTGACGGTATCGCCAGTGTTGTTCGTGGGGGAATCCCGATATCGCTGTATGTTGACGACTTTGCCATCTACTACCGCTCTTTTAATCTTGAACACATCGAACGCCAACTGCAGCTGACCATATCCTCTATCGCCGAATGGGCTCATCGCACCGGCTTTCAGTTCTCCCCTACGAAAACACAGTGTCTACACTTTCATCGACTTCGTGGTGTGCATCCTCCTCCTGTTCTTTATTTGCTTGACACGCGTATTCCTTTTGTTCCGCACCTGAAGTTCTTGGGCCTACACCTCGACAGCAAACTCACATGGGAGCATCATATTCGCCATCTTCGTGCTTCCTGCAATCGTTCGCTTCGGATGCTCCGGGTGTTATCTGGGGCATCTTGGGGCGGCGATCGAACCGTCATGTTGAGGTTGTATGGCTCACTGGTCCGGTCCAAATTAGATTACGGCTGTTTTATTTATGGCGCGGCATCTGCCTCTAAACTCCGCCTTTTAGATACGATTCATCATACTGGTATCCGCCTTGCTACTGGAGCTTTCCGTACTAGTCGAATTCCGTGTCTGTATGCTGAATCTGGCGAACCTCCATTGTCTGTGCGACGCTCGGTATTGCTTTCTTCATACGTGGCACGGTTAGCAGCTCACCCTGGTCACCCGTCATTTTACTCTGTATTGCGTCCAGACCTAGCCCACCGTTATATGCGAAATAGCTCAATATCCCGCCCCAGCGGTATTCGGTTTCGTGAACTGCTCGCCACACATTCTTTGCGAATGCCTGCTGTAGAGCGGTATTGCCATGGTCGCTTTCCTCCTTGGCAACTCCACCGTGCCCAATTCGACCTCGAGCTTGCAGCCCATGCTAAAGTAACTACCCCTCACTCGGTGTTTCGTCAACTCTTCACCGAGCTCCTGGGACGTTACCCGATTTACTTTCCGGTTTTTACCGATGGTTCCCAGGTGGGTGGTGCTACAGGCTGTAGTTTTGTTTATAACAATGAGGCTCACAAGTACCGCCTTCCGGACGCCAGTTCTGTTTTTACCGCCGAGCTGTTCGCCATACTTTATTTTTTACTCTTTATCTCCAGCTCAGGTCCTGGAAATTTTATGATTTGCTGTGACTCTCTGAGTGCTCTCCAGGCCTTACAGCAATTTCTCGGCACTTCAGCACTCATAATTAAAATACAGACACTCATTTCACAGTTACTGACTCACGGATACCAGTTTGTTTTTATATGGATCCCAGGCCATGTGGGTATTCCTGGTAACGAGGAGGCGGATGCGGCTGCAAAGTCTGCATGTCGTCTGCCGGGATTATCCACACGAACTCTGCCTTTTAGTGATGCGCAACGATATTTCCGGCGCCATATTTTTTCGTTCTGGCAGAAGTCGTGGGAAGAAATATCTGGCACCCAATTACGGACAATCAAAGACACAGTAACACCCTGGCCGACATCCGTCAGGGATGCGCGGCGGTCGGAGGTCATTCTCACCCGGTTGAGAATCGGTCACACTCGCGCCACACACGGTCATCTACTGCGTGGCGACCCGGCCCCTGTGTGTCAGACGTGCGGTGTACAACTGTCCGTCCCACACGTTTTGCTTGATTGTCCACGATATACTAGAGAGCGCCAGTCCCTTGGCCTGGGTTTTACTATGCGGTCAATTCTGGGCGACGACCCGGTATCGGTAGATAAGGTTCTGCGGTTCGTCACCCAAATTGGGTTTGGGAAACAAGTTTAACTTGTGTTTTAGTTTTGGTGTTTTATTCTACGGTTTTTAGACAATGAATCCCGGTTTTATTGTAGCACCGTTTGTTTTTACTTTTTAGCTGTTTTATTTTAATATTTATCCGTAAGATTTTTAACGTTTTAACTGTTTTAGATTTTCACGTTTTACCTTCTTACAAGTTTACTGCTTTTTTAGTTTCCCCTTTTTAACCGTATTAATTTGTTTCAGCCCGTAAAAATTGACCTGGGGCCCAAATGACCCAGCTGTCGCCGGGCCCTTAAACTCCACACTCCACTCCACTCCCCACATTCTTATCCTCCACTCACGGCACACATTCAGCACTAGACGTTACCTTTTGTAGCCCGGCATTAGTTCCACTGCTTGATTGGTCGGTGCTTTCCGACCTATTTGGCAGCGATCATTACCCCATTAATATTCACCTCTACCATAGTCATACTGTGCCAACACGGCATCCTCACTGGATTATTTCCAGAGCTGATTGGGGGAAATTTCACTCGCTTATTCATCTCACCGACGATGGTTTTACCACCATTGACGACATGGTGGAATATTTTACATGTTCTGTGTTGCTCGCAGCAGATTCCAGCATTCTTCGTGGATCATCTACACCACGACACTTGTCTGTGCCTTGGTGGTCTGAGGAATGCCGTTTGGCTATCAAAGCGCGTAAACGTGCTCTGCGTCTTTTTAGTTTACATCCTACCGAAGACAATTTTATAGCTTTCAAACGTTCTCGTGCCAGAGCACGTTTTGTTCTTCGGAGTGCAAAGCGCAGATCCTGGGAAAGCTACGTCTCTTCGCTTTCACGTCGCACTTCGGCACAAAGGGTGTGGGCTGCTGTTCGGCGTATGTACGGCAAGTGTCGCCGGACCATTATTCCCGCTCTTCCCGTACAAGGCTCCACCTACACCTCCGAGCAGGACATCGGCGACACCCTTGCCGATTCTTTCGCTGCTGACAGCCAAACCCGAAGTTACAGTAACGCCTTTTTAGGAATCAAGGAATCTGCGGAGCGGGTAATCCTCAATTTTAACAGTGACTGCAGTGAACCGTACAACGCGCCTTTCACCGAAGAGGAGCTAGAACGTGCTTTGTCTCTCGCAAAGGACTGCTCTCCCCTGATGACATCCACCGACAAATGCTGCTTCACCTTCCACCTGCGGCTCTCTCCTTCCTGCTGAGCATTTACAACCGCATATGGCTTCAGCAGGATTTCCCGTCTTCCTGGCGCGAGGGTATTGTCATCCCCATCCTTCGCCCGGAAAGGACCGGACACTTCCCTCTAGCTACCGCCCTATTTGCCTGACGACTGTTGTTTGTAAGACCTTCGAACGTATGGTTAACACTCGCTTAGTGTGGTGGCTGGAGAAGAATAACCTGCTGAGCAATGCTCAGTGCGGTTTTCGTCGTCATCGCTCCAGTGTCGACCTTTTAGATACATCACACTGGTATCCGTCTCGCTACTGGGGCTTTCCGTACAAGTAGAGTGGACTGTCTGTATGCTGATTCTGGCGAACCCCCACTGTCTGTCCGACGCTCGTTATTACTATGTTCCTACGTGGCAAGGTTGGCCGCTCATCCAGGTCATCCTTCGTTTCCACCTGTATTGCGTCCAGACCTAGTGTACCGTTATACGCGGAATACAACTATCTCCCGTCCAAGCGGCATCAGGTTTCGAGAACTGCTGACCGCACACGATCTACGCTTGCCACCTGTAGAGCGGCATTCGCATGGCCGATGCCCTCCATAGCAGCTCCAGCGTGCACGCTTTGACCTGGAGCTGTCGAGCTGTGCGAAGTTAGCTACCCCTCACTCGATATTTCACCAACTATTCACCGCAGTTCTGGGCCGAAACCGGACTCATACTCCGGTATTTACTGATGGCTCACGGATGGGTAGTGCGACGGGTTCCGCTTTTGTATACCATGGCGACGTTCGCAAGTACCGCCTTCCAGACGCCAGTTCATTATTTACCGCCGAGCTGTTTGCCATATTTTATTTCCTGCTTTTTATCTCCAGTTCAGGTCCTGGAAGTTTTATTATCTGTTCCGACTCTTTTAGCGCCCTCCAGGCCCTGCAACTGTTTATCGGCACCTCGGCATTGATTATTAAAATTCAGACGTTGATCTCGCAACTACTGTCTCGCGGATACCAGTTTGTTTTTACGTGGATCCCAGGCCATGTGGGTATTCCGGGCAACGAGGCGGCGGATGCGGCTGCAAAGTCTGCCTGCCGCCTTCCGGAATACTCCACCCGTACGCTACCCTATGTAGATGTGCAGAAATACTTTCGCCGCCATCTATTTGCCCACTGGCAGCAATCTTGGGAAGCGTTAGCTGGCACTCAGTTACGGACAATAAAGGACACTGTACAACCCTAGCAGACTAGCTGCAGGGATTCCAGACGTGAGGAAGTGATTTTGACCCGCCTGAGGATAGGCCACACTCGAGCCACGCATGGACATCTTTTGCGTGGTGATCCGGAGCCTGTCTGTGCGACGTGCAATGTTCCACTCTCCGTCGCACATGTCCTTCTTGATTGTCCGCAATACGGTCATGAGCGTCAGTCCCTAGGCCTGGGCCTTACACTGTGCTCTGTTTTAGGCAACGACGCAGTAGCTGTCAATACAGCACTGCGGTTTGTTGCCAAGATTGATTTTTGCAAGGAAGTGTAAGGTGCTTTTATATTGGCGGATATTGACTTTTAGTTGTTTTTACTTTGGATGTTATTCTGTTTTTTACCTTTTAAAGATTTTATCAGTTTTAGGTTTTATAAGTTTACGTTTTTACCAGTTGTTTAACTTTTAACTGTTTTAGCTCTCGGTTTTAGACTTTAACTTTTTTTTTAAAAAGTTATTTTAACTTTCACCTTTTAGCTTCTTAGGGTGAGGTTTTATTGTTGGCTTGTTTTATTCTGTGAACTTAGGGCCCTAATGACCTAGTTGTCGATGGGCCCTTAAATAATACTCACTCACTCACTCGACAGAGAGGAACGTTTGCGTCAAACTGGAGCTCGGATTTCTGTAGAAAGTTTAAGATGGTAGGTAGTTTGGAAAAAGCAAGCGCTGAGACAGCAAGTTTAAAGAAAGAATTAGAGGTTCGAAATTATAATTTACTTAGACACAAAAATTTGGTTGACAATATAAAAAAGAGTGCTTATGATATATACGATCAGTTTCAACAATTAAAGGATTTGATTTTTAACTTAACTAATACGGGAGCGTGTACAGGTAGGGGAGATGAGGTATCTGATCTGTTTGTAAATCATTATCTTGAGGAATTGCAAGGAGAGGAAGAGCAAGAGATGGAAGAGGATGATGAACTGTCATATATTACAAAGTAACAAAAGGTAAATCAATTTTTATATTTTTGTTTATTAAAATTAAAATAACATCGGACACAATAGCTTGTTCACATTAAAAATACATTGAATCATGTATGTTTTAACTTTATTTTTGCTTGAAATATTTGCAAAAGAATAACACAGGGTGAAAACAGTTGCATACTTACAATCTTTGAAGTACTTATCTTACGTATTCTTTTCTTGATTGTTCATTTTTAATATATTAAATGTTTTTGCAATAAACTGCTCCTGACCCATTTTACTATATGAAGATCTGAGCAGAAATCTCCAATTCAACTTGTCTTTAAAATCGTTAATAAATTCTTGTGTAAGAATTTGATTTTTGGAAACTTCAATCCAGTCCAGTTGATACGAATATTTTCTCATAATTTTTTCACTTAGCTTTTGATGTACACACATATGTCACTGTATGTCTTTTACATTTTTCAATTACATCATCATTTACATTTTGTATTACGCCAATCCATTTTCAATTTAAATAATCTTGAAATTCAATCATGAAAGTAGCATCTAATTTACATAACATGGAAATTCTGTACCAACTAAATTTGGTACAAAATTTATGAATTACTTCGTTAGAAAAATTAATTGAATGTATTGAAACATTTGTAATATTATTTTTGGTTAGCTTTTCCAAAAAACTGTATCTATATTTATCATAGTACTCCAAGTCATTAAACGCTTTGAACATGTCAGTTAATACATATTCACTAATGTCTTTGTATACACCTAAATAAATTGTTTTATGATGATGTTAACACACAACTGTTGTAATTTCATTATTTTAATAATTACTCGAACCAAATTGTTAACTACCTCTTAATGTTTTTTGTTTGTGTGTTTCACTTGTTTTGTATCGGGTGTTTCAATTTTGTGGATTATTAGTTGCGATACTGCCTTATGTTTATCAATTTTTACTTTTTTGTTTGATAAATTAAATAATATATAATTTAATGTACCGGTGTAGTCTATCAATCACTTCTCCTAAAACAAGTAAATTGTTTAATGCAGCACTTGATCTTATGGTAACAAGTCCTTAAGTTCCCTTAGGCAACTTTATACACTTTTGTGTCTATTATAACACTACTCCACGGTAATATTTTTACGGGTTTAGGATTAAAGAGGTCATTACCTGCAGATTGATATCTACGAATTGGTGGTTTTGCTGCTGGATCATGCAAACTGAAAAATAACTTGATTCTTGCAAATTTGGTGTAATGACAACTACGTCGTTGTCGTGGTCTTCTTCAGGGTGAGATGTGGTGGCTTCAGAATCCGAGATATCCACGACTTCTTTCTCCTCTGATGTACTGGAAACTGCTTTAATTATCACTTCTTCTGAAGTCTGGTTCTGGTCTAGTGCTTTTTTTTTTTTTTTTTTTTCCCCTTGAAAAGGGGCACTAAGTTTTGTATCTTCCTCTTCTGTATTTTGATGTTGCGTTTATTACTGTGGACTGGACTGAGAAGTATTGTCTTCTGCTTCTCATGTTATATAATTTTGTGCTAAAGCTTCAATAATAATAATAATGTCTTGAAGTAAGTAGTTATTGATGTTCTGTGAATATTCGTCGCTCCAACAGCATTCAGTGTCCTTTTGATATGGACAAACCATTGTGTGCAGAAAGCATGTATCGCCAAGATTTTATACTGATTTTGAAGCAATAAAAATGTATATGTGCGTAAGCTGGTAGTACGTCAGGGATATGCTGATGCAGCAAATAACAAGGACAAGCTGGTGCAACTTGGGAAGCTGCAAGAAAAAGATCATGTTGTATGTCGCAGTTGTGTTTACCAAGAACAGGTTAGTATATTTCCGCATGTGGAAAGGATAAACTTAAGTTATATAATGTTGTATGGAAGGAAAATACCAAGAACAATTTAATGCATCTTGGAACACTGCAAGGATAAGGTCATATATAACGTTGTTATTGCATCGCCAGACAAGGCTATGTGACGCATTGAGGAAAATACCAAGAACAGACAGGTGCAGTTCCGCGCTAGATAAGTTGATGTATCCGCGACTTGGCACGCTGCAAGGACAACACGATGCAATATGCAGTGCCGGAAGCAAAGTCACAGTAAGGATAAAGTGATGCGCAATTTCGTTGTTACTATGAAAGTTAAGGAACGGTGCAAATACCGATCCCAGATGGGTGGATCTACGGGAAGTAGTTTCGTGTGTAACGACGAGGCGCACCAGTACCGACTTCCTGACCATAGTTCCATTTATACTGCCGAGCTGTTCGCTATATTTTATTGTTTACTTTTTATGTCTAACTCAGCTCCCGGCAATTTTATCATCTGCTCAGACTCTGAGTGCCATTCAGTCCTTGGACCAGTTTATCGGTACCTCAGCGTTCATTGCAAAAATACAGCCTCTCATTTCGCAACTGCTCTCGCGCGGATATCAGGAAAAAATAAATAGTATTAAAAATAAGTGTGACTAAAATGGCAGAGATTTTGGCGTTAATTAAATATCTTGAAGAACATCGAGCTCTTACTCAACTGAATAATGAGGAACTTCGTATTGTGTTCCTAAACGGTGATATTTTTTCTAAATACCCTCCGTGTGATATTGATATGGTTTGGCAAAATTAAACGCTTGAACATAAAAAAAAATTACTGTTTATCAAAGGTGTAAGAAACATTGGAATCAACCGTTGCAAAGGGTGCACATAGATGGAGCTGCTCCACTTGTTAAATACTGTCAGTTTTGTAGTGTTGTTGAAAGACAAGAAAAGAATTAAAAAACACAATATAATGTTTTTGGGAAATTGTGACGTAAATAATACGTCACGCGATTAAAAGGTATTTAAGATAAAAATGCAAAATATAATATAGAACAATGTTTGTATTTATATTGGTCATAGGTATTGTAAGTGCGAGTGAGTATCGCAATGAAGAAGAAACTTGCGTTAGTTTTGGAAGATGTGGATTTAAGATGTGGAAATACAGGTCATCTACAAAACGCAACTATATGTAAAAAGGATTATGAATTATTATCAAATTGCTCATGCGTATATAAAAAAGATAGTCAATGTAAATTTAATTCTAAATCTATGGAGATAAAAACATTAAAAATGTTTATACGTGTTTAAAACCGGTAACAAAATGTCAAGCTGGAAGTAGATGTAGTTTAATGTATTATGGTAATTTAACGGTAGGACAAGCTCAGTGTGAAATGGGGTATGTAATGAACAAAGATTGTGAATGTGTTAATTTAATTACAAATATTAATGGAACGGAGTGAAATTTTCACGTTATTTCTGTAAATATGATTACAAATGATAAGTTGGTGTTGGTGGAAATGGTGGATTGTAGAGAACTAGTTGATTTATTTGATTTTCCAGAAGGCTTAAAACTTGATTGAAAGTTAACATCGAAAGAAACCGAGTTAATCACGGTGTATAGTATGATTGATGATATGAATGCTTATTTTACGGATAATTATATGTTTTTGGAAAGTGTGGAGACGGTGAATGGAAATTAAATATAGGTAATAAAAGTGTTATAAAAGGAAAAGTATAAAGATCAGCGTCTAGATGAGCAGCCGAAGGTACTTTTAACATTAGATCAGAATGTGGTTCTAACGAATCTGGAAGTCGTATTTCTGTAGAAAGTTTACGAAAGGCTGCATATGAAAAATGTAAAACTTCTGTTAATAAAATTAAACAAAAGCTCGTAAGAGAATGTAATGAAGAGACAAAAAGATTAAATAGAGACATAAAGCTATTAACCGATATTAACAAAGCAATTACAGAAGATTTTAAAAAAAGCTAATGCTACAATGAAAAGTTTAAAGAATGAATTGGAAGTTCGAAATCATAATTTATCAAAACATAAAGACTTTAGTTGACAACATTAAGAAAAATGCAAATCATATATATGAGTTTCAAGAATTGAAAACATTAATTTTACAGTTAATTAACATGGGTATATGTACGGATAGCGATGGAGAAAGTGAGGAATCGGATATGTTTGCAACTTATGATCTTGAGGAGCTAGAAGGAGGGGAAGAACAAGAGATCGGTGAGATAGGAGGAAGAGGTGAAAAGGAAATTGAAGAGCTTGATAATGGCTCAGTAGGAGATGACGAATTTGCATATAGTACTAAGTAGAAGAAGGAAGAATATATTGTACAGAAAAAAGTAAGTTATTTTTATTATTTATATATTTTAAGGTTACAGTGGTTTTATTTTTCATCAAAAAGAAGATATATTTTTATAAAAATCACAATTTTTGTAATAAATGATTTTTTCCAACAACCTTTAAATCAAAAGTTTTTACAATGAAACTTTCAGATAATTTACTTTTTCTATATAATACTCGACAATCAAATTTATGTTTGTAATCTTTAACAAATTCTTCAGAAACGTTCTGATATTCGGCTACATGATCAAAACAGATGTGAATATTTTCTCATGATTTTTTCAGATAATGTCTGATATTTACTTGCAAACAGCCAAAAACTTGGGTCTGGACATATTTCCATCACTTTTTCTGATACTTTTTGAAACCTACTAATAGTAACAATTAAAGTAGCTTTTAAATTCAATCAAAAAATCTTCGGGTAAGTATAAAAAAATTTCAAAAAATAACCTATTAAATTTTTTATGAAATTTATGAATGACATCGTATGAATAACAGATCTTATTGATCTGTTTGGTAGGTTTCTATGAAGAATGTCTTCTAAAAACCTATATCTATATTTATCATATGACAAATCACGACATTTTTAAACATATTTTTTAAAACTGTACTATTAATATTTTCATACTCTTCTAATGAAATTTTGTTTGTTATTATTTTATTAACACATTTGTTGTAAATTCATTATCCCTCTTTTTGTTATTACTAGATCCAAATTTTTTTCCCTCTTAATGTTTTTTCTTTAAATTTAGAAACTTTTTTTTTATTTCAGGCGTTTTGATATTATGAATAATTAATTGTGCAGTAGCACTTTTTGTATTGCTACTGTTGCAGTGGACAAATTATATATTACGTTTATATTTCCTGTATAATCCCTGTCTATTACTCAACCCAAAACAATATTTTGTATTGCTAAGCTGGATCTGCTATGAAGTTGAGCGTATGTTCCTTTTGGTAGTTTTATCGAAATTTTAGTATCTACTATTATATTACTTTTAGGGAAATGTTTAAAATTTTGGGCGTGAAAATGTCATATCCGGCCGAATCATACCTTCTGATTGGCGCCTTAGCGAATTTGTTATGAAGACAAAGTAAATTATCTGAATTGTGTTCTACTTTTTGATATTGACCTGGTTGAAGTTGTAGACCTTGTTGATCTTGTTGAAGTTATAGATCTTGTTGAAGTTGTTGAAGCTGTAGATCTTGTTGAAGTTGATCTTGTTGAAGTTGTAGATCTTGTTGATCTTGTTGAAGTTGTAGATCTTGTTGAAGTTGTAGATCTTGTTGAAGTTGTTGATCTTGTTGAAGTTGTAGATCTTGTTGAAGTTGTAGATCTTGTTGAAGTTGTAGATCTTGTTGAAGTTGTAGATCTTGTTGATCTTGTTGAAGTTGTAGATCTTGTTGATCTTGTAGATCTTGTTGATCTTGTTGAAGTTGTTGATCTTGTTGAAGTTGTTGATCTTGAAGTTGTTGATCTTGTTGAAGTTGTAGATCTTGTTGAAGTTGTAGATCTTGTTGAAGTTGTAGATCTTGTTGATCTTGTTGAAGTTGTAGATCTTGTTGAAGTTGTAGATCTTGTTGAAGTTGTTGATCTTGTTGAAGTTGTAGATCTTGTTGAAGTTGTAGATCTTGTTGAAGTTGTAGATCTTGTTGAAGTTGTAGATCTTGTTGAAGTTGTAGATCTTGTTGAAGTTGATCTTGTTGAAGTTGTAGATCTTGTTGATCTTGTTGAAGTTGTAGATCTTGTTGAAGTTGTAGATCTTGTTGAAGTTGTTGATCTTGTTGAAGTTGTAGATCTTGTTGAAGTTGTAGATCTTGTTGAAGTTGTAGATCTTGTTGAAGTTGTAGATCTTGTTGAAGTTGTAGATCTTGTTGAAGTTGTAGATCTTGTTGATCTTGTTGAAGTTGTAGATCTTGTTGATCTTGTAGATCTTGTTGATCTTGTTGAAGTTGTTGATCTTGTTGAAGTTGTTGATCTTGAAGTTGTTGATCTTGTTGAAGTTTTAGATCTTGTTGATCTTGTTGAAGTTGTAGATCTTGTTGAAGTTGTTGATCTTGAAGTTGTAGATCTCGTTGATCTTGTTGAAGTGGTTGATCTTGAAGTTGTTGATCTTGTTGAAGTTTTAGATCTTGTTGATCTTGTTGAAGTTGTAGATCTTGTTGAAGTTGTTGATCTTGAAGTTGTAGATCTCGTTGATCTTGTTGAAGTTGTAGATCTTGTTGATCTTGTTGAAGTTGTAGATCTTGTTGAAGTTGTAGATCTCGTTATATCTTGTTGAAGTTGTTGATCTTGTTGAAGTTGTAGATCTTGTTGATCTTATTGAAGTTGTATATCGTGTTGATCTTGTTGAAGTTGTATATCGTGTTGATCTTGTTGAAGTTGTATATCGTGTTGATCTTGTTGAAGTTGTATATCGTGTTGATCTTGTTGAAGTTGTTTATCTTGTTGAAGTTGTTTATCTTGTTGAAGTTGTAGATCTTGTTGAAGTTGTATATCGTGTTGATCTTGTTGAAGTTGTATATCGTGTTGATCTTGTTGAAGTTGTTTATCTTGTTGAAGTTGTAGATCTTGTTGAAGTTGTATATCGTGTTGATCTTGTTGAAGTTGTAGATCTTGTTGAAGTTGTAGATCTTGTTGAAGTTGTAGATCTTGTTGATCTTGTTGAAGTTGTAGATCTTGTTGATCTTGTTGAAGTTGTAGATCTTGTTGAAGTTGTAGATCTTGTTGAAGTTGTAGATCTTGTTGATCTTGTTGAAGTTGTAGATCTTGTTGATCTTGTTGAAGTTGTAGATCTTGTTGAAGTTGTAGATCTTGTTGAAGTTGTATATCGTGTTGATCTTGTTGAAGTTGTAGATCTTGTTGAAGTTGTAGATCTTGTTGAAGTTGTAGATCTTGTTGAAGTTGTTGATCTTGTTGAAGTTTACGGAATGCTATTTGTTCTACGTATTGTAGAATATTAAGTTGTTCAATAAATCCGTCAATATACAGTGAATATACCGGATGTTCAATACAGTGATCACAAATGCAATTTGCGTTTCTGTTTGAAGACAATTCTGTATGTAGAATTTCTTCCTCTTCTGGTTGGTGAATTTCTTCCTCTTCTGGTTGATGAAAATCAGCCATTGTACATTAAAACAAGTACGATATGTGTATTTATACTGTAGAATAATAAGGTTGTGACGACACAACATATATGATGAGGATATGCAGCTGCATTAAATAAGTTTAGGTTACATAAGTTGTTTTTCTAGAGAATAAATATCTAGGATAAATAGGTACAGATTTTCGCTGCATTAAAGGTCAAGTTTAAGTTATGGAAGTAATTATTGCAAGGATAAGGTTATAACAGCATGTGGCAAGGACAAATTGCAACACATCAGGTTTGTACGCTGTAAGTACAAGTTGCGTTATATAAGTTGTTTATTGCATAGGAAGAATTGCCAAGAACTGCTTAATGCATTTCATTACATTGCAACACATCCACTTGGGAGAAAATGTTCAAGTTATATAAGCTGAGTATTTTTCTGTAAATTATACACTTGTATACACATTAATGCAGGAAACACGGGGAAAAGCATAGTTTTTTCTGATTATGTAAGTAAAAAATGGAGCATTTTTCTATTTTATCTCATAGATAAAAACAAAAGTTTTCTTCTACATTTACAGAAACTGTAATATTAGTAAATGAAATGAACGTAGATGATGAAATTGATATGGAGTATATACATTTTATATTTAACGAATTTTTAGAATTTGCTAATCGAGAATTATTACAATACAAACCTAGTTATATGGACCATTAAAATGTACATGTGTATATACAGAAATACAAACAGGAAATTGTTTTAGTGCTTGTCAAAATTGTACACAAAACAAAGGTATAATAACTATCGAAAATAATGACATTTTATGTCTTCCAAGATCAATTGCTGTGGCAATTGCAAAAATTAATGGCAAAAATTATGCTTCTATAAAGAAATGTGGAAAAATTCAAACTGAGCAAACAATGAATTTGTGTGAACTTGTAAACAAAAATACAGGATTTACACTGGATGATATACTTTGTTTTGAAAAAAAACTAAAAAATAACTTCATTTTCAGTATTACTGGAGATCATGGAAGAAATGTATTATATAAATCTTTAATAAATAGTAACAAACATAGATTTAATATATCATAATAATCATTTTAATGATATTGCGGACTTACACAGAGCATTTAAATGTAAATATTATTGTAGGGAATGTGATTCCCCGTTTAAAAGTATGAAAGAGAAACACCGTTGTAATTTTTTATGTTCTAAGTGTCATCTTCAAAGTGGCAGTCAATTTAACGAATTTATATACTGCCAAAACTGTAATCGCTATTTTAAAGGTCAAATTTGTTATGATAATCATTTTAAAAATGTGTATTTTATCCACGAAAAATATCTGTGATACAGAAAAAGTTTGTAGCAGTTTTAAATTATATAATTTAAGAAAAAGAAAAGAACCTCTTATATGTGGTGAAACCTATTGTTTTGTATGTAAAAAATATGAAAAATCAAATCATTTGTTATATTCAACCTTATAAAAATAGACAATTAAGTAAGAATTTTATAATATTTTTTATTGATTTTGAATGTACGCAGGAAAAACCATTTAATTTACAAAGCGATAAATTTGAACATAGCCAAATTTGTGATAAATGTATTGATATTTATACAAAATTGGAAATTTGTCATAAATGTGTAAAGGAATGGATATTTAAAAAAGATCCAGTACGAGAATTAATAGAATATATTACACTACCACGTATAATACTTAAAGATGTAACTGTTATTGCACATACTTTAAAATCATATGACGGTCACATTTTGCTTAAGTATGTGGCTGGCACGTTAGGTTGGACACCTGACTTAATAATGAATGGTACAAGAATATATAGAATAAAATATAAAAATATAACGTTTTTAGATTCTTTAAATTTTATACCAATATCGCTAGCTAGATTTTCAAAAACATTTCAATTAGAAGAAACAAAAGGATATTTTCCATATTTATTTAATACGAAGGAAAATGAGCATTGTTGGAAATATACCTACCTGATCGAAAATACTGTTGTCCGTAGTCTGTCTGTAGACGGAAGAAAATAATTTGAAAAATGGCACATAGAAAAAGAACAATCTGGTTATATGTATGATATGCAAAAAGAACTTGTAGATTACTGTCGAATGGATGTTCAATTACTGTTTTGTAGCTTCTAAATTCAGAAAAGAATTTATAAATGAAAATGGTGTAGATCCCTTTAGAGAGTGTATAACAATTGCAAATGCATGTATGAACGTATACAGTAAACGTTTTATGCCTATAAATACAATTTCCGTGATCCCTTCAGGAGATATCGTCTAGGAAACAATCTCGTATGGCACTTATTTGGCTTGGTTAGAAAGAAAAGAAGGTACTTTTATACAACATTCACTAAACAGTAGAGATAAAAATTTTAGATCATAAAGTAGATGGATATAAACAAGATGATAAAATCGTTTACTTTTATCACGGATGTTTTTGTCATGGATGCTTAAGTGTTTTAAAGATAGATCTTCATACATTTATGCTTCACACTATGAAACTGAATTCTAGATATGAATCAACTGAAAGAACGACAAATCAAATAAGAAAAGCTTTGTATAGTGTAGTGGAGTTATGGGAATGTGAGTTTAAAACTATGATAGAAGCTAATGAAGAACTTAAACAATTTGTAAACAATTTTGCATCTAAGATTCCTGAACCTCTTGAACCACGAGACGTGTTTTATGGAGGACGAACAAATTGTATTAAGTCATATCATGAAATAGAAGACAAAAGATATTTTACTACGATGTATGTAGTTTATATCCTTTTGTTAATAAAACTAAATCATATCCAGTTGGACATCCAACAATATATTACGAAGCTAATAAGTTTCCAGATTTACATCTCATTCAAGGAGGAATAATAAAATGTGAAATATTACGTCCTGTTGACCTCTATCACCCTGTATTACCTCTACGTATAAATGGAAAGTTAATTTTTCTTTGTTTTAGTTGTGCACAACTAGAAAACCAAACTACATGCAACCATAGTGATGAAGAGATGTTTAAGTAGTACATGGGTTTTAGACGAAGTTAAAGTAGCTATTGGTGAAGGTTAAAAATGATAAAAATTCATGAAATATGGGAATATCAAATGGTAAGATATGGTTCTAAAACAAAAGAACGTGGTCTTTTTGAAAATTATGTAAATCAGTTTTTAAAAATAAAGACTGAATCTTCGGGTTGGCCTACACAGTGTAATACTGAAGAGAAAAAAAAGGAGTTCATTGTAAGTTTTGAAGAAAAGGAAGGAATAAAATTAAATAATGATAGGATCGCTCTTAATCCTGGAAAACGTGAATTAAGTAAATTAATGTTAAATTCATTTTGGGGAAAATATGGGCAGAGATAATTTACCAACAACGGAATTAATAACTAAATATTCTCGTCTTATAGAACTTTTAAACAATCCAAGTGTAGAGGTTCATACATACCTTCCAGTAACAATGTTGTTACGCCTACTCGAATGTTGTTTATGTTGTTTGGAGCAATGTTAAAGTCAAAAAAAAAAGTATTAATACTAACATAGTTATTGCTGCTTATACTACAGCTCATGCTCGTCTTGAGCTTTATTCATATCTTAAGAAATTAAACAAACGTGTTTTATATTTTGATACAGATTCTGTGATAGCAAAGTATAAACCAGGAGACTGGATACCGCATTAAGGGTCTTTTCTTGGATGTATGACTAATGAATTTGAAAAATATGGTAAAGAAGCTTATATAGATAAATTTATTTCTACTGGTCCTAAAAGTTATGCATTTAGAATTAAATTTGGGAATAACACAAAAATAATATGTAAAATTAAAGGAATTACGTTAAATTTTAAAAATCTGTAAAGTATAAATGAAAAGGTAATGACTGATATTGTTCTAAAAATAATATAATAATCACGTTACATGGTACTCAAATTGCTAGAAAGCCTTTATGGAATTTAGTAACTGAACCATCTATTAAAACTTTTCGTTTAGTAGTAAATAAACGAAAAAGAATTTCAAATTTTGATACAGTACCTTATGGATATAAAAAAATATGCTGTTAATGTTAATAATAAAATAAGTTGAAAACATTTGTTTACTTTAGTACTAATAAATGTCTTCAGAATCGGACGATGAATATACAAGTTATAATTTAGACGATTTATCAAATATTAAACCTCTACATTTACCATCTAAACGAAAATCTAATCAAAAACTTTCATTTTTTAATAAGATTCCTAAGTTATCCATTTCAAATCAATCACTTAAACGTAATATAGATTCTAAAAATATATTTTTAATAAAGTTCCCAGATTATCAGTTTTAAATAAAACCAAAAAAAAAAAAAAAAAAAAAAAAACGAACTAAAAATAACGGTGTTTTCGATTCTAACTTATTTAATCCGAAAAGAAACCACAAGCATTTGATTTAATTAATGTACTTTTTAATTCAAGTTCATACCATCTAAACGTAAAGCGGAAAATTATGATTCAGATACACTTTTAAATTTTAAAACAAAAAAAGGAAAAGTTAGAATTCTCATGATACTATAACCAAGGATGGATTTGATACCTTTAAAACGTCAAATTTACCATTAGATCAAATATTTAGACCTTATCAGATATAAGATTCTAAGTTAGAAAACAAAAAAGATAGATCGTTACACAAAAAAGATATACACCATATGATATAGCTAAAAATCAAACATTTTTAAACAAGAGTACGGGGAAAAAATCAATGCTAGGAAAATTGAAGAAATAAAAGATCTATCTCAAGAAAATATTACAGATAAAAATGTAAAAAAAGTTAATGTGGGGAAAAACATTGAAATGAAAGATATATCCAAAGAAGTTGTGGATGAAAATTTTAAAAAGTTTAAAAAAATTAATGCAGGTAAACTTGTAGAAATGAAAGATACATCTCAAGGAGATGTTGTGGATGAAAACTTTAAAAAGTTTAAAAAAGTTAATGCAGGTCAACTTGTAGAAATGAAAAATGTATTTTCAAATAGCAATGATTTAGTAAATGAAATGCCGTCAGAAATAATTGATCCTAATACAACAAAGTTTAAATTTCCTAGTACGATGCTCGCCAGTCTGTTGGCCTGGGCCTTACACTGTCGTCAGTTTTAGGCAACGACCCAGTATCTGTGAATACAGTGCTGCGGTTTTGTTCCACAATTGATTTTATGAAGCAAGTGTAAGGATATTTTATTTTAGAGATTTTAGCCTTTTAGATGGCCGTATTTTTGGGTTTTTTAACGTTTTAGTGTATTTTACTTTGTAGCAATTTTAAGTTTCTGTTTTTAGCATTTTAAATGAAACGTTTTAATAGTTGTTTAGAGGTTTTTTATCTATTTTAACCGTAGATTTTTAGTTTTTAATGGGAGATGTTTTAACACTTGACGGTATGTAATTTTACTTCTGGACTCGGGGCCCTAATGACCAAGTTGTCGACGGGCCCTTAAACCCGACACACTCACCCCCCTAGTACGATGCAGGTTGCAGGTCGTTCGCGTACTGGCAAATCCACATTTGTTAGAAATTTGTTAAAAACGCTAATGAATTATTTAGTGAACCGATAAAAAGATGTTTATGGTGTCATCCTTCCGAATATCCACCTTCTGCTAATGCTGAACGAGAATTTAATAATTGTACATTTAATGTACAAATGCATGAAGGAGTACCCGATTTGGAATTGGTTAGAAACGGCGATTTAGTTGTTCTAGATGATTCAATGTATGAAGCAGAAAATAACATCAAAGTTTTTCACCAAAGATTCACACCATAAAAATTTTGGAGTAATTTATATACTACAAAATATTTTTCCACAAGGAAAAAAATTTAGAACTGTCTCTCAATTCAAATTATACTGTCACCCATGGCATTATTGTCGGCACTACCGCAAAGGAGCCGAAGGAAAGAGACAGAATGGCCACATTGTTGGGGCGCTTGCCGAAAGAGAGAAAAGGATAGGCTTCTGGAATCTTCTGCTTTGTATTTCACCGCAATAACTGAACTTTCCAGAATAGTGCCTGGGAGATATAAATAGCGGTAAAGTGCGACAGACAGTGGACAGACGTATGTGAAGCGTTGAGTAGTGCCGACGGAAAGAAGAGACGTATGCGAAGCGTTGAGGAGTCGTGCCGACGGAGAAGGGACAGTTTTGTGTTACGAATGAGGAGCCGTGCTGTGAGTGAATCGGAAAAGACTTTCTTGCTGTTGCAACGAGTGTATAAAGTTACAGTTTACGGAAATAAAAGTGTACCTTTATCTAGACTACATCTGTCTACTTTACACCCAACCACCAGTCACAATATTATAGTGTTTAAAAACAAGAGACAAATTGCAAGTAGATTATTTAAAAAACTTAAACCGAGAAGATAAAAATTGTTACTGGAAGCGTTTGAAAAAGCTACAGAAAAACCACACGGGTATTTAATATTAGACTACTCAGTACACTCCTGTTAAATATCGATACAGAACAGGAATTTTACCTAAAGAAGTATTGTCCTGTTTCATTTCCAAAAAGAAAAATGGTGCCTAGCTTACCTCCAAAAGTTTTTAAAAAAGTATGTGAATTATCTTCATCCACAGTTGCAAAACAGTGGAAATCTTGCAGTTCTTAGTAAAGCAAAACCTAAGTTACGGAAAAAAAATTTTAAGTGAAGCAAATACTGAGCTGGTAAAAGCTATTTCTGAATGCGTATTAAACGTTAGTAACGGGAAGGTACCAATATCTAATAAATGTAAGAGTCGTTTAAAAAGGCATACAAAATTGTGGAGAAAGTTAGTAGATAAAAAAAAACTTCTTTTAAGAAAAAGAAAAAGGAGGATTTTTACCAGCGTTTATATTACCAGTATTAGGTGCATTAGGAAGCGCATTAATATCTAAATTTGTTTAAAATCATGAAATATGGAAAACAGATTGTTACTTTACCCACAACCTGAAAGATTAAAAAAATAAACATTGATAAAACGATGGAAAATTTAACAAATGATATAGACTATAGAAAACCAAACCATGTCACCTGATGAAAAAAGGAAATTACTTAAGCATAAATTAATTCTGATATAGTATCAAAGCTTCAAAAGCCGTATGTACAATCTAAAAATTCTAACAGAGAAAAAGAACATGAAGAATTAAATTTTAATAGTGATTGGGAAACTGAACAGCAAAAAGCGACAATTAAAAAACAAAACTAAAAAAGGGTAAAAAAGAATCAATTAAAAAATAAAAACAGAACCTAATATCGATATAAGATATAAGCCTTACAACTTACGTTCTATTACATCAAAATGGCAAAAACTTTAACCGAAAAAGATAAATCTATACTACATAAATATAAAATTGATCACTATGCAGGCCTTGGTAATGTTAATAAGCTTCATAAAGCTACAGGTATTTCTAAACAAAAAATAAATATTTAGAAGGACAAGGTGCATATACTTTTCATAAATATGTAAAAAAACGATTTCCTACTAAATACTCTCACGTTACAAATATTGGCGATTTATGGGAAAGTGACTTAAACATATTAAGCAATATTAAAGATTATAATAAATCTTACATTTATATTTTAACCATTATAGATGTTTTTTCTAAATATGCATGGGCAGTGCCCACAACCAGGATATCCTTATAAATCATATTTTCAAACACTTAAATTATTCCACTGATGCTATGGATACATGGTTACAATCGTCCCTTTGGAAATTAGATGAGTGGTAAAATGAATGATATAAACGAAAATGCTGGTCTAAAATGGCGATATAATATAACTAAAGAAAGTGAATAACTAAAGAATTTGAAACGATGGGATGTTTATACATCGATGTATGTAGTCAAGATAAATGTTTATTAAATAATGTATCTGTAACTATAAAACTAACCCCTTCTGCTCCAGAATTTCATCTTATTGGAAAAGGAAAAACTCTAACTTCTGCAAAGTTATCCCTTAAACGCGTATATCCATCTCCTACTATAGTATTAGCTCATCATGAAGCATTGACATAGGAGTAGACTTTCAACCATATAACATCCCAAAAGGTACAATAAGTAAAACAATAAATTATATTTTTGTAGGAAAAATTCCTCGCAGAATGATAATAGCTTTTACAACAAATAAGGCATATAGAGGCGCTTTTAATGAAAAGCCATATAATTTAGGTAATTTTGACATTAATCACTGCCAATTATTTGTTCAAGGGCAACCAATACCCTTACAACCATTAACTCCAGATGTTAAAGCAAAGAAATTTTTACTATGCTATCAACTTTAAAAGATGGATTAGGAATTGGTTGTGATGATCGAGGACATTCCATTCCTTTAGAATATTATGAAACCGGTTACACAATATTAGTTTTGATTTAACATCAGATATGAGCGCTCGCGGGTCCTATATTTCCGGTTCACAGCACGGAACTGTTTCTATTCTTATTGGTTTTAAAAATGCTTTAAGTGAACCAGTAACAATGCTTTTTTTTTTTAATTTATTTATTATTTGAAGTCGCTTCAACATAAAAGTCATATCGCGACTAAACATTGAGGAAAAAAAAAAGGAGGAAACATATGAAGTTTACAATGAGTAACAATGCTTGTATGTTCAGAATACCAAAAACTTTTAGAAATAGACGCAAATTGATCAATATACGTGTCATAATGAATACTGATCAAATACATACGTTTTTAAGCAAAAATCCTTACACTCGTCCTTATTTTTATTGGTGTATTTGCTCGCGATCAAATTCCAAAAAAACAAATATTTAATTTTCCTATCGCAATGGTAATAAACACATATCCTAGTAATAAACCAGGACAACATTGCACAGATGTACTAATCTACTTCCACATATTTTAAAGAGATGTGCTAATAAATTTAATGTAATATTTACAAAACGAAAAGAAAAAGTTAAATTTCTTCAATCAATAACCGGTCGCACTATAATAAATATAGATGAAATTGAAGTTTATGATGAATCCTTTGCTACATTTAATGCTAATCCATGTATGCACGCCTGTCATAAAATACCTATTCTTAATTGTTCTCAAAGAAATGTTATAAATATTTCTATGTGGTACTCACATATAGCTAATAGACGAAATGTTTATCCATGTGACCCTAAACCAAATGCATCACGTATCCCCTCCGATTTGAACCACAATCCAATTAATTTTGAATCTACCATTTACGATGTATATATTAATGATTTGTTTTAGATTGTATGTCTCAGTAGTCAGTGATCTGTGGTGGAAGAATTACATCATTGTTTGAAAACGGAGAAGCCATTAAATCAAGTTCTAAATGATGTAAATTTTTAAAAATATTTTTATTTATTAAATATATATTATACATTATACTTTTTAAAAAAAAAAAAAACACTTATTTTTTCAGGTCTTCAGATGCTAAAAGACCGAAACTAGCTGAAAATGAAAATGAAAAATGTTTACTAAAAATGCAAATAACTAAACATTAATTGGTATTCAAAATAATATTTACTTTTTAGACCATGCACAAAAAAAAAAAAAAAAAAAAAAAAAAACCTTAATGTGTAGGATTTTCTCCAGAATTTCCTTATAATTTACGAATAACTATTTCTAAATGTGGCATAACATCGTGGTGTAATTTTATGACTTAAATGAGTGGAAAAATTTAATTCATTGCATAAACTGTATTGACACAGGTTCTAAAAAGGAAAATTTTAAATGGAGGTGCAATTTAACTGAAGAATTACATTTAGACATAAAATACGTATTTAGAACACAAAATGTCATATCCTAAATATATTTTGCTGTTCGGCCGCGTTGGCGACACGGATTGTTACGAAACGGGCCGGCAATTGTGGGCTATCGCGAACTCGGCTGCACTTTTGCAGCGTCGCGAAAGTGCATTGGCGTGCTGCCAACATTTACACTGGGCACTATAAAAGGAAGGATTTTCATGCAATATTTTGTACTCATCTTAAACGTCGTGAAGATGGCTAAACCGGTGACTCACACTACAAACCCTGGCGTTGGTTATTTGACCACTGATAACTATGACGCAGTGAACTTTATTGTTCAATTTCTGGAGCAGGAGCAGTCAATTAAGCTGGTGATTTCACATCTGCAGTTTGCGACTAGACGTGATGTTGCTTGCGGATGTGTATGAAACGTTTCGAAGCAATGCTTTTACCGCCAATGGAATAGATCCTGTTTACTTTCAGGTATTGCCTTCCTGCACATGGTATTGTGCAGTAAAGCATAACCCCAATAGGATCCGACTAGTCAATAACAAATAGCTATACACCTTGATTCAAAAACAGATACGCGGTGGGATATCGCAATGTGGCTTGCGGCACGCTTATGTTAAAAATGCTCATGAGCACATATTGTTTCTGGATATCAATTCTCTTTATAGCAAGGTCATGACTTAAAACTGCCGACCAAGCTCCAGACGAGCGTGCCAGATTTGCCGGTTGACTGGTTGACCTGGGACCCCGCAGGCGATAAGTGTTCCATAGCATTGGTAGACATTACCTAGTACGATATGCACTGACTTTCCTCTCGCACCTGAGCATTACAACTATGTACAGCATGGACTTATCATTTCGAAGGTATATTTAGTTTGGATTTTTAACCAGGAAGCTATGTTCAAGTCGTATGTCGAAACGAATGTTGCCAAACGACGGGAACACAGCAATAAGAAAGCTCTCTAAGACTTGTACAAACTGCTTAATAATAGCCTATACGGGAAAACACTAGAAAATACTTTAATATCTGAGGATAGGAAGCGTGTGGTATCGAAGGATGGGGTTCACACCTTACCTCATGGATACAAAGGTATCAAGTACGTGAACAATATGTAAAACTTTATTATTTTATTGTACACTTTGTTTTTATACAATAAATACAATGATTATGTAAGAAATGGAAGTGTTTGTCCAACATAACTCTGTACACCTGTCCTCAATGAACCTCTGGCCCTCAATTGAGTCATATCCAATGAAGCCATGGCTGAAATCTCATCCCTAAATATGAACAAATCCTGAAATGACTGCTCCAGCATACACGAGGCACGCTGCTTCATCAGGATGCCATTACTCTTGTGTATTGGCACCATGGTGAAAAAGTGATGTTGCAGCGGCTTGTATTGTGCATGGAGCCACTGATGTCCCAATGCAGCCGTACTTCTATGCATTTTCGGATTAAAGGTACTTGGCCAAGGTGTAAAACCCACCTTCCACAGTGTCATCTGTTTTCTGCTCGGTACCTTTAACCGAGAAGTAAGAAAATATACTAGGAATAGTAGTATTTATTTCGTTGGGGTATAAGACCTCGCCGTCTAAGTTTGTTTCTATATCAAATTCGATGGTATCGGATGCACCCACTATCTCAATTTTATCTAAATTTTTGCATTTGGATATGGCTCGCTTATCTAGGGACCAGTTACTATTTGAATCATCCTGATCACCCTTCTCGTCCACTACACCATATGCACATGTTAATCGTTCCCATGCACGATCCTCATCGGATGAGGCAGCAGCTAACAGTTCATATCTTTGAGAATCCAAGTCATTTAACACGTAACCATGATACATCTTATTTCTGTTCATTAAATTTCCGTGTATGTTGTGATCTATCCCCATAATCTTGACTGTTTCGAAATCATCGGTATTTGGTAATTTTAGCATCTGATTCTTTCTGTTCATTCCCACCAGATCTGAATATTTTATAGCTGTAGGCGCATCTTTATTAGACAAAGTATATCCAGTTGTAACAAAGTACTTAGGCATATAGTGTATTATTTTCCTCTGCTGTACAAAAGAAGACATCTCCGTAGGTGTGTTACTTTTCACTTGCAATTCGTCCGTTAACACTATAAAGTTTGCCATCCTCACGTGACGGTATGTATGCGAAACCCTAAGCAACAAGGTAGTACACTAGGTATCACTTTAATCATCTCATCCAACACCGGCAGGAGTGCTATGCTAATTGGCAACGTGCTGAGACCGGTATCTATCTCTTCCCAAGACCTTTGGACAAACGAAAATAAATGTCACATGTTTAAAGGGAAGTGGTCGAGGAATCGGTGAGACACTTTCTCCAGGAATGATGCCATGTTGTCCAGGATTCCCGGTTCCGCCACTGCTACCTGGAACTGAACGTGCCACACGTACACCTGCTTCCTCCGGTACATCGACTTCGTCGTCATCGTGCCGTGGACGGCTCGGAGGTGGTGTCTACTGAGGGTGCGTTTTCGAGAAAAGGTTCCTCCTGAGCGCAGCATTCTTAAATCCTGTCGCACATAAATAGGACCCAGTCAGCAACCTGTTCAGGTGTAATGTAATTCTCACAATAAAAGGGTTCACTAAACTCATAAGCAACCATCCTTGTTTGAAATGCCTCTTCATCCTTTGGATTTAAAAAACCTTTGCCAAGCTTTAAGTGATTTCCCGTCATAAACACAGGTGTACGTATTAAATCCTGTTTAGGCATATACTTCTTACCCACCTGCAAATTAGCACCTCCCAATATATTTTTCATATCACACGTACCATCAGTAGTAAAAGGTTCTTCAAGAAGTATCAGAGACTTGTTTAGAAAGTTTTCGTACGAAAACTCAGACATGGAATTGGCAGAGCTAGCGTAACCAGTTATGAAATGTGACGCTATACCCTGTGCTATAAAACTCCTTCCAGAGTTGGAGGGTCCACCGAGGAAGAGGCAGTTGCTCTTTGGCGTCTCAGTATTAAGTACTTTCTTAAGGTTTCTAATAAAATCACCAGGAATAATATTTCGAGCAAAAAGCCCGCTAATTGTATCTCTGCTGTAGCTAATGCCATTCTCTGCACAACTTAATAAGTGCTCAAATCTATCCTGACGTTCTAAAGCAATTCTGTGCTTTATATACAGTGAAATATTGGAATTTATTTGATTTACCAACAAATGGTGATTACTACATGTGCTCAAAATCTTTAGCTATTCTTGAGGTGTACACAAATCGAGCAACGCTGTATATGACGTTGCTCGGTATTTCTTTATTACGTCATACAAATTTTCGGAACCTTTTCGTTGGCGATCCTCCTCGGCCAGCTTGAAGATCTCCGGATCCACCTGCAGTGGGCTCTCGTTCAGGTGAAATTGGGTATACTCTCTTCCGGGATATCAGCTCCAAAAATCTAGTCGACTGTTGCTCTGAATGGTGGCTGCTCAAAGGAACCACTCTGATGTCTCCCTTGTAGTCTCCAAATTTGTCCAAAAAGCTTTCCATGCGTGTAGAATATAAATGTCATTTTAAACCAATATCAAGGAGATGAGCAAATATCCTATTGTAAATGATATATTTTATCATAAAATAAAAGAATCAAAAGAAATGCAAAATTTTATAGCAGCATACTGTAATTATATAAAAGATGTAGCACAATCATCGGTAGGTCTGAGTAATATGACTTACGTTTTACAGAATACATAATATGCGCTACACCAAGAAATTATTACGAAATATGCTTCTTTCTTCATAACCATCTAGTCACGTGTATTGAGAAACTAGAACGTGATCCTGATGTATAAAAGAAAAACAAACTTCACTGTCTCTCATAGTCGCTCTCTTACCGTCTCGCAGCCGTCAACATGACCGCCTTAGAAGAAATGAGGTTTCATACAGAGCTTAACCAGCGAGGTAAAGCAGCTATAATAATATTTTATATTAGCTGTTGGCTTTGGTATTTAAAACTACAAAAAATTGAATGCACATGCACTTCATGTAGCACATGCACAAAGAAATATCAGAATCAGAAATTATATAAAACAAGCAGTCTATTTCTATTTCGTTTATTCGGTAAGATGTCTATTATCGTTTCAGAACCTTTTGATCTAGGAAACAACATTTTTACAAGAATAAAATTTGATTTTAAAAATGAAGTAACTTCATATGGATTTTATCAAGCACAAAACTTTAAAATTTTGTCTACTAATATTTCTACGTTTGAAAATATCAAAATAGTAGAAATTAAAATACTAAAAGATTTCATAAATGATGAAACTAAAATAGCTGAAATGTTTAACATACGCTTTAAACTTTCCAGATTAGATACAACACCAAAAGTAGAAGCAAGAATAACAGTAGTATCTAACGAATATAGGTGTCTGGATCAGCTAATAACACGCCATGGAACATACAATATTCTTCATGAAGATGCCAATGAATGTGTGTTATCTGGTGCCCTGTTCATTCCAAAATTAAATCAAAAAATTGATAATAACTTTTGTCATTTATGTTTTAAAGTAAATACGAGAGATTTAAAAGAAGTGGACAGAGACAGCGTCGTCGCTAAACTTTTTTGTGAAAATTATAAATTAGAAGAAGAAGAAAATGTATATGAAAAGTTTTCATTATGTACAACAATTATAAAAATTATATTAAGTTCAGACAATTCACCTAAAGATTATTTTTAAAAAATTGTATCAGATACATACTGAAGACATTTTAAATCAATGTAGTAATAGCCTTATTATAATATTAAAAAAGCTTAAAAAAATTAATACTACAAATTAATTATATAAGTTAATATTCTTATTGTAACTAATATTTTTTTAAATATAGTATTATTAAAATATGTTCATTGTTATTAAAATATGTACATTGTTTTTAAAAGATATTTTAAATCAATGTAATAGCTTTATTATAGTGTTAAAAACCTTAAAAAATTTTATATTCTTATTGTAACTAATATTTTTTAAAACAATATAGTATTATTAAAAAAATATGTACATTGTATTTTTTCTGAAATAAAAATAAAAAAAAAAGACTACAGCGGAAAGTAGCACGACTTCCTTGAACTGAATTCCAAGGTTAAAGCTTTAAATGTCAAGGTCAAGCTTTGGCGCCAGCTCAAGGTTTTGTTGGGTCTGCTTCCCGCGGTAGCTTTACTACTTACATTCCATTTAAATATCGTCGGCAGTTCTCTACAAATCGGGAAATTTGCAAATAAAGTTAAATGTTGGTTAATTCTTCGTTTGGTTCCATTCCTACCACAACTCACGCATACCCTGCAGATTAGGACCTCTTGCTAGAGCTAGTCCGGACACCAAACACGAGATCTAGGTCTTAAAGGCGACGTCTTCGACAGAGAGGAACGTTTGCGTCAAACTGGAGCTCGGATTTCTGTAGAAAGTTTAAGAAAAGCTGCATCTGAAAAATGTAAGACTGTTACGAGCAAGATTAAGCAAAAGCTTGGAAGAGAATGCAGCCAAAAAATAAAATATTTAACTGACGAAAATGAAATACTTAACGACGATTTAGAAAAAGCAAACGCTGAGACAGCAAGTTTAAAGAAAGAATTAGATGTTAGAAATTATAATTTATTTAGACACAAAAATTTGGTTGACAATATAAAAAAGAGTGCTTATGATATATACGATCAGTTTCAACAATTAAAGGATTTGATTTTTAACTTAACTAAAACGGGGGCGTGTACAGGTAGGGGAGATGATGACGAGGAATCTGATCTGTTTGTAAATCATTATCTTGAGGAATTGCAAGGAGAGGAACAGTAAGAGATAGAAGAGGATGGAAACTGATGAACTGTCATATATTACAAAGTAACAAAAGGTAAATCAATTTTTATATTTTTGTTTATTAAAATTAAAATAACATCGGACACAATGGCTTGTTCACATTAAAAATACGTTGCATGATGTATGTTTTAAAACTTTATTTTGCTTGAAATATTTGCAAAAGAATAACACAGGGTGAAAGCAGTTGCATACTTACAATCTTTGAAGTAGGTACTTATCTTACGTATTCTTTTCTTGATTGTTCATTTTTTAATATATTAAATGTTTTTACAATAAACTGTTCCTGACCCATTTTACCATGTGAAGATCTGAGCAGAAATCTCCAATTCAACTTGTCTTTAAAATCGTTAATAAATTCTTGTGTAAGAATTTGATTTTTGGAAACTTCAATCCAGTCCAGTTGATACGAATATTTTCTCATAATTTTTTCACTTAGCTTTTGATGTACACACATATGTCACTGTATGTCTTTTACATTTTTCAATTACATCATCATTTACATTTTGTATTACGCCAATCCATTTTCAATTTAAATAATCTTGAAATTCAATCATGAAAGTAGCATCTAATTTACATAACATGGAAATTCTGTACCAACTAAATTTGGTACAAAATTTATGAATTACTTCGTTAGAAAAATTAATTGAATGTATTGAAACATTTGTAATATTATTTTTGGTTAGCTTTTCCAAAAAACTGTATCTATATTTATCATAGTACTCCAAGTCATTAAACGCTTTGAACATGTCAGTTAATACATATTCACTAATGTCTTTGTATACACCTAAATAAATTGTTTTATGATGATGTTAACACACAACTGTTGTAATTTCATTATTTTAATAATTACTCGAACCAAATTGTTAACTACCTCTTAATGTTTTTTGTTTGTGTGTTTCACTTGTTTTGTATCGGGTGTTTCAATTTTGTGGATTATTAGTTGCGATACTGCCTTATGTTTATCAATTTTTAGTTTCTTGTTTGATAAATTAAATAATATATAATTTAATGTACCAGTGTAGTCTATCAATCACACCTCCTAAAACAAGTAAATTGTTTAATGCAGCACTTGTGATAACAAGTCCTTAAGTTCCCTTAGGCAACTTTATAGACACTTGTGTCTATTATAACACTACTGCACGGTAATATCTTTTTACGGGTTTAGGATTAAAGAGGTCGTAACCTGCAGATTGATATCTACGAATTGGTGGTTTTGCTGCTGGATCATGCAAACTGAAAAATAACAACTTGATTCTTGCAAATTTGGTGTAATGACAACGTCGTTGTCGTGTTCTTCAGGGTGAGATGTGGTGGCTTCAGAATCCGAGATATCCACGACTTCTTTCTCCTCTGATGTACTGGAAACTGCTTTAATTATCACGACGTCTTCTTCTGAAGTCTCGTTCTGCTGTAGTGCTTTTTTTTTTTTTTTTTCTTGAGAAGAGGCACTAAGTTTTGTATCTTCGTCTTCTGTATTTTGATGTTGCGTTTATTGCTGTGGACTGGACTGAGAAGTATTGTCTTCTTCTGCTTCTCCTGTTATATAATTTTGTGCTAAAACTTCAATAATAATGTCTTGAAGTAAGTAGTTATTGATGTTCTGTGAATATTCGTCGTTCCAACAACATTCAGTGCCCTTTTGATGTGGACAAACCATTGTGTGTAGAAAGCATATATCGCCAAGGTTTTATACTGATTTTGAAGCAATAAAAATGTATATGTACGTAAGCAAAGCCAACAGGTAATATAAAATATTATTATAGATATACAAACCAAGATTAAAGTAATAGATAACATGGTTATAAACGTACCGCTTACCTTTTTATGTTGGAGTTCTTTTTGTAAATTCAAAATTGTCCTCTCCAGTATATGTTATGAAGTAGTCTTTTAAATAAACCACCTTATCTGGTGCCATGTCTTCGAATCGACTTGGTAAAAAGATGTCTCTATTTAAAATCTTAACTATTATTCTTTTTCCATATTTTGTATATACTAATTTTGCGTCTTGAATTAAATATGGGTGATTTTTTTTCAGTTCGTCTGTAGATAATGACTCAACTGCTTTTCCTCGCTGGTTAAGCTCTGTAAGAAACTTCATTTCTTCTAAGGCGTTCACCCCTCCGAAGGAGTGTCGCCTTGCCGTGGCGGAGGGGCTCAGTACCCGATCAGACGGCCTACTAAGTGTGTCTGTGACCACTGGTAGGCAAGAGGTGAGGGGAAGCTAAGAGCATTCCAACGGGTAGATGAGGCTCGGTAGTCTTGGTCGACAACTCATCTAGGAGAAGAGGACTCCGTAATCAAACTCTCCCAGGGGAACCTACTACGGTAGGTCCGGGTATGGCGCACCCGGGGCCCCGAGCCACTCACAATCATTTCACCCCCTCCACCTTCATTAACTGTGCCACGTGCAACGTTTTATGTTGCTTTTTATATCACCCTCTTCCTCTTCTAGGTTTATTCTGATTATTAGTTTGTAAGTTCCTAGATTTATAACTCCTGTGTCACCAGCAGGGATCTTTCCTATCTCCGTGGTGCTGGCCCACTGAAGCTTAAAAATGTCGATGTGTCCTAGTTATTGGATCGCCATTTGAAGCTGAAGTCGTTGGTGACGTGGTGTTACCCTTTGAAGTGTTTTGCTCCGGCTAGTTCTGCAAGAGATCTCTTACTTTTATCTCGGGTTTGCGTAAGTGTAATGGACAACCCAAGAACAACTTTGCATATCATTTATTGCGTATTAAATATTTTCGGGAGCTATGCCGAAAATATTTGTATCTGTAGAGGAATCGCACTCACATCCGCGCAGCACGACCTGCCGTACTGGTCTCTGGTTGAGTAGTCACCAGACGCTTTCTCTCTTACCCACGCTAAGAAAACCGTTCCCTTCAATTTTGAATGTCATGACGTCATCCAAGAAAGCCTCGTATCCAAAATGCTATTTCCTTTTCCCGCAATTTAGAAATGTCCCTTTCTATTATAACATGTTCTTTTATGAATTTCGAATATATAATTACCTTTTTAGGATTAAACGATGTTTACTTTATATTTTATTAAATATATCGCGCGACTTTTAAGGTTTGTAGAACTGACTTTCGAACGTGTATTTAAACTATGTGGTATGACGTCATGACTCGTTAATTTCAAACCAATAATGTGTTTATCCTACAACTTTAACGACTATTATTTACTCATATCTTGCTCACCTTACAACACTTCCTGCTCTATTATCTATTTATGTTATTACTTAACACTTATCGCAAATCTCACATCCGGCAATTAAATTAAAACGTGTCTTTTTCAAAAGCCCATTCGATCGGAAATCTAAAATTCGGTATCAAATGCCCCCATTTATGTTATTTTATTATTTTATAATAAAATAATGTAAATGTCTTGCTCGAAAGAAAAATTAAAAATTACTCCTGTATTTTGAATAATCGGCAACACTCCCATTATATACAATTTTCAATTACACTGTTTTTGAAATTGGTTATTAATACATTTTCTCATTAATCTTTTTAACATGACAAACAATTATACACTTGACTTAACATTAATCCTTAAATACTAATTACAATATGTTATGGTTTCTTCTGTGAAGCTTTTATATAAAGGTTAAATTTCAAGAGTCTTTCTTTATACTTCCTTCTTTTAGTTCATGTTTGCTCACTTCGCTCTCACTATCACTTGCACTGTGATTTTTTTTTTCACTTTTGTTATTGTAACACATATCTGTACTATATCCTTTAAGCACTAAAATGTACATATATTTATATAAATCCATTACACTCTTCAGACAAGTTCTTTCTTTGTCTTGCTGTGATAACTATCTATACATCTAAATATTTTAACAAATGTTTACAAATTAAATATTCTGTTTTCTCTCTATGCGGAGATGAACATTTTAACAATCTTTCTGAAGCTGTTATTGTGAGCTCTATACAATATATTTTTAAGTTCTTTGTAGTATATAGCAATTCACATTCTGCATTTTTCATGAATATGTAAGTACCTGACCAATGTATGGTTTTCAAGTAAGCTAACATTTAAAGTTTATCTCAAAGCTGATTGGGCGCCAATATACAAATGACACTTCCAATTTTTCTTTTACATTAAATCAAGGTTCCAAGGCACCACACGGTTTCTTGTATGGTCGAAGGAGTTGATTATGCCATCTTCCCAGACATTTTTCATTTTTAACATCTTTTAATTCATAGGTATGATAACCAAATTTTGATATAATTTCTGCAGGACCTTTATATAACAATTCCATCCTTTTGTTCCTACCTCGCAATGCACTTGATAACTTATGGTCTTTAACTAGTACCCAATCGCCTATCTTAGGTTCCCATTTATGTTTTCTACTCTTTTTCTTTAATTTTCGCTTCTCTGCCTTTTTCTTGATTCGTTCAAAAGCAATTTTCGCTCTTTCTTCCTCACTTAACTGAATGTCATTAATTTTCAGTGTTTTTGGTACCCCGATCAATATTGGTTCTGGTTCAATTCCTAACATTAATTTTATTGGTGCAAACCCAGTAGTTACATTAATGGTATGATTGATAATCTTTTCTATCAATGGACAATATTTCACCCAATCCTTGTGATTATGATGTGTAAGTACACGTAAATAAATTCCTATATCTCGGAGGACACGTTCTGTTGGATTCCCTGATGGAAAGTATGATGAACAATAATTTAGTTTTCTCGCATCTAATGTCACCCTAATCTTTCCATTGGCCTTATTCACAATACATAGGGGATTCACAAATTCTGAATTCGAAATTTCAATAACCTCATCTTCTAACATTGACTTTATAACTGCATCTACCTCTTCTCTTATTGTACTAGGGATAGCTCTCGCTTTATGTGTAAAAGGTTTGATGGGTATCATCTCAAACGAATGAGTATAAATATTACATTTACCAGGTTTTTCAGAGAATACTTCTTTATTTCGGATTAATATTTCAAACAGTTTATCCCTCTGTTGTTCATTTAGTTGATCAGCCTGAGTTACCTTTTCCCTCAACAATTCTTCTAAGTCTTCACTACTCTCCCTATCATAGTACCTAGTTGCATCAGAAACCCTCAAATTGTCTATGAAATCATTTTTATCCCATTCTACATTTTCTTTATTATCGACACTGTACTCTTTGACATTTACTTCAGTTAATTCCATAGCTCCTACTTTAACATATTCTACAAAGAATGTATCCCCTTGGATTTCTTCTTCCTCTTTTTCTCGTACAATAGTTTCTGAACTACTATCTTCCACAAAAGGCACTATAATGGTCTCATCTTCAACTTTCATTTCTACAATCATGTTTTTAAAATTCACCACAGCTTCCCAGGCATAAAGACAATCACAACCTATTATAATATCTGTCACAAGTCTTCCTACAATCAGAAATAAAATTCCTAGTATTCTCCCATTTATTTCAATATTTATCATTGCTTGAAATTTTACTCTCTTTTCGTTTTCCCACAGCTAGCGAGCAATATATCCCATTAACTGGTAAAGACATTACTTTAAAACCACTACTTTGTAAATTATCATAAAAATTTTGTGAGCATACTGTGCTATTTGATCCCGTATCTATAATTGCATTGTACTGTTTTCCATTTACTCCAATTTTGATTTTAGGTGGATCTCCTACTTTTTCGTTTTCGTCGATTATATTTTTCCATTCTCTTTTCTTTTGTATCATCATTTGCCTTCCAGGACTATTTATTTCCGAGTACTTATCACAATCATTACTAGGATACCCAGTTCTCACTGAAGGCGCGTTTGACCGGGTCTGGCGTTTCCCTGATTTTTATGTATTGCTCCTGTACTATTTCCCGAATTGTTACTTCTGTTTTCCTGCATTAAATCGGGGTTACTTCCTACCATGTTTTTGACCGTGTTAATGGCCTCAACCATTTCCGCATTTTCGGGGGAATTTCGTCCATTAGAATACCTTTCTTCCTGTCTTGGTGACCTCGGTCTAAACTCATTATCTCCGTTTGTCCAATACCCATCATTTGAATTTCTACTATGTCCAAAATAACGTCCCCGTCTACCTCGATCAAATCTATTTGTATTCATATAATTCACCCTTATATTTCTTCCCCTTTGATTACCATTTCTATTTTGGTGACGCCCTTCCTGGTTATATCTACCTTGATTTTCCCACCGGAATGATTCCATCCTTGGTACTGGTCCTTTATATCTTTCCCTAATCTCACTTCTATTCTGATAATACTGTGCCCCTTGCCCGAAAGAATTTACAGTTTCTTTTTCTTCATATTTATTTCCAAATGCGTGTTTTGGCTTATTGACTTCTAAGGCTGATAATAATTCGATCATAGCTGCAATGCTATCGGGTCGGGCTATGATTAGGTAGTGTTGAAGCGTTTCCGGAAAATGTGGAGTAACTATATTTATTAGATCTTTTTCATCTAAGGGAGGATCCAACATCTTCGATTTTCTCGCTATTCTCATAAAATAGTTTACCATCGATTCCTCCGATCTAGGATTAAACTTTCCATTGCTTAATTCAACTCTAATATTAGCCTGCCTACTAGCTCCCCAATATCTGGTTAAAAAGATGTTCCTAAAGGTCCTGTAATCATTATTGTTACCCATAGAAAGGCCTAGCCAATTAGCAGCATTACCCTTTAGACATTTTCTTACTATCACCATCTTGTACTCCTCTGGTATACGTTTCACCGTGAAGTACTCTTGTAACCCTTCTAAAAAGGCTTTAGGATCATCTGAATCTTCATTTTCAAAAACTGGAGGTGTCATTTCATTTAAGACATGGTTAGGCCAATGTAAATTTGAATTGTCACCTATCCCTGAGCTATTTCCGAGATCAGAATGGGAATTACTGTTACCCCTATTTTGCATCGAAATGTCAGCTGATACACCTGGTATTGCCTCGTTTCTTGCAACTTCATTACTAAGATTGTTGTGATTACATGCATTTTCATTTAATTTCAAATTTTCTAAGGCCTCTTTTACCTGAGTAATTTCTGTTACTACTCCTTTTATTTGGTCTGTAACATCCTCCAAATTTCTAGCCTGCCTTTCACTTTCTACATCAGATCTTTCTATTCTAACTTTACACCCCTGTAACTCTTCTCTAATTTCTTCCCTTTGTTTGTCTAATCTATATGTTACTTTTTCCCTTTCTTTATCTAATTTTTCACTCACTTGTTGACCTAATTTCTTTTCAGAATTCTTTACTTCTTGCCTTATTGTCTCTAATTCTCCCTTAACCTGTTCTCTATTTTCTTTTACTTCACTACTGACTTTATTAATTTCCTCCCTAACTTCTTCCCTAAAGGTTTCGAAAGCTCTCTTCTGATTTTCCAATTGCATTCCCAATTCCTGTTGTCCCTTCTCTAATTTCTTTCCTAACTCTGTTCTTAATTCTTTACTAGTTTCATCTATCTTTTCCATTATCTTTTGAAACATATTCTCTATTCCTGACATAATCGCTGGCCTTTCTGAATTACTAAACATTTCTGAGCTACCTCTAGGTGTTTCTCTAACGTTCTGATCTTCTAATTCTTGGCATATTCTGCTACCAATTACATTCTGACTAAATTCTTCCATCCTACTTACACTTTTCTCAATTTCCGGACTTTCAAAACCTAGAAAATCTGTATCACTGTCTTCCATTTCTAAGCTATTTACATGTGTTTTTCTACTCACCAAAATTTTCAATATTTTCACTATTTCACTTTAACTGCACTTAAACTTGTTCACTACACGTTTCACAGATGTTGACACGCTGGGCACCTTCTTGTCTGCTGGTTCGATGCTGGCTCGGTCGTCTTGGGGTTGGTCCATTCTTTCGAAGCCACACGTTGGGATGCCAATTTGAAGCTGTAAAATGTCGTTGTGTGTCCTAGTTATTGGATCGCCATTTGAAGCTGAAGTCGTTGGTGACGTGGTGTTACCCTTTGAAGTGTTTTGCTCCGGCTAGTTCTGCAAGAGATCTCTTACTTTTATCTCGGGTTTGCGTAAGTGTAATGGACAACCCAAGAACAACTTTGCATATCATTTATTGCGTATTAAATATTTTCGGGAGCTATGCCGAAAATATTTGTATCTGTAGAGGAATCGCACTCACATCCGCGCAGCACGACCTGCCGTACTGGTCTCTGGTTGAGTAGTCACCAGACGCTTTCTCTCTTACCCACGCTAAGAAAACCGTTCCCTTCAATTTTGAATGTCATGACGTCATCCAAGAAAGCCTCGTATCCAAAATGCTATTTCCTTTTCCCGCAATTTAGAAATGTCCCCCCCTCCGAAGGAGTGTCGCCTTGCCGTGGCGGAGGGGCTCAGTACCTGAACCAGACGGCCTACTAAGTTTTCTTTTGACTACTGGTAGGCAAGAGGTGAGGGGAAGCAAAGAACATTCCAAACGGGTAGATGGGGCTCGGTAGTCTTGGTCGACAACTCATCTAGGAGAAGAGGACTCCGAAATCAAACTCCCTCAGGGGCTCCTACTACGGTAGGTACGGGTTTGGCGTACCCGGGGCCCCGAGCCATACTCTCGACTGGGTTCCTCCAAGAGGTGAGAGGGCACATGCCAAACGCCCAATCAACTTTGGTCCACTTTTGTGTTTGACCTCCCTCCTGATACCTCCCTGTACACAGTCTGACGGATAACCTACGCGCGGGTTGGAGGATGGGGTGACGCAAGGGGTGACTGGGTAATCGCGTAAGTCCCAGCCCCTGGTTATCATGTAGGATCTGTGTACGTATCCGCTGATAAAGGTCAGTCCCGGGGAGGGGCCATTGCATGAGCTGATGCACTCCTGAAGGCGATTGGGTCCCTCTGTCTATGCATTGGGAGGTGAGACCCTAGGGTGAGCAAGGTCCAGGCCAGGACTCTCACCTAAGCCGGGGTGGCGCCCAGGAAGTGAGCATGCCATCGGAGACATTTGCAATGGTGGAGGATATCATCGCCATGGGACATCCCAAACAAAATACAAAAAACCAGAAAACGATTGGAAAGGAAGTAGCAGAGTTGAGTGGTCCTCGCTACTTAATATTTACTAGAACTGAGGAAGGAAGGAAATTTACATCGGTGAACCCATTTGTTATCCAAAAGGGTCTTGATAAAATAGCTGGCCCAGTGAAGAACTGCACAAGAGCTCGCAACGGCACGCTCCTGGTTGAAGCTAATTCAGCATCCCAGGCGGCTACTTTACTTAAGGCGAATATGTTAGCTAGCTATCCGGTACGCGTAGAACTGCATAGGACTTTGAACTCCTCCCGTGGAGTTGTGAACACCCGGGCATTGGACGGCATGTCCAATGAGGAGATTCAGGAGAACCTCGAAGATCAAGGTGTAACAGCAGTATACCGGGTTCAGAGAAAAGATGGAGGCGAATATCTGCCTACCCGTACCCTTTTCCTTACCTTTAATCGGGTTGATCTCCCGCAAAGGATAAAGGCTGGGTACGAGGCCATTGAAGTAAGACCTTACATTCCGAGCCCGCTTAGATGCTATAAATGCCAACGCTTTGGTCATACAAGTGACACGTGCAGTGGTAGAGCTACCTGCGTAAACTGTGGAGGCATCGCCCATGACGATGACTGTACCTCACCTCCCAGTTGTATTAACTGCAGGGGAGAACATCCAGCAAACTCCCGAGAATGTCCCCGTTATGTGGAGGAAAGAGCTATCCAGGAGATCCGGGTTAGAGAGAAGGTGTCCTTCTCAGAAGCCCGAAAGCTCTTACGTTTGCGACAGCCCGCTATCCCGAATTCCGGTACCTATAGCTCGGTTGTAGCTAAACCAGTACCGTGTCGGGAAATCGCAACTCAAACTAGCGATATAAATGGGGCAACAATCTCAGACAAAATTCTTGTAGCTAGGTCACCTCCAAAGCCTCAGACATCACCTAAGTCCGCCAGAGCATCTACAAATACCGCAGTCCAATCCAGCAGACCAGGAAGGTCGCCAATAAAGAAGGCGAGCTCAAAAAGTAGACCGATTGTATACGATGTGTCACCGATGAAGTTTAAGACCCAGTATCAAAGATCTGATTTCCTCAAAGACAATAAGATATCTCCCAAGGCACCAAAGGGAAAGAAAAGCCCAAAAACATCTCCCAGGAGATCCTCTTCGGAGGAATCCTCTGGGATGACTACAGACCGGCGAATGTCATCTTCGCCGGTCTCCGTGTCCAATCGGTTCGAGGCTCTCGAACCAAAATTCAGTATCGGAACACGGACGTCCTCGGCAGAGGACATGGAGTTTGAATCTGCCCACACTGGGAGACCCCCAGTAGAAAAGAGGCGCGAAAAAGCGCCAGACAAGAATGCGAGCCCCAGAGAAAAAAAAAGGGCTAAGTTAGTTCGACAACCGCCAACTCCAAAGTAATGAAGAGTTACCTTGGAGTTACCTATCACATACATAATGCAATATGGCTATCCTACAATGGAACGTACGTGGCATTCGAACTCAAAGGCCAGAACTTGAGCTCTTGCTCAAAGAAAACGAACCTCTGGTCGCATGTTTGCAAGAGACTAAGCTGCGTCCTCGAGACGCTTTCCATCTAAGGCGATACACCCCAGTACGGTGTGATGTTACACCAGAAGAGGGTGTACCGGCACATGGCGGCGCTATGATACTTGTCAGAGATGACGTATATATGCAAACTCTACCTTTGCACTCTGATATACAATCAGTTGCTGTATGGATTAAACTGCCAAACATACATTTCACTATCTGTAATGTTTATTTGCCTCCCTCCCATGACTTCTCGCACATTGATTTAGAAGATCTAGTTTCCCAGTTGCCAACACCTTTTCTGTTGGTGGGAGACTTCAAAAGCCCAGTGGTGAGCCTTTACGCCGAGTCCGCAGAACCTCCTCTGCAATATCGGCGTGAGATTCTCTTGGCAAATTATGGTTGTGCGCTTAGATGTATGCCTAAGCACCCAACTTTCGCTTCTTTTTTCACCACCACGCTAAGAGAACGATATAGAAATAGCACCCTTAATCCAAAGCCTGCGGGGTTCCGTTTCCAAGAGCTCCTAGTGAAGCTTGGAGTGGAACTGCCTGTGATGTTCGCCAAGGGCGAGAGACTTTACCCCCCTTGGCTATCTGGTACGCCCCATGTAGATCTTGGGATGACCATACACCAGAAGTCCACGATGCCTATTTCAAGTATCCGCACGTGTTTCTTAGAATTTTTGTCAGGTTACTCTGACCGTAGATATATTTACACCGATGGATCAAAGAACACCAACGGTGTTGGATGTGCTTATGTTTATGGAACCGAACCATATACATTCGGTTTTCCAAATAGCACTTCCATTTTTACTGCAGAGCTTTATGCAATTTATCGAGCCGTTTTGTATGTTCGCCGTCGTAAATTAGGTGACTGCCTGATTTTGAGCGATTCCCTTAGTGCACTGCAGAGCCTTTGTCAGTTGTACAGCCCCCATCCTATTGTACAACGTATCCAGGATGCCCTCCATGTTTTACACGCTTCTGGTGTTGATGTGGTGTGTGCATGGATTCCTGGTCACGTAGGTTTGCCTGGGAATGAAATGGCAGATTTAGCAGCAAAGACGGCAACTACAGAACCCAGAATTATCATCTCACGTGTTACTTCGGAAGACTTTAGGCTTGAAGTGCGGAGAGCGGTGCTGTCGTCCTGGCACGACGAGTGGTCAGCTCTCCGCGGTAATAAGCTTAGAGAAGTGAAAGAACTTCCGATAAACTGGGTAACTTCCTGTCGCACATCTCGTCGCGAGGAGGTTAGTTTGGCTCGATTAAGAATAGGGCACTGCAATTTTTCACACGGTTACGTATTTAAAAGGGACCCTGCGCCTCTATGTCCGCTGTGTGACAACGTTTTGTCGGTTCGCCACGTGCTCCTAGAGTGTTACTCTCTAGCGCACCTTCGGGATTCTGTGCAGCTGCCTGCCAGACTTGCAGAGGTCCTAGCGGACGACAAAACAGCGGTTGATAGAGTTTTTAATTTTTTAGCGCAGTGCAATATAAATTTGAGGATTTAAAATTTTTAATTATCTGTTTCTGATTTTGGACATATTTATCACCTTGTTTCATATCTGGCTATTGCCACTGCTTTTTACCTTTGTATTTTTTTCTTGTTGCTAGTATTTTTATTTTTTGAGTGAAATTTATATCTGGCTATTGCCATGAGTCTGTTAAGGGCGCTGATGACCTAGAAGTTGAGCGCCCTTAAACCATATCCAATCAAACCAATCAATGCGCACCACCCACTTTGGGGTTCAAGTCGCGCTTGTGCGAGAGGTACACTCATTTCCGATTTTTTGGACAGTCACAACCTAGCTCTCCTCAACACTGGAGAGCCTACATTCATTTCGGACTCTCATAGCAGCTTCTCACACCTTGACCTTGCAGTTTGTTCACCTCAGTTGGCAGTCTCCTTACAATGGAATGTCATCTCTGATTTACACTCTAGTGACCATTTTCCATGTCTTATTAGTCTCTTGACGCAACATACACACTCCACACGTATGCCCAGATGGCGTTTGGACCATGCCAACTGGAACCTTTACACCCAGTTGGCTGTCTTTACCTACAACGAGCACGACTCAGTGAATAATTTGGCGCAGCATCTCACGGAGACGATTCTCTCTGCTGCTGAACAATCGATTCCGCGGTCGACTACACACCCCCGTCGATTTCCCGTCCCCTGGTGGACGGAAGAATGTCGGAATGCCATTCGTGCTCGAAGGCGTGCACTTAGGGTTTTCCAACGTCACCCTACTTTGGAAAACCTGATCGAATACAAGAAAATGCGCGCCAGGTCCAGACAAGTCATTAAGGATAGCAAAAAGTCATCATGGAGCAAATTTGTAGCTTCATTTAACCGACACACACCTTCCTCGGTTGTGTGGGATAGATTAAGGCGTGTTGCAGCTAAAACGACCCAAATACCAATAGCGGGACTAAAAACAGCCACAGGAGCTGTTGTTGATTCATTTGAAGTGGCCAATACCTTTGGCAGTGCTTTCGCACAAGTGTCTAGCTCGGAAAACTACTCCCCTGAGTTCCTTCCATTTAAAACTCAGGTGGAATCTCAAGGCTTCACGTTTCGTTCTAGAAACGTAGAAGATTACAATCGCCTTTTCACCATGGCGGAGCTGGAGCATTCCCTGAAATCTTCGCGATGTTCAGCACCAGGACCGGACGGTATTCATGTACAAATGTTACAACAGCTCTCTCCTGAAGGTAAGGCATTCCTGCTCGAGGTCTATAATCGTGTTTGGGTTGACAGTATACTCCCAGAAAATTGGCGGGAGGCCACCGTTATTCCCATCTTGAAGGCTGGGAAGGACCGTCATCTTCCCTCCAGCTATCGTCCTATTTCCCTCACCAGTTGCGTTTGCAAGGTGATGGAACGCATGATCAATGGACGATTGGTATGGTGGTTAGAAAGTCGTAACCTACTGACTAACATCCAGTGTGGTTTTCGACGACGCCGTTCAACTGTTGACCATCTTGTGTCAATATCGACACAGATAATGGACGGCTTTATGAAGAACTGTCAAACCGTTGGCATATTTTTCGATCTTGAGAAGGCTTATGATACGTGCTGGCGAGCAGGGATTCTACGTTCCCTGTATGCCTGGAACATACGTGGACGCCTACCACTTTTCATTCAGGAGTTTATGAAGGACCGCTTTTTCCGAGTAAGGGTCGGCTCGGTTTTTTCTAATTCTTTTGTTCAGGAGGAGGGAGTACCTCAGGGTTCGGTGCTAAGTGTCACGCTCTTTGCTATAGCAATTAACTCCATCTGGAAATGTGTTCCACCTGGAGTTTCGTCATGCCTATTCGTAGACGACTTCGCTGTCTATTGCACTTCTCAGCGCACGGCGTTCTTACAACGGCGCCTGCAGCAATGTTTGGACAACCTCAGAGAATGGAGCGTGAAAAACGGCTTCCGTTTCTCAACTGAGAAGACAATCTGCGTTAATTTCTGGCGCCGTAGGAGACGATTACCACCTTCGCTCCGATTTGACCCAGATGAACTTCCCTTCGCAGAAGAGACGCGCTTCCTGGGTTTGATATTGGACAGGAAGCTTAGTTGGTCGTCGCATATTGCACAGCTAAGAGCGAGATGTGACCGTTCCCTAAATATTATGCGAGTACTGAATGGCAAATCGTGGGGAGCGGATCGAACAATTTTGTTGCGAATATATCGCGCATTGGTCCGATCCAAGCTAGACTATGGGTGTATTGTTTATTCGTCAGCACGACCATCTGTGCTGAGATTAGACGTGGTCCATAATAGGGGCATCCGCATTGCTACAGGAGCTTTTCCAACAAGCCCAGTGGTGAGCCTTTACGCCGAGTCCGCAGAAGCTCCTCTGCAATATCGGCGTGAGATTCTCTTGGCAAATTATGGTTGTGCGCTTAGATGTATGCCTAAGCACCCAACGTTCGCTTCTTTTTTCACCACCACGCTAAGAGAACGATATAGAAATAGCACCCTTAATCCAAAGCCTGCGGGGTTCCGTTTCCAAGAGCTCCTAGTGAAGCTTGGAGTGGAACTGACTGTGATGTTCGCCAAGGGCGAGAGACTCCCCCCCCCCCCCCCCCCCTTGGCTATCTGGTACGCCCTATGTAGATCTTGGGATGACCATACACCAGAAGTCCACGATGCCTATTTCAAGTATTCGCACGTGTTTCTTAGAATTTTTGTCAGGCTACTCTGACCGTAAACATATTTACACCGATGGTTCAAAGAACACCAACGGTGTTGGATGTGCTTATGTTTATGGAACCGAACCATATACATTCGGTTTTCCAAATAGCACTTCCATTTTTACTGCAGAGCTTTATGCAATCTATCGAGCCGTTTTGTATGTTCGCCGTCGTAAATTAGGTGACTGCCTCATTTTGAGCGATTCCCTTAGTGCACTGCAGAGCCTTTGTCAGTTGTACAACCCCCACCCTATTGTACAACGTATCCAGGATGCCCTCCATGTTTTACACGCTTCTGGCGTTGACGTGGTGTGTGCATGGATTCCTGGTCACGTAGGTTTGCCTGGGAATGAAAAGGCAGATTTAGCAGCAAAGACGGCAACTACAGAACCCAGAATTATCATCTCACGTGTTACTTCGGAAGACTTTAGGCTTGAAGTGCGGAGAGCGGTGCTGTCGTCCTGGCACGACGAGTGGTCAGCTCTCCGCGGTAATAAGCTTAGAGAAGTGAAAGAACTTCCGATAAACTGGGTAACTTCCTGTCGCACATCTCGTCGCGAGGAGGTTAGTTTGGCTCGATTAAGAATAGGGCACTGCAATTTTTCGCACGGTTACCTATTTAAAAGGGACCCTGCGCCTCTATGTCCGCTGTGTGACAACGTTTTGTCGGTTCGCCACGTGCTCCTAGACTGTTACTCTCTAGCGCACCTTCGGGATTCTCTGCAGCTGCCTGCCAGACTTGCAGAGGTCCTAGCGGACGACAAAACAGCGGTTGATAGAGTTTTTAATTTTTTAGCGCAGTGCAATATAAATTTGAGGATTTAAAATTTTTAATTATCTGTTTCAGATTTTGGACATATTTATCACCTTGTTTCATATCTGGCTATTGCCACTGCTTTTTACCTTTGTATATTTTTCTTGTTGCTAGTATTTTTATTTTTTGAGTGAAATTTATATCTGGCTATTGCCATGAGTCTGTTAAGGGCGCTGATGACCTAGAAGTTGAGCGCCCTTAAACCAAATCCAATCCAATCCAATAGAAATGTCCCTTTCTATTATAACATGTTCTTTTATGAATTTCGAATATATAATTACCTTTTTAGGATTAAACGATGTTTACTTTATATTTTATTAAATATATCGCGCGACTTTTAAGGTTTGTAGAACTGACTTTCGAACGTGTATTTAAACTATGTGGTATGACGTCATGACTCGTTAATTTCAAACCAATAATGTGTTTATCCTACAACTTTAACGACTATTATTTACTCATATCTTGCTCACCTTACAACACTTTCTGCTCTATTATCTATTTATGTTATTACTTAACACTTATCGCAAATCTCACATCCGGCAATTAAATTAAAACGTGTCTTTTTCAAAAGCCCATTCGATCGGAAATCTAAAATTCGGTATCACCACGGTTTTCGGCGCGGCCCCCGACTTGTGTGCTCTTCGGAGGTCTCAGGCGCGAAGGTTAGGCGGACCCTTCACACTGCCTACCGATGGGTCCCAGATGGGTAGTTCGACGGGTTGCGCCTTTATATACAACGGTGACGCTCATACGTACCGCCTACCGGACGCCAGTTCAGTATTTACCGCCGAGTTGTTTGCCGTATTTTATTTCCTCCTTTTTATCTCCAGTTCAGGTCCTGGAAGTTTTATAGTTTGTTCCGATTCTTTTAGCGCTCCCCAGGCCCTGCAACAGTTTATCGGCACCTCGGCATTGGTTGTTAAAATCCAGACGTTGATTTCTCAGCTACTGTCTCGCGGATACCAGTTTGTTTTTACGTGGATCCCAGGCCATGTGGGTATTCCGGGTAACGAGGCGGCGGATGCGGCTGCAAAGTCTGCATGTCGCCTTCCGGAGTATTCCACCCGTACGCTCCCCTATATAGATGTGCAGAAATATTTCCGTCGCCATCTATTTGCTCTCTGGCAGGAATCTTGGGAAGCGTTATCTGGCACTCAATTACGGACAATCAAGGACACGGTACAACCCTGGCATACCAGCTGCAGGAATTCCAGGCGGGAAGAAGTGGTTTTAACCCGCTTGAGGATAGGCCATACCCGAGCCACGCATGGACACCTTTTGCGTGGTGATCCGGAGCCTGTCTGTACGACGTGTAACATTCCAATCTCCGTCGCACATGTCCTTCTTGATTGTCCGCGATACGCTCGTGAGCGCCAGTCCGTTGGCCTGGGCCTTACACTGTCGTCAGTTTTAGGCAACGACCCAGTATCTGTAAATACAGTGCTGCGGTTTTGTTCCAGAATTGATTTTATGAAGCAAGTGTAAGGATATTTTATTTCAAAGATTTTAGCCTTTTAGATGGCCGTATTTTGGGTTTTTTTTTAACGTTTTAGTGTTTTTTTTTTTTTACTTTGTAGCAATTTTAAGTTTCTGTTTTTAGCATTTTAAATGAAACGTTTTAATAGTTGTTTAGAGGTTTTTTTATCTATTTTAACCGTAGATGTTTAGTTTTTAATGGGTGATGTTTTAACACTATGTATGTAATTTTACTTCTGGACTCGGGGCCCTAATGACCAAGTTGTCGACGGGCCCTTAAACAAAACACACTCACTCACTCCGTTTCGCTACTGGGGCTTTCCGCACAAGTAGAGTGGATTGTCTGTATGCTGACTGGCGAACCTCCACTCTGTTCGACGCTCATTGTTACTTTGTTCTTACTTGGCAAGGTTGGCCGCCTATCCAGGTCATCCTTCGTTTCCACCTGTATTGCGTCCCGACCTCGCGCACCGTTATATGCGGAATAAAACAATCTCCCGTCCAAGTGGCATCAGGTTTCGAGAACTGCTTGTCGCAAACGCCCTCCGACTGCCAGTTGTAGAACGACATTCACTTGGCCACTGCCCTCCCTGGCAACTCCAGCGTGCACGCTTTGACCTGGAGCTGTCGGGCTGTGCAAAGACTGCTACCCCTCCTTCGGTGTTCCGTTAACTCTTCACCGCAGTTCTGGGCCGATACCGATGGCTCCCAGTTGGGCAGTACGACGGGTTCCGCATTTATATACAACGTTCACACATACCGCCTTCCGGACGCCAGCTCAGTTTTTACCGCCGAGCTGTTTGCCATCTTTTATTTCTTACTTTTTATCTCCCGTTCAGTTCCTGGACATGTTATTGTGTGTTGCGACTACCTGAGCGCTCTTCAGGCGCTGCAACAATTTGTTGGCAACTCGGCATCAATTATTAAAATACACACTTTTGTCAGTTGTTATCTCGCGGATATCAGTTCGTTTTTACGTGGATCCCAGGTCATGTGGGTATTCCGGGCAACGAGTTGGCGGATGCGGCTGCGAAGTCTGCATGTCGCCTTCCGGAATATTCCACCCTTACGCTACCCTATATAGATGTGCAGAAGTACTTTCGTCGCCATCTATTTACTCTCTGGCAACAATCTTGGGAAGCGTTAGCTGGCACTCAGTTACGGACAATCAAGGACACGGTACAACCCTGGCAAACATCTTGCAGGGATTCCAGGCGTGAGGAGGTGATTTTAACCCGCCTGAGGATAGGCCACACTCGAGCCACGCATGCACACCTTTTGCGCGGTGATCCGGAGCCTGTCTGTGCAACGTGCAATGTCCCACTCTCCGTTGCACATGTCCTTACTGATGGTCCTGTGAATGCAGTACTGCGGTTTGTTCTGCGTATCGATTTTGGTAAGCAAGTGTAAGGTTTCTTTTATCTTAGCGGAAATATACTTTTAGGATGTTTTACTCGTGTTTTTACCCTTTTTTAACAGTGTAACCAGTTTACGTTTTTCGTAATATAAGTTTTTATCGGTTTTTACTTTTCCTTTTTTACCTATTTTAGCTCTCTTTTTAGTGGTTGTAACGTTCATTTTTAGGTATTTTAACTTTCACTTTTTAGCTATAAAGGGGGTGAGGTTTTATTTTCATTGATTGCTTTTATATTGAACTTGGGGCCCTAATGACCTAGTTGTCGACGGGCCCGTAAACCCCACTACTCACTCACTAGTTATTTTAACTTTAACGTTTTAACTTTTTAGGGGTGAGCTTTTACGAATTTGGTTATTTTATTTTCGGACTTTGGGCCCTAACGACCTAGTTGTCGATGGGCCCTTAAACCCAACTCACTCACTCACTCCACCATCACCTAACATTACACCCAAATAACGCACTGCTTTACTGGGTGTAATCGTGGTATCTCCAACAGTGAAGAACACTTCCTTGCGTTTCCTGGGACCTTTTAGAATCAGCTTCAGTTTTTTGTCCTGTCAAATCTTGTCTATTGGTCTTCAGCCATGTCTGTATGCGTCTCAAGGATTCGTTTGCTCTAAACATCAACTCTTCATCAATTGCAGTTACAACGAGCGCCAGATCATCAGCAAAGCATATAGTATGTGGTCCCGTTGTCAATTTGAGCCGCAGTACCCCATCATATAAAATATTCCGTAATAGGGGTCCCAATACGGAGCCCTGTGGTACTCCCGCCGTTACTTGTATTTTATCCTTCTGATCTAACTGAATATATCTGTTATCAAAATATTGTCTTATTATATTAATAAGATATAATGATATTTTTCTTCGCTGCAATTCAGTGATTATTATACTCCAAGTTGCAGTATTAAATGCGTTTCTCACATCTAGTGTGATCACGCAGACACATTTATCTTCTGTCTTATTTTTGATTTTCATTACTGATTCCATTGCTTGGATAGTGGACTTTCCTTTTCTGAAGTCATATTGATGACAGGATAAACCCTCCCCCTGGTCAATCTCCTTGTCGAGCCTTATCCATATTAGCCTTTCGTATAGCTTACTCGTATTCAGGCGACATAATGGTCTAAAAGCTGATGGGTCTTGCGGCATCTTCCCTCCTTTTAACAGGACAAGCTTGGCCACTTTCCAATCATCTGGAAACTTGTGATTACTTAGTAAAGTGTTTAAGACACTTAGAACCCATTCCGGAGCTATTTCTACAGTAAGCTTGACAGCTTCTGGGGGAATACCATCCAGGCCTGGTGCTTTACCTGATTTCATATTTTTTGCTGCATTCTGCAATTCTTGCAGAGTAAATGGCATTACCTCATTACTCCTTGTACTATTCCCTAATTCATCCTTCCTACTCGGGAATAAATGCTCAGCCACTGTTCTTTAGTATTTTATCTATTTTTTATAGGGTGGATTTTGTCAATTTTTACCGGAGTAAGTTCATAACTAAAATTGTCCTATAGGACTTCCGCTCAGAGGTTTTAGTTCGTACAAGGGGTGTGGCGAATGCTTTATCGCCTTTACAATTTTAAAAATGTTTGTTGAGAATTTGTTTGCGAAGCATTTGGCAAATGTCATATTTTCTTTACTTACTCTCCTTCACTCAATTTTATGGGTTTGGGTGTAAGCTCCTGAAACTCAGATACCACATTTCCGAAAACGTGCGAAAGTGGGTTTATGTCTGTTCATAACTAAAGTCATCGAGAAATATGTTATCTTTTAATATCAATGAAAATTGTTAATGCTCGTCGTTTTATCTTTTGGTGCCAACATGGAACCCGTGATGTTTGTACCTCTGAGGGCTTCCCTACTCAAAGAATTTGCACGGGATAAGCTGGGAATAGTATGGCTATTGTGGGAGCCAGACACAAGACCTTGAGCTGGCGCCAAAGTTTGACCTTGGAATCCAGTTGAAGGAAGTCGTGTTGGCTTTCTGCGGTAGCTTTTTTTACTTATAATTTTATTACATTTATTACATATATTGTAGAAAGCAAAAGAATACAATGTATATATTTTCAATAAGGGATACAGTTTAGCTTTTAAAATCAACAGTAAGAGAATATGTTTCATGATATTGTGTAATTAATGTTTGGTTTTTAAAACAATAATAAAAGTAATATTATTACATTGTTATAAATGTCCTCAGATATTTGATACAATTTGACTTTATTGTGTATCTTATACAGTTAATTTGTAATAATCTGCGGGTGTATTGCCTGAATTTAATACAATAATTTTTATAATTGTGGTACATGATGAGTAGTTTTCATATGTATCGCTTTCTTCTTGTTCTGTTTTATAATTCCGATAAAGAAGTTTAGCGGTAGCACTGTCTCTGTCGGCTTCTTTTAAGTCTCATGTATTTACTTCAAAACACAGGTGTGAAAAGTTATAAATTTTTGGTTTAAATTTGGAATGGAGAGGGCACCTAATAATACGCATTCGTTATCATGTTCTTGAATAATGTTATGTCCCATGCGTGTTATTAGTTGATCAAGACCATACACTCGTTTGATGAAATTTTTATCCTTGCCTCATCTGCTTTTCGTGTTGTCTCCTATCTGGAAAGTTTCAATCGTATATTAAATATCTCCGCTATTTTTGTTTTATCGCTTACTAAATCTCTTAGTATCTTAATTTCTAATGTGTTTATGTTCTCAAATGTTGTAATGTTAGTGGATAAAATTTTAAAGACTTGTCCTTGATAGAATCCATATGAATTAACTTCACTTTTAAAACCAAATTTTATTCTCATAAAAATGTTTCCTAGATCAAAGGTTCTGAAATGATGATAGCTGCTCATACTACAGCACGATTTATAGTCCGAGACGCCAAACGCAAGTCATGGGGAAAATATGTCTCTTCCCTTTCCCGTCGAAGTTCGGCACAAAAGGTGTGGGCTGCTGTTCGGCGTATGTACGGCAAGTGTCGCCGAACTCTTCTCCTGGTCCTGATGACATCTAGCGACAAATGTTTCATCTCCCACCTGCGGCTATCTCCTTCCTGCTGAGCATTTGTAATCGCATTTGGCTTCAGCGGGTTTTCCCGTCTTCCTGGCGAGAGGGTATTGTCATCCCTATCCCTCGACCCGGAAAAGACCGGACACTTCCCTCTAGCTTTCGCCTTTTGCATAACGAGTGTCGTTTGCAAGACCTTGGAACGCATGATTAACACTCTCTAAGTGTGGTGGCTGGAGACGAATAACCTGCTGAGCAATGTTCCGTGCGATTTTCGTCGCAGTCGCTCCAGTGTCGACAACCTGACCCGCATGGAAGCTTATATTCAAAATGCCTTTCTAATGAAGCAGCACGTCGTGGGTGTCTTCGATCTGCAGAAGGCCTACGACACCACCTGCTGCTATGGGATACTCTGTACTCTGCATGAGTACGGTTTACGCGGTCATTTAGCGATTTTTGTTTCTTTTTAAAACTACGCCGCTTTCGTGTCCGCATTGGGACCACATTCTCACAGGAGAGGATCCAGTAGAATGGTGTGCCCCAGGAATCGATTCTGAGCGTCTGGCTTTTTGCCGTTGCCATTAACGGTATCACTAGTGTTGTTCGCAGCGGAATACCGATGTTGCTGTATCTTGATTTTGCTATATACTACCACTCCTATAATCTTGAGCACATTGAAGTCAACTGCAGCTGACCTTAACATACATCGCCGAGTGTGCGCTTCGCACAGATTTTCAGCTCTCCCCTGCGAAAACAGAATTTGTCCACTTTCATCGACTTCGTGGTGGACATCCTCCTGATCTTTATTTGAGTGGCACACGTCTACCGTTTGTACTGCACCTTAAGTTTTTTGGCGTTCACCTCGACAGCACACTCAAATGGGAGCACCATATTCGCTATCTTCGTGCTTTATTACAGCTTCACGGGTGATCAGTCGTGTGAGGTTTAAAAACATTGAGCTTTCGGCCATTGTAGACTCTATGGCCTTCATCACATTCTGCTAAAAAACCGAAACAGGCTGAAAATGACGAAAAATGTTTACCAAAAAATGAAAACAACCAAACATCAGTAACTGGCATGCAAAGTAATATTTACTTTTTAGACCAAGATAAAATTATGTATAGGACTTTCTCCAGAATTTCCTTATAATTTACGAATAACTATTTCTAAATCGTGGTATAATTGAAGACTGGACATCAATAATGGGCTAAGTGCCAAAAAGCTGACTGAGTTTTTCAGTGTTTTGCGTTTTGTCAAAGAGAAACTTTCAATATAAAAACCTGAACCAAATTGTTTAGTTATTATCTAGGCTAATAGTAATATTATCATTACAAAAGTTTTTTAAATTCCCTCCCCCTTATGAATGAAAAAAAAAGTATTTGTCAGAAAAACTAAAAACGTAGTAAGTGCCATTTATTTATCTGCAAAAATGAGGTAAGTGCCAATGAAAGACATGAAAAGGTTTGTTGGTAATTTTATCTGTTTATTACTGTAGCTTGACAAGAAGAAACTATATATACATACATGTACATGTATTTAATAATTCTGAACCCTTCTTTTTTTACTTTTAAAGAATACAAAACTCTTTTATTTGATTAATTCTTCAAAGAACACTTGATTTTTTTCTTTCAAATACGGTAGCATTTGCCGCGGATCTCTCTTCTTCTCAGCTGACTAGTTTTGACACGGTTGTGATGGTATAATCAAGTCTTTGATTATATTACTGGTAATCCTTTTTTGAGAACTTCGAAGGTGCTCCATGCTTCAATTTCATTAAACATTGTTCTCGTCTTGATGACCCCGGGTGCAGCTTTGTCAACTCTAATCCAGCTGCATTTGGATATATTTAGTTTTGTCGTGTCGATGTATGAATGGCCTGCTTGTTATAAATCAAATAAGTCTTCAGGTTGGAGCATAGTAACTGCATTCACCATCAGTTTAACCAGGTCTTAAGGAACTTGACATTTTTCAACCCTTTTTCGTTTCTCGGTCTGAGCAAAATGCCTGTCACGTGACAAAAATGAGTGATAGGAGACCAAAAACTTATGGTTTATCTCATCATACTTGCCCGTAATCGTTAAATAGATCCAAAGAAATACCATTATTTTACTTTTATTCTGGCCAATGGAGTTATCAGACCAGATGTTAAGTTTTCGTTTCCTCATAAATTCCAGGGCTCTTATTATACCAGCGAGCAGGCTGTCGCCGATGCCCTTGCCGATTCCTTCTCTGCTACCAGCCAAACCCAAAGTTACGATAGGTCGATTTTAGCTATCAAGGAATCTGCGGAGCGGATAGTTCTCAATTTTAACAGCGACGGTAGTGAACCATACAACACGCCTTTTAGCATAGCAGAGCTGATGCACTCCTTGTCTCTCGCGCACGGTGACATTCACGGACAAATGCTGCTTCATCTTCCACCTCAGGCTCTGTGCTTCCTGCTGAGCATCTATAACCGAATCTGGCTCCAGCGGGTTTACCCGTCTTCCTGGCGCGAGGGTATTGTTATCCCTATCCCTCGTCCCGGAAAAGACCGGGCGCTTGCCTCTAGCTACCGCCCTATTTGCCTAACGAGTGTCGTTTGCAAGACCCTCGAACGTATGATAAACACTCGTTTAGTGTGGTGGCTAGAGACGAATAACGTGCTGAGCAATGTCCAGTGCGGTTTTCGTCGCCATCGCTCCAGTGTCGACAATCTGACACGCATGGAAGCCTACATCCAAAATGCCTTTCTTTTGAAGCAGCATTTCGTGGGTGTCTTCGATCTGGAGAAGGCCTAGGATACCAGATGGCGTCATGGTATTCTCCGTACTCTTCACGGGTATGGTTTGCGAGGTCTTTAAGCAATATTTCTTTTTAATTTTTTAGACCTGCGCCGGTTTCGTGTCCGCATTGGTAATACGTTATAATGCTGGTCTCTTCAAAGGAGAGAATTGGGTTGTTTCGTGGTTTTAGGATAAATCAATGCAGACACTTTTTAACCTAATTATTATTAAAGCAAAATTATTTTACAAGTTAATAAAGTTAATAAGCAAAATACCCTTTGCTCTAAAACATCCCTATCTATCTTTTACAATAGTGTAATACTTTAGGCGCAGTGTTATTAGTCAGCTTTCTCTCTCCCTTTTACTTCTGGCAGTATGGGTAAGAAAAATACACCTACTTCCTCATAGTAAAGGTGAGTGCTAGGATTATCGCCCAGACGTTCATGTTGTCTTCCACGTTGTCAGTCCAACTGCCCCGGATGTACTCAGACAAGGGGTTTTTGTACTATAGTCTTGGGTGTTGGCTCATACACGTGCCGTCTAGAGGATCTGACGTTAGACGGACTTTCATCAGGATGTGGTCATTATTTACATCTCGCTTTGGACTGTCAATGTATTGTAATGTGAAATAAAATGCGACTTTGAAAGAAAAGAATGTGAGTCCTTGGAGTTTTAGGGAAAATGGTCCTCCTTCCTTTTACTATTGCTTTTACGAAAGTCTGATAATGGATACGCAATTGAACAGAGATAAAACCTTACTGAGCCTTCTTTCTATTAGAAGACATTGGCCTAATGCGGTAAGGCACTATATTCTCCCCACCATGAACGAAGCTGTGGGATACAACCCAGAGCGAAGACCCAAGAAAGTGAAAGCTTCCAGGTAAGTAGGTCTGTCGTTTCATCAGCTGATACATTTGTTGCCTTTTCCCTCATATATAAACACTGCCATAGCTGACCATTATACTGTTTTGACATCTTGCAGGTGAGAGGAAAGAATGATTACTGCGCCATCTACCTATCTATCTAAAAACATGAGAAAAAAATGTAAGTATAACAATTACTTTGGTTACATACATAGCAAAGTGTTACATTGATTATTCAGTGTGAAATGTTACATTAGAAGTGATAAGTTTCAATTGTTTTCTTTTTATCAAAATTGTTCTTGAGAGCTGTCCTCATTAGTAAGCGATACTGGAACTGGTATACCCTACAATCGGAGTCGCTGCTTCCGGTGCTGTGGTCTGACCTGTTGATGGAATCTTCGATGGTAGCGTTGTGGTCACAAGTTCATGCAGTTCTGTATCGAGTGCGGGCAGCAACTTCTTGGATGGCTTTCGTCCCCTCCTGAAAGACGTAGGTTTTCGGTGTTTATTATGCCAAGTAGAAGAAAAACAGTTCCAACTCCTATACCAGTAGCAACAGGGGTGGTATCGCTTTCTTGCAGAAAAGCCGCTCGTACATCCTGGACGTCGTTCATCAGATGCTGAAGAGATGCTGTGGCGGTTTGTCGTCACTCCGGATTTCGGTTCGGATAGCCTCCAATCGGCGAAGATCCATCGCTAGGAGGGATGTTTTGGGAAGTTCTGCATCTCCTCTGGTGTGAGTAGGCCTTTTATATCAGGCAACACTATGGCGTCTTCTTCCATCTCTCAGCTGCCCTCGCCTGTGATGGCTGGTAACAAAGTCATTGACTGGGAATGGTAGTAGCAGTCTTAAGTCATACGCGAGTAGTCTTGTACCATGGAGTACTAGTAGATCCCTAGAATCTTGTTTCCAGGTGGAACAGGTTTTAGCAATTTTTAGAGGTGAGGATACAGCATATACCCAATAACTCTTTTTCTTTGACTTTACATGATACCATATAGGCGTAAAATTTGGACTGACAACCACTCTTTTACATAGGGCTTTAACATTATTTTCTTGACCAAAGAATAGAGAGGAAACACGTAGGTGAGGTAGAGGAATAGAAGGCAAAATGAGCTGGACAAACGGATATCATTCCGGGTTTACACTTGTGCAGAAGGGATTCAGAAAGCAAGGCGTAGGTTTGTCGATACTGCCAGATACTGCACTGTTGTGTCCACGGTAACGAATTTATTCATTTCAGAAATTCTAATAGGTAATGGCAACACCCTGTATAAATCAAGGGTTCTATCAAGCCCTCTTAAAGGAATTTGATTTAAAAGTCGGACAATCCCGGGAAGTGAATATGCAGTAACATCACACATCTCGTAGTATGTGTGTATACTAGTTATATCTACTCCTGCTAGTAGAGAAGTTCCCATGGGTAACTGGTGTCCTACAGTTTTTAGGATTTGGGAAAGATTCCTAGGTGGCACGATTGTGGCACTAAGTCTCCCCGTAGCTAGTACATCCAAGCCTTCGTGTAGTTGCATAATCTGTTGGAGATTAAGCAGGTACAAGGAAAGTTCTCGCGCGGCGGTGGAGAAGCGAAATTCTTTCATGACCCATCTTTTAAGGTCAGTGAGGTTATGTTCTAAATATTTATTTTCCAAAAGGGTATCGTTCACAATTTTTACCAATTCGGTGGCCATTAGCTTAACCGTTTTTGTATTTTGTGTAGAACGCTCATCTAAATTTTGAATGTAAGTTAATTGTTCTTCCGAAACGTGTAGTAGCTTTTCCGTCGTTTTTTCATACTTTGCAATCTGAGAATGAATGTGATTGATTTCTCTTCTGTCAGGGGTTCCGAATAGAAATTTTAAAACTGATCCTCCAGCATTGATAGCTCCTCTTTTTTCTCCAACTCCGTGATGGCGCAAATATTGTTCTAAATTCTCCACCTCTTCCCGAAGTAAATAAAAGATTTTCTTCAATTTTGAAATTTCCGTCCCATCCACTCTCCTAGAAACGTCAACAGTTTTAGTCAGTTCGAGTCGCTTAAATATTTTTTCAATGTGGCCTGCCGCATCTGCATAGTAACGAATTGGTACATCTATGCTAACCATCCATTTATTCCCTGTCACCAGTAATGTTTCTTGATAGGGAAATATTCCCTTTGACATTAATAGCTCGTCGGGTAACAAAGAAGGATGCGAGAAAGGTCTCTTTTTGGCCCCGGCATAACCTGAAAACAAACACGACAGATAAGGGCGATTACTGTCGCGTCTCCCTCTCTTATGACTCTTATTATTATCTCTCCCGTGTTTTTTTTTTTTTTTTTTTTTTTTTCCTACTTTCATTCATGTTCCCCCCAGGGGGACCTACTACGGTAGGTAAAAATAAAAATAAAATAAAATAAAATAAAATCTGAATATTATACCCCGGCACCTTGACAACTATACCGGGGCATTTATTCAAATTTTCTATTTATTTAACCAAAATTATTTATATACAATCATCATTATATAATTTATGTTTCAGAATTTCTAACTACAAAACAAAAGAAAACTACAACAAAAACATAAAAATTACCTAAAGTTACTGGTTTACAGCAAATCTAATTCTACTAACAAGAAAATAACTAAGACATCTACACTATTCTAAAAAAGAAAACATTAATTTAAATAAACCTAACTCTATGCCACTGGTTTCCAGCGACTGGACAACTGGTTAAAAAAAACTTCCAGCTATCTTATAAGCAAAATACCATACTGGTAACCAGCACTATATATTAAAAATTATAGTTATATTTGTATAAATAAGTTCATTTACATATGAACTAAAAATTTATATAAAATATTTATCTACTTTCGGAATATAATTATACTAACTTTAAAGAAAAATAAAATGTCACCTAAAGATAGATTTAGATAATTAATCTTTTCAATAATCTAGATTTTCACCTCTTTCTAAAAACATACATTTCTTATGAATACATATCCAAATAGTTAACTACGGTAGGTCCAGGTTTGGCGCACCCGGGGCCCCGAGCCAACTGACTCCCTCGGTGTGGGCTCCTCTTCGTGGTGAGGGAGTCAGTCAAATCGCCCACCCACGTGTAGGCCGTGCGTGGATACCCGTGTCGGTGGAAAGGATTATCCTGGTGGTTGAGGGGTGCGTATCTGAGCTCGGGACAGTTTTTTTCTGAATCTGGGGAGGGTGCGCATTTCCGATACACTGCTTTGGTTTCTGCTTCACCTAAACGGGAGGCTAGGGACTAACCCACCCCTAGTCAATCGGCCAGGACTAGGTATTGCACTGAACTCCAGGGTGAGTGTGACGGCGAGCCCGCTATATTCCCTGTGTAGCCCTGTCATCCCAGTGGGATGACCCCTTGTTGGGCTCCGTGGTGGGTGGGGAGCACTGGGGGATGAAATTTTATTTAGCTCTTTATGGCTACAACTACTAAACGCCGCAAACAAGTTGAAGAAAAAGAGGTACACGTGCCGTCATCCGCTCGTTACCTAGTGATACATAGAATGGAAGAGGGTCAGACATTTTTAAAGGTGAACCCATTTATAGTTCAATCCGGTCTTGACAAAATCGCCGGCCCAGTGAAGTCCTGTACTCGATTACGATCCGGTTCCCTTTTGGTCGAGAGTTACACTGCCACACAGTTTGACAAGATATTGAAGGCCAAACTACTCCATGGATATCCTATCCGTGTTGAGAAACACCGAAGCCTTAACTCCTGCAAGGGCGTCATCACCACCTCCTCCCCTCCGAAGGAGTGTCGCCTTGCCGTGGCGGAGGGGCTCAGTACCCGATCCAGACGGCCTACTAAGTGAGTCTTCGTGACCACTGGTAGGCAAGAGGTGAGGGGAAGCTAAGAACATTCCAACGGGTAGATGAGGCTCGTTAGTCTTGGTCGACGACTCATCTAGGAGAAGAGGACTCCAAAATCAAACTCCCCCAGGGGAACCTACCACGGTAGGTCCGGGTTTGGCGCACCCGGGGCCCCGAGCTGCTCACTATCACTTCACCCCCTCCACTTTCATTAACTGTGCCACGTGCAGCGTTTCTGTTGCTTTTTATATCACCCTCTTCCTCTTCTAGGTTTATTCTGGTTATTAGTTTGTAAGTTCCTAGGTTTATAACTCCTGTCTCACCAGCAGGGATCTTTCCTATCTCCGTGGTCCTGTCCCACGGTTTTCGGCGCGGCCCCCGACTTGTGTGCTCTTCGGAGGTCTCAGGCGCGAAGGTTGTGCGGACCCTTCACACTGCCCCCATGTGTAGCCTTAGGTGCGGAGCCCGTCCACACGTCATGTACACCCACGTAGCTCCTTGAGGGCACGGCCGGTGTTAATCTCCCGACGGCCGCGTGCCGTCGGGTTAGTATCACCGGCCGGACGTGTTACCGCTGACGGAGCCCCGGTGTAATCAACCCGAAGTCCCCTGAATCCACGCTGACTCCGTTGAGGCAGCGTGTGCTAAAGCGGGGAGCCACAGGCGGTTATTCCTGTGGTGGGGGCATAAAACCGGGGTGTCACGTGGTGAACGGTTTACCCATGCGGACAAGCAGTGGAGATCGGAGGGTAGCTCCTCTGAAGTACGCCTTGAGGTCAGTCATGGAGGGGTCTCCATGGCGGCACAGACCGTGGAGATTTTGGTGTCTTTCTTTTCTTTGACCCCCGGATGGCAGGCTGACGCCGACGGTTCCGGATGGGGGTCCAATTTCAATATGCATCCGCGCAAAAACCTTTTCACTGACCCATTTCTTGTTGTGACCTTGGCATGTGACGGGAAAACGATTAAGGACCTGAACCCTTTTTACATTAAGCGCGAAGTGGACAGGATATGTGGACCCGTAAAGAATGCGAGCAGACTACGCGACGGCACGCTATTGTTAGAGACCAATACTGCAGAACAAAGCCAGAAAATTCTAAAGGCTAGTTTGTTGGGGTCCTACCCTATTCGGGTAGCCCCCCACAAAACTCACAACACCTGCAGGGGAGTCGTCACCACTTCTAGTCTCGACAATCTCAGTAATGAGGAGATAGTCAGTTGCCTGTCTGATCAGCGAGTCTGTCAGGCGTATCGGCTTACGCGCAAGCAGGATGGCAAGGACGTACCATTGCGGACAGTGTTCCTTACGTTCAAGGGCACTGTCTTGCCGGAATATATCTTTTGCGGCTACGAACGTGCCTCTGTGCGGCAGTATGTTCCGAACCCTATGCGCTGCTTCCAGTGTCAGAAGTTCGGGCATACCAAAACATCATGTAACCATCCTGCTGTATGTGAGCGTTGTGGCCTACCGACACATGAGGGAACGGCGTGCACCCGTGACCCGAACTGTGTTAACTGTGGAGGGAGTCATCCATCGAGCTCTCGACAGTGTCCGAAGTTTCTGGATGAGAAGTGTATTCAGGAACTGCGTGTGAAAGAACACCTCACCTTTCCAGAAGCGCGTCGCCGCTTTGAGCAGCTCAAGCCCACTACCACCTTGGACTATGTCTCTGCTGCCCGACGCGCTGCTGTGAACACAGTCGCCATACAGCACGTTCCTGTTGCAGACGCTTGTACCCAGACCGAGCCACTGGCAAGTACCCCTCCACTTAATCGTGCCACACCTGCATCGGCGAAAACATCCTCAGCCGTGCAGACCAAAGCTCCTAAGCCGTCCACAAGCCGTAGCCAGCCTGTTGAAAAACATCGTTCCAGGCCTATTGTTCGCGCCGGTAGTCGCTCTTCCTCTTTGAAGTCCCGCTCGCGCTCCGCGAGCCGTAGAGGATCTTCTTCCTCACATACATCTGAGGAATCTCCAGAGGACGGCGACTTTCACATCGTAGGTCCAAAGTCCGCCAAAGTAAGAAAGAAAAAGATGAAGACAAACCACTGATCTCTTTCTTACTATGGAAATAATCCAATGGAATGTTAATGGGTACCGGGCACGTGTTCCGGACATACAGCATCTACTTTCTCAACGCTGTCCATCAATCGTCTGTCTACAAGAAACCCATTTGCACCCTAACCACGTTCTCCGTCTTCGCGGTTTCTCGGCATATAGACATGACTCTGCAGCTGATGGGCGAGCATGTGGTGGTGTGGCTATTTTGGTGGCGCATAACATCTCTGCCGTCAGCATACCACTTAACACGCCGCTGCAAGCCGTAGCGATACGTGTACAGCTGCAGAGCGTCTGTTTCTCTATTTGTAATGTCTATCTGCCACCCGTCAGTGTTGTACACGAAAATGATCTTCGGGCTCTCTTGGCGCAGATTCCGCCACCACTCCTTTTTCTCGGCGATCTGAATGCCAAGCACACTTACTGGGGCTCCGACACTGACGATGCTCGAGGGTGCCTTGTAGCAGACCTTTGCGATATGTCCGGCTTAGTCCTATTAAACACTGGCGTGCCTACTTTCTTATCATCTGCCTATGGTACACACTCCGCTCTAGACGTTTCTTATAGTACTCCGTCACTGGTACCACTACTTGACTGGTCGGTAATTTCCGACTTATATGGCAGTGATCATTACCCCATTAACATTCACCTGTCCGGCCACCATTCCGTGCCAACACGTTTTCCTCACTGGATTATTTCCAAGGCTGACTGGGGGAAATTCCGTTCCCTCATTCACCTTCGAGACAATGATTTTGACACCATTGATGAAATGGTGGAATATTTTACCTGTTCTATCTTGCTCGCAGCGGATTCCAGCATTCCTCGAGGTTCCTCTACCCCACGACGTGCTCCTGTACCTTGGTGGACCGAGGAATGCCGTTTGGCTATTAAAGCACGCAAGCGTGCTCTACGTGTCTTCCACTTACATCCAACGGAGGCAAACTTTGTTTCTTTTAAACGCTGTCGCGCAAGGGCTCGTTTTGTACTTCGCAGTGCAAAGCGGAGCTCCTGGGAGTCTTATGTTTCTTCTCTTTCCAGTCGCAGTTCTGCACAACAGGTGTGGACTGCTGTGCGGCGTATGTACGGTAAGTGTCGCCGGACGATAATACCCGGTCTTGCCGTACAGGGCTCCACTTACACCAGTGAGCAGGATGTTGCCGACGCCCTTGCCGACTCTTTCGCTGCCGATAGCCAAACGCAAAGTTACAATACCGCCTTTTTACCCATGAAGGAATCTGCGGAGCGGATAGCCCTCAATTTTAACAGTGACTGTAGTGAACCATACAATGCTCTTTTTACGGAAGAGGAACTGGCCCATGCTCTGTCTATTGCAAAGGACTCATCTCCGGGTCCTGATGAGATCCACCGACAAATGCTGCTTCATCTCCCACCTGCTGCTCTCTCCTTCATGTTGGGCATGTACAACCGTATCTGGGTTCAGCAGGTTTTCCCATCTTCCTGGCGCGAGGGTATTGTCATCCCTGTCCCTCGGCCTGGGAAAGACCGGATACTTCCCTCCAGCTACCGCCCTATCTGCTTAACGAGTGTCGTTTGTAAGACCTTGGAGCGAATGATTAACACTCGTTTAGTGTGGTGGCTGGAGACGAATAACCTGCTGAGCAATGTTCAGTGCGGTTTTCGTCGCCATCGCTCCAGTGTCGACAACCTGACACGCATGGAGGCTTATGTTCAGAATGCCTTTCTCATGAAGCAGCACGTCGTGGGGGTCTTCTTCGACCTACAGAAGGCCTACGACACTACATGGCGCTATGGTATCCTCCGTAATCTGCACGACTACGGTTTACGCGGTCATCTAGCGACCTTCGTTTTTAACTTTTTAAAACTTCGCCGTTTTCGTGTACGCATTGGCCATACCCTCTCAGAAGAAAAGATCCAGGAGAATGGTGTACCCCAGGGTTCGATTCTCAGCGTAACGCTTTTCGCCGTGGCCATTAACGGGATTGCCAGAGCTGTTCGTAGTGGAATCCCGATGTCACTGTATGTTGACGACTTCGCGATATATTACCGATCATATAATCTTGAGCACCTCGAGCGTCAACTGCAGCTGAACATAACCTCCATCTCTGACTGGGCCCTTCGCACCGGGTTTCAGTTCTCCGCTACGAAAACGCAATGTATCCACTTCCATCGACTCCGTGGTGTACACCCTCCACCTGATCTTTATTTGCATGGTACACGTCTGCCGTTTGTTCCGCACGTTAAGTTTCTGGGCCTTCACCTCGACAGCAAGCTAACTTGGGAGTTCCATATTCGTCAGCTTCGGGCTTCCTGCGATCGTTCACTTCGGGTACTCAGGGTCTTATCTGGGGCCTCTTGGGGTGGCGATCGCACTGTTATGTTGAGGCTTTATCGCTCGCTGGTGCGGTCCAAACTGGACTACGGCAGTTTTATCTATGGCGCGGCGTCCGCCACTAAACTCCGCCTTTTAGACACTGTCCACCATTCTGGTATCCGTCTAGCTACTGGAGCCTTCCGTACTAGTCGTGTTGAGTGTCTGTATGTTGATTCCGGGGAACCTCCACTGTCTATTCGGCGCTCGATTTTATTAACTTCCTACGTGGCCAGGTTGGCAGCTCACCCTGGTCACCCTTCCTTTAGATCTGTATTGCGCCCCGAACTCGCCCACCGTTATCTTCGGAATGCGACTATATCCCGTCCAAGCGGCATTCGATTTCGCGAACTACTCGCCACTCATGAGCTCCGAATGCCTGCTGTAGAGCGTTTTTCCTTCTCCCGCTCTCCGCCTTGGCAACTTCATCGAGCCCGGTTTGACCTTGCGCTTTCAGGCTGCGCTAAGGTGGCCACCCCCCAGTCGGTGTTTCGTCAACTTTTCACCGAACTACTGGGACGTTACCGGACTTACACTCCGGTATTCACCGATGGTTCCCAGTTGGGTGGTGCTACGGGATGTAGTTTTGTCTATAACGGTGAGCCACATCAATACCGCCTCCCGGACTACAGTTCTGTTTATACGGCCGAACTGCGTGCTATATTTTACTGCTTACTTTTTATTTCCAACTTAGTCCCTGGAGGTTTTATAATTTGCTCCGACTCTCTGAGTGCAGTGGAGACCCTGCAGCAGTTCCTCGGTACGTCTACACTCGTTTTTAAAATTCAGACACTCATATCTCAATTGGTCTCACGCGGATACCAGCTAGTGTTTACATGGATCCCAGGCCATACGGGCATTCCGGGTAATGAAGCTGCGGATGCGGCAGCTAAGTCTGCATGCCGTCTGCCGCAGTCTTCTACCGACACTATACCCTATAGGGATGCTCAGCGGTACTTCCGTCGCCAGCTTCTATCGGTTTGGCAGCAGTCTTGGGAAGCGTTGACTGGCACACAGCTGCGGATAATTAAAGACAGCGTGGAGCCCTGGCTGACCTCCTACAGGGATTCCAGGCGGGCTGAAGTTATCCTTACCCGCCTGAGGATAGGTCACACACGAGCCACTCACGGCCATCTTCTGCGTGGTGACCCGGCACCTGTCTGTCCGACATGCGATGTTCGCCTCACCGTCCCACACGTGCTCTTGGATTGTCCAAGACACGCTCATGCGCGCCAGTCAGTTGGTCTGGGATCTACAGTAGCTTCAATTTTGGGTGACAACCCAGTTTCTGTGGCCAAAACTCTGCGGTTCATTACCCAGATTGGATTTGCTACGCAAGTGTAACACTTTTTTTTTTAATTCCTTTTATGGGTTTTAACCCTGTTTTTAACTGGGATACATTTTACCTTTCAATGTTTTAACAATTTTGTATTTTAGTTTTTTTTAGCTTTCAACTTCACCTCTTTTTAGTACGTTGCCCTTCAGGGTTTTATTTTATCGTGTTACTTTGTAGGCTGAGGTTTTTAGGTGTTCACAGTTTTTAGTTGTTATTTTAAGGTTCAACTTTTAGCCAGAAAAGTTAATGAGTGTTTTTAAATTTTAAACTTTGACCTAGGGCCCAAATGACCTAGCTGTCGACGGGCCCTTAAACCCCACTCACTCACTCACTCACTCACCACCTCCTTGTTAGACGATATGCCGGAGGAGATCCAGGGTTACCTATCGGACCAAGGTGTCACGGACGTTTACCGTGTAAGAGTCAAGCGCGACGGCGTGCAGGTGGCTACCCGCACGCTGTTCGTAACTTTTGATCGGCTCGACCTGCCGTAGAAGATCAAGGCAGGTTACGAGGTTATCCCGGTTCGACCATATATCCCGCGGCCTATGCGTTGTTTCCAATGCCAGCGCTATGGCCATACTAAGATCTCGTGTAAGGCTTCGGTTGCGGTTTGTGCCAACTGTGGTAGTGATGCTCATGACGGAGCTTGTCCATCTGCTCCAAGCTGCGTAAATTGCCGAGGTACACACCCAGCGACTTCGAGCGCCTGTCCGCGTTACCAGGACGAGAAGGCCATTCAGGAGCTGCGGGTGAAAGAGCGTATCTCTTTCTCAGAACCCCTCCGAAGGAGTGTCGCCTTGCCGTGGCGGAGGGGCTCAGTACCCGAACCAGACGGCCTGCTACGTGTGTCTTTGTGACCACTGGTAGGCAAGAGGTGAGGGGAAGCTAAGAACATTCCAACGGGTAGATGAGGCTCGTTAGTCTTGGTCGACGACTCATCTAGGAGAAGAGGACTCCGAAATCAAACTCCCCCAGGGGAACCTACCACGGTAGGTCCGGGTTTGGCGCACCCGGGGCCCCGAGCTGCTCACTATCACTTCACCCCCTCCACCTTCATTAACTGTGCCACGTACAGCTTTTTATGTTCCTTTTTTATATCACCCTCTTCCTCTTCTAGGCTTATTCTGCTTATTAGTTTGTAAGTTCCTAGATTTATAACTCCTGTCTCACCAGCAGGGATCTTTCCTATCTCCGTGGTCCTGTCCCACGGTTTTCAGCGCGGCCCCCGACTTGTGTGCTCTTCGGAGGTCTCAGGCGCGAAGGTTGTGCGGACCCTTCACACTGCCCCCATGTGTAGCCTTAGGTGCGGAGCCCGTCCACACGTCATGTACACCCACGTAGCTCCTTGAGGGCACGGCCGGTGTTAATCTCCCGACGGCCGCGTGCCGTCGGGTTAGTATCACCGGCCGGACGTGTTACCGCTGACGGAGCCCCGGTGTAATCAACCCGAAGTCCCCTGAATCCACGCTGACTCCGTTGAGGCAGCGTGTGCTAAAGCGGGGAGCCACAGGCGGTTATTCCTGTGGTGGGGGCATAAAACCGGGGTGTCACGTGGTGAACGGTTTACCCATGCGGACAAGCAGTGGAGATCGGAGGGTAGCTCCTCTGAAGTACGCCTTGAGGTCAGTCATGGAGGGGTCTCCATGGCGGCACAGACCGTGGAGATTTTGGTGTCTTTTATCCTTTGACCCCCGGATGGCAGGCTGACGCCGACGGTTCCGGATGGGGGTCCAAATAATCATGTCTCCGCGCAACCCCTCTTCCTTTGACCCTTTCTTAGTTTTGACTTTGGCATGTGACGGGAAAACGATAAAGGACCTTAGCCCATTTTACATAAAACGAGAAGTCGACAGAATATGTGGCCCGGTTAAGAACGCGACCAGAGTTCGAGACGGTACGCTGTTGATCGAAACCAACACGGCAGACCAGACTCAGAAACTTTTAAAGGCGAGTTTGTTGGGCTCCTACCCAATTCGGGTAGCCCCACACAAATCGCTCAACACATGTAGGGGAGTTGTCACCACCTCCAGTCTGGACAATCTGTCGAACGATGAGATTACCACCTGTCTCTCCGACCAGCGTGTGTGTCAGGCTTACCGTCTTACCCGAAAGCAGGATGGCAAGGATGTACCTTTGCGTACGGTGTTTCTGACGTTCAGAGGAACTAAATTGCCCGAGTATATCTTTTGTGGCTACGAACGTGCCGCCGTGCGCCAGTATGTGCCGAACCCCATGCGTTGTTTTAGGTGCCAACGGTTCGGCCATACAAAGACCCTGTGCAATAATCCTGCTATATGTGAGCGCTGTGGTTTAGCAGCCCATGAGGACCCGACATGTACACGGGATCCCCTCTGTGTAAACTGTGAAGGGAAGCATCCATCCAGCTCGCGTCAGTGTGCGAAGTTCCTGGATGAGAAGTGCATACAAGAATTGCGCGTGAAAGAACATCTCACGTTTCCAGAAGCGCGTCGTCGCTTTGAGCAGCTGAAACCTGCTACCACCACAGGTTATGCCTTGGCTGCCCGACGCGCTCCTGCCAGCAGCGTAGCGATCCAGCACGTTCCTGTGTCAGATGCTTCTACACAGACTGACCTACCTGCGAATACCCCTTCACTGTCTCGTGCCACAGCTGCACCTGCTACTACATCTATAGCCGTGCAGACACCAGCTCACAAGACAACTAGCCGCAGCCAGCCTGTTGACAGCCATTATTCTAGGCCTTCTGGTCGCGCCAGCAGTCGCACATCGTCCATGAAGTCCCGCTCCCGCTCTCGTTCAGCGAGCCGCCGGGGATCTTCAGACTCCCGGACGTCGGCGGAGTCACCAGACGATGGCGAATTTAACCTACCCCGTCCGAAGTCGGTTAAGGTAAAGATGAAAAAGAAAAAGATGAAGACGAATCCCTAATTCTTCTTTACCATGGAAATAATCCAGTGGAATGTTAATGGGTTCCGCGCACGTGTTCCGGACGTACAGCATCTCGTTTCGCAACGGTCTCCATCAATCGTCTGTCTACAAGAAACGCATTTGCACCCTAACCACGCATTACAACTTCGTGGTTTTTCGGCATTTAGACATGACTCTGCAGCTGATAGGCGAGCCAGCGGGGGTGTTGCTATCCTGGTAGCGCATGATATCTCTGCCACCAGTGTGCCGCTCAACACGCCGCTACAAGCTGTAGCGGTGCGTGTGCAGCTGCAGAGCCTCTGTTTCTCCCTTTGCAATGTCTATTTGCCACCGGTCAGTGTCGTACACACGAACGATCTTCGGGCTCTCTTGGCACAGATTCCGCCACCGCTCATCTTTCTCGGCGATCTGAATGCCAAGCACTCTTATTGGGGCTCCGACATTGACGATGCCCGTGGGTGCCTTGTAGCAGACGTTTTCCATATGTCCGGCCTAGTCATTTTAAACACTGGCGTGCCTACTTACTTATCATCTGCCTATGGTACACACTCCGCACTTGACGTTTCATTTAGCAGCCCGTCACTAGTACCTCTACTCGACTGGTCGGTACTTTCCGACTTATTTGGCAGTGATCATTACCCCATTAGCATTCACCTATCGGGCCACAGTTCTGTGCCAACACGCTTTCCTCACTGGATTATTTCCAAGGCTGACTGGGGGAAGTTTCGTTCCCTCATTCACCTAACCGACGATGGTTTTACCACCATTGACGACATGGTGGAGTATTTTACTTACTCTATCCTTCGTGCAGCGGATTCCAGCATTCCTCGTGGTTCCACTACACCTCGTCACGTTCCTGTGCCTTGGTGGTCCGAGGAATGCCGTTTGGCTACTAAAGCACGCAAGCGTGCATTGCGTATCTTTACATTACATCCTACGCAGACGAACTTTGTCGCTTTTAAGCGTGCTCGTGCTAGGGCAAGATTTATACTTCGAGACGCAAAACGCAAATCGTGGGAAAAGTATGTATCTTCTCTTTCCCGTCGAAGTTCGGCGCAAAAGGTGTGGACTGCTGTTCGGCGAATGTACGGCAAGTGTCGCCGGACGACCATCCCTGGCCTTGCCGTACAGGGCTCCCGTTACACCACCGAGCAGGACATCGCCGACGCCCTTGCCGAGTATTTTGCCTGTACTAGCCAAACCCAAAGCTATGATAGAGCGTTTTTAGCTATCAAGGAATCTGCGGAGCAGATAGGCCTTAGTTTTAACAGTGCCCAAAGTGAACCGTACAATGCACCATTTACCGAGGCGGAGCTAGCGCATTCCTTGTCCCTAGCAAAGAATTCTTCTCCCGGTCCTGATGACATCCACCGCCAAATGCTGCTTCATCTTCCACCTGCAGCTCTTTCCTTCATGTTGAGCATGTATAACCGCATCTGGCATCAGCAGGTTTTTCCGTCTTCCTGGCGAGAGGGCATTGTCATCCCTATCCCTCGACCAGGAAAAGACCGGACACTTCCCTCTAGCTACCGCCCTATTTGCCTGACGAGTGTCGTCTGCAAGACCTTGGAACGGATGATTAACACTCGCTTAGTGTGGTGGCTAGAGACGAATAACCTGCTGAGCAATGTTCAGTGCGGCTTTCGTCGCTATCGCTCCAGTGTCGACAACCTGACGCGCATGGAGGCATACATACAGAATGCGTTTCTCCTGAAGCAGCATGTCGTGGGTGTCTTCTTTGATCTGGAGAAGGCCTACGATACTACTTGGCGCTATGGCATTCTCCGTACTCTACACGGTTATGGTTTGCGCGGTCACTTAGCCGTTTTCCTTTTTAACTTTTTACTCATTCGCCGTTTTCGTGTCCGTATAGGCAACACGCTGTCTCAAGAGAAGATCCAGGAGAATGGTGTACCCCAGGGATCCATCCTCAGTGTCACACTTTTCGCAGTTGCCATTAATGGCATCACTAGTGTTGTTCGTAGCGGTATCCCGATGTCGCTGTATGTTGACGACTTTGCGATCTACTATCGCTCTTATAGTTTGGAGCACATCGAGCGTCAACTACAGCTGACCATAACCTCCATCGCCGAGTGGGCATTACGCACGGGCTTTCGGCTGTCCCCTACGAAAACACAGTGTCTACACTTTCACCGACTGCGAGGAGTACACCCTCCTCCTGATCTTCATCTGCGCGACACACGTCTTCCTTTTGTACCGCACCTTAAGTTCTTGGGCTTACACCTCGACAGTAAACTCACATGGGAGCACCATATCCGCTATCTTCGTGCTTCCTGCGATCGTTCGCTTCGGGTACTCAGGGTCTTATCTGGGGCATCTTGGGGCGGCGATCGCACCGTCATGTTGAGGTTATATGGCTCTCTGGTCCGGTCCAAATTAGACTACGGCTGTTTTATTTATGGCGCGGCGTCATCGTCTAAACTCCGGCTTTTAGACACAGTACATCACACTGGTATCCGTCTCGCTACTGGGGCTTTCCGCACCAGCAGAATCGATTGTCTGTATGCTGATTCTGGCGAACCTCCACTGTCTGTTCGACGCTCTTTATTACTTTGTTCTTACGTGGCAAGGCTGGCCGCCCATCCAGGTCACCCTTCGTTTCCACCCGTGTTGCGTCCAGACCTCGCGCACCGTTATATGCGAAATACAACCATCTCCCGTCCAAGTGGTATCCGGTTTCGTGAACTGCTTGCTGCACACGCCCTTCGACTGCCAGCCGTAGAGCGGCATTCACGTGGCCGATGTCCTCCCTGGCAACTCCAGCGCGCACGCTTTGACCTGGAGCTGTCGGGCTGTGTTAAGATAGCTACCCCTCATTCCGTGTTTCGCCAACTATTCACGGAACTACTGGGGCGATACCGGACTTCCTGTCCGGTATTTACCGATGGGTCCCAGATGGGTAGTTCGACGGGTTGCGCCTTTATATACAACGGTGACGCTCATACGTACCGCCTACCGGACGCCAGTTCAGTATTTACCGCCGAGTTGTTTGCCATATTTTATTTCCTCCTTTTTATCTCCAGTTCAGGTCCTGGAAGTTTTATCGTTTGTTCCGATTCTTTTAGCGCTCTCCAGGCCCTGCAACAGTTTATCGGCACCTCGGCATTGGTTGTTAAAATCCAGACGTTGATTTCTCAGCTACTGTCTCGCGGATACCAGTTTGTTTTTACGTGGATCCCAGGCCATGTGGGTATTCCGGGTAACGAGGCGGCGGATGCGGCTGCAAAGTCTGCATGTCGCCTTCCGGAGTATTCCACCCGTACGCTCCCCTATATAGATGTGCAGAAATATTTCCGTCGCCATCTATTTGCTCTTTGGCAGGAATCTTGGGAAGCGTTATCTGGCACTCAATTACGGACTATCAAGGACACGGTACAACCCTGGCATACCAGCTGCAGGAATTCCAGGCGGGAAGAAGTGGTTTTAACCCGCCTGAGGATAGGCCATACCCGAGCCACGCATGGACACCTTTTGCGTGGTGATCCGGAGCCTGTCTGTACGACGTGTAATATTCCAATCTCCGTCGCACATGTCCTTCTTGATTGTCCGCTATACGCTCGTGAGCGCCAGTCCGTTGGCCTGGGCCTTACACTGTCGTCAGTTTTAGGCAACCACCCAGTATCTGTAAATACAGTGCTGCGGTTTTGTCGCACAATTGATTTTATGAAGTCAGTGTAAGGTTATTTTATTTCAGAGATTTTAGCCTTTTGGATTACGGTATTTTTGGGTTTTTTAACGTTTTAGTGTTTTTTATTTTGTAGCAATTTTAACTTTCTGTTTTTAACATTTTAAATGAAACGTTTTAATAGTTGTTTAGAGGTTTTTTATCTATTTTAACCGTAGATTTTTAGTTTTTAATGGGTGATGTTTTAACACTTGACGGTATGTAATTTTTACTTCTGGACTCGGGGCCCTAATGACCAAGTTGTCGACGGGCCCTTAAACCCGACACACTCACTCACTCACTCTTTCTCAGAAGCCCGCAAACGACATCTTGCTCGACAGCCTTCTCTCCTGAAGTTTGGTACTTTCAGTTCCATTGTTTCCACACCAGTACCAAAGCGTGATATGGGTACTCAAACTTGCCCTGTAACCTCCATCGTGGTTACTCCTCGCGCCGCTGTGTCAACTACCGGCTCCAAGACCATTTCTGTGAGTACCGAAACCAGGAAATTTAAAGTTACTCCGAAGCGCACAGACTTCCTCAAGGAACCTACATCTGCAAGTGGACAGGGTGCCTCAATTTCCAGCTCCCCGTCCCCTCCTCGCCGATCGTGCTCCCAAGATACCAGGGGACGCAGTCGCACGAAGCGGGACTCCCCTCCACCCATCAGTCTTGGATACCAGTTTGTTCCTCTTACTTCGGCACCCGGTGACCCTCTTCCATCTGAAGAACCCATGGAGGAGGAACCACCTGCTCCAAAAAGCCCAAGTCCTACAAGAAATCAAAAGGGCAAGTTGAAGCGACAGCCACCGGTTAAGTGAAACTCGTGAATAGCTTTTCCCATTTGCTCAGGATGTCCATTCTACAATGGAATACACGTGGCGTACGCAGGCATAAAACCGAACTGCAACTGCTCGGTAATTTGCTGTCCCCCACTATTTTCTGCCTGCAGGAGACCAAACTTCAACAACAGGATACTTTCACCTTTCCTGGTTTTACTCCGGTGCGATTCGATCTACCACCGGAGCCTGGTACTCCTGCACATGGTGGTGCTATGATCCTGATCCGCGACAACGTTTATTACCAGCCTGTCATACTCACTACTACTTTGCAAGCTGTTGCCGTTTCTGTTCGTTTCCCTGGTTTTTATTTCACCTTATGTTCTGTTTACCTACCCCATCTTCTCCCTTCGCAATTGCGGACCTATTAGACCTCGTGTCCCAGCTCCCAGCGCCCTACTTGTTGTTGGGAGACTTCAATGCCCACCACCCTCTTTGGGGATCACCTAGGGCTTGCGTAAGGGGAAGGCATCTTGCAGAGTTCTTTCATCAGAATCACCTCTCTCTCCTTAATACTGGCGAACCTACTTTTATTTCTGATTCCACAGGCACCCTCTCACACTTAGACTTATCAGTTTGCTCGGCACAGCTTGCACATCGGTTTGAGTGGAACGTCGTCTCGGACACCTTTTCCAGCGATCATCTGCCCTGCGTGACTAGCCTGCTCTCCAACTATGTACCCTCGTCACGTGTGCCCATCTGGCAGCTACACAAAGCGAACTGGCCCCTTTTCTGCAGCCTAGCTGTTTTCGACGACCATGTGTTGGGAAATGTGGACCAGATGGTGGATCACTTAACTTCCGTGATTCTGTCCGCGGCCGAGCGTGCCATACCTCGGTCGTCGGCCCGCCCTGGGCGTCTACCCGTTCCTTGGTGGACCGACGAATGCCGGGCGGCGGTTCGTGCGCGCCGGGCAGCACTGCGGGTATTTCAGCGCCGCCCAACTCTCGAGAATCTGGTCGCCTTTAAGCGTTTACGCGCCCAAGCTCGTCGCATCATACAGGCTAGCAAGAAGACATCCTGGCACCGCTTTGTGGAGTCCTTTAATCGCTTCACACCGTCATCTGTGGTTTGGGACAAGCTCCGTCGCGTGGCCGGCAAAGTTTCACGAGTCCCGGTGCCTGGCCTGCGGGTTAATAATGGCACCGTAGTTTCCCCTATAGCTGTCGCTGACACCCTGGGAGGCGCCTTTTCTAATGTCTCTAGCTCCTCCCATTACCACCCGGACTTCTTATCCATCAGGAATCGGACTGAGACGCATGAAGAATCCTTTCACTCTTTGAATCGCGAGTGTTATAACGCTTTCTTCTCCATGCAGGAGTTGGAGTGGGCCCTGGCCTCATCGCGACCCTCAGCAACTGGGCCTGATGATGTCCACGTTTTAATGTTGCAGCACCTATCTTTAGCTGGTAAACACTTTCTGTTGCAGGTGTATAATCGTATCTGGCGTACAGCAACCTTTCCATCCGCTTGGCGCGAGGCCACCATTGTCCCGATTCTAAAACCTGGGAAGGATCGCTATCTACCTTCTAGTTATCGCCCCATCTCCCTCACCAGTTGCCTCTGCAAGGTGATGGAGCGAATGATCAACGGGCGATTGACATGGTGGCTTGAATCGCAAAATCTGCTGTCTAACGCTCAGTGCGGCTTTCGTCGCTTCCGTTCCACGGTGGACCACTTAGTGTCGTTATCCACACACATCATGGACGGTTTCCTGCGTAAGAGTCAAACTGTAGCTGTGTTTTTTTGACTTGGAGAAGGCGTATGATACTTGCTGGAGGTATGGAATCCTTCGTACGCTCCATAAATGGGGCTTTCGTGGTCGACTGCCCCTTTTTATTCGGGAGTTCATGCGGGATAGGGTATTTCTGTACGGGTGGGCTCGGTTTTGTCACGTGTTTTTAGCCAAGATAACGGAGTACCGCAAGGTTCGGTACTCAGCGTCACACTATTTGCCATTGCGATCAACCCCATTGTGGAGTGCGTCCCATCAGGTGTTTCATGTTCGCTATTCGTGGACGATTTCTCCATTTACTGTAGTTCTCGGCGGACCTCTCTGTTAGAACGTCGCCTCCAGCACCACAAAACGTTATATAGTCAATTATGCGGGACAACACATACCTGTTTTTCTCTACTTGTAGATTATGCTTCAGCTTCGCCTCTTGATAAGCACGGCTTAACTGAGTCACAATATTTGTACTATCTAAAGCACTTAAATGCAGTACATTGTTTAAATGTTTTACATTTTGTTTGTGTTTGTTAATAAGAACATTAATATGCCCTAGGTATGTCACTCCCGTCGTACTCCACGAATCACTGTTCCCAAAAAGCAAGCATGGAAAACAGAAAAGAGTATTTCTTTCCTGACATCCACATATCCAAGCATGCTCATAAATTTTGAGGTTAAATCGCCTGGTGTAAGAATTATTTCTCCCTCCTTTTGCAGGTTGCGTGATGTTTGATTTGGTGTTTGCCTTCCTAACTGCTTCACTTGAACTTTTTCTTCTGGACTCCTCCTAGAGAAAGGGTAATTTATTAGGCTGTCCACAGAATTTTAGCGTACACAACACAGATTTTGCTTAGCACACGAAACTGGCGTTCATAACCTGAGTTTATGGAGTATTTCGCGGTTATTTGTTGCTGTCAAAAATAAGTAGTGCCAACAGTATTTGCTCCACATGTCCAACATCCGAGAGTTTTATTCTCTCTGTTGCGCGCAAGGTCTATCACCGGCAACAGATAGTTGTCTCAACACCACATAGATGGCAGAAGTTGCATAACAGCAAGCAAAGTCGTTAGATGACATTGCAATCGTGCTATCTAGCGACTTTGTACAGAAGCAGCATGAATTCATGTGCTCCACTTAATGGGAGCACAACGCTAGGTAAATTCAACCAATAGGAGAACAGATTTCAAAATCGTACACCTCTGTTTCGCATGCGTGGATTGGTCTACATTCCCTGCAAAGGATTGAAGAATTTTGTAACACCCAACGCAGTACCTATCTCGTGCATGTGAGGTATGCATCATCTTCGCACACAATGAGCAAAGAACACTAGCGCGCGGCATATAAAATAGTGAAAGTGAAAGAAAATGTGCAATAATAATTGAGTATATGTTTAATACAAAGAAGAAACTATTTTCTGCAAAATAATCATTGTGCTGTAGCACCGTAGCACATATTGACGAGCCGCGCCTGGGTTTGCTTATATCAGAGAAGTTGTGAATAAATGAGCGTTAGTAGCCAACAGCACTTGCTTTACAGTGCATGGTCGTGCTAATTTTCTTATGGCTTCTATCTTACTGGTATCGGGTTTGATTCCTTGTAGGCTCACCCTGTGCCCAACATATACAACCTCTCGTTCAGCAAATTGGCATTTCTCTAGGCTAGGCTTAAGATTAGCCTCCCAGAGCTTGTTGAAAACCATTCTCAAGCGTTGAGCATGCTCTTCTATGGTTCTGCCGAATACTAGTAAGTCATCCATATAAACTAAACAAATTATTCCTTTCAAATTACCCATAATTAGGTCAATAGCTTTTGACCATGTGATGGGAGCCGAGATACGGCCAAAAGGCATGCGAATCCATTGATAAGCTCCTTGAGCGGAGATGAAAGCTGTTTTAGGCATATCGGACTCTTACCTTAATTGCATAAGCGGAATTGATATGAATAACTGAAAAAAGGAATTTCCTGAAAGCACTGATAAATTTTCTTTTATGTCTGGGATTGACCAATTGGGTACTCTTGTGACCGCGTTAAGTCGTCTGTAATCTACACAGAGGCGGTATTTAACTACTCCATCTACAGCTTTTTTAGGTACGAACAAACAAGGACTGGCCCACTCAGATTTAGTATATTCAATAATTTTCTTGGCTAGCATCTCCTGTATCTGCCGCTTAAGTTCTCCTTTCAATGCAAATGGCACCCTATAGGGATTCATTTTAATAGGCTTGGCATTCCCTGTATCAATTTCATGTTCGACCACTGTGGTACAAGGTAGTTCTCCTGATTCCTCGTCTAAGAATAATGGTATGTAATCGTGGATCTCGAAAGCTATAACTTTCTTTTCACCAGGTTGTAAGTGAGAGTTTATTTTCTAACACCCTGTACAGCTCTTCTAACCTTTCGAGGCTTCTCCTCTTTTCCTTTAAACTAGGGCGCGTTACTCTGATCATAATTGCTTCCTACTTCTTCACACCAAACACATTTATTATCTTGAGATTCCATGTTCATGACTCCCGGATATCTACCAACGGCCTGTTCGTTGGGTTTTAGGCACGTGGGTCTTATATTCCCACTTCTTCCCTCATTGTACTTGCGCATACTTTGGTATGCAGGTTCACCATCCCACCGGGTTCGGCGGGCAGTTCCATGCATGCCAGTGGGCCCCTGACCCCTGCTGTCATCGGAGTCGTGTGCTGGCCAGCGGTCGCCCCTCAACATCTACCCTGCTTTCAGAGGTAGGTACATTGCCCGCTGGAAATAGATTATCTCTATCCCCCTTCCACTCATCCGGCATATCCGTGCCCTCTACTATGTCGAAATCATCTTGTCTCAACCTTCGAATGGCGGGTTCCCCAAGATAGGACTTACAAGTCCCACACAATAATACTTTCACTTCTTTTGCATCACCTAACGGTCTATCTCTTCTCATTTCCGCATCAAATTCTGTAGCTTCTCCTAATCTCATTCCCTTTCGCAAGGGAATCTCATCCTCTCCTAAATTCAATATTTTCATTATACTATACTTAGAATCAGGAAAATTTTCATTGCTCCTTTTGAGCTAATGTAATGAATTTTCCTCATCACTTTCATTAATGGAATAGAGTTTTGATACTGCCCTCGTGACATATACTCTCTTTTCCGGTATTTCCACAGGCTCTCTATGTATTTATAGGGAAGAAGCTTATCCTTTACCTTTTTTATACGTGTAAGTACTTGGGTTTCTGACCTGGGAAGCAGAATACTATTTTCAGCTAGTATGACGTCCCAGCTATTCGGTTGCTCATTTTCACTTTTTTCTCCTCTCATCATGCTAACTTTACCTGTTACGGGGTTGACCAGATCCGTATCAGGCTTACTCCTTGTTAGCGTTAATCCTAAGCTCCCAAACTGTCTGCAACCTAGCATTCGGAATATCAATTACAGCCTCTAAATCCCGTAGTAAGTGTAACCCAATAATTCCATCATGGTATGAACTTAAGGGCACTACACAGAATGAATACCATACTTCCTTCGGATCATTCCTTAGAGTAAACGCTAAATATTGATCTCCTTTTATGTCCAATGCTCTCCTGTAACTCCTACTGCACTAACCTTTGAAGGAATTGTCATGTGTGATCTATGATTCCCTCTTTAATGGCAGAAAAACTGGCTTCTGTATCTACTAACATAATCCTAGTTTTACCTTCTAATTGCATTTCCACCACCATTTCTTTATGAGTAGGTAACGTTACATTGGCGGGAAGCAGCTCGGCCTCGTGGGTACCGGGTTCCCGCTTCTCGGCGAGGCCTGTCCGTTTCCCGTAGATCCCTGCCATCGACAAAATTTACTGGTATGGCCAGGCATATTACACTTCAGGCATTTAAATCGACTATCTGGCGGTTGGCTCGTTTCACTAAAGGAAGTTCTGTTTCCACCATAAGTTACTCGTAAATTATTCTTGTTATCTTTTCCCCACGTCACATGGCTGTTTTGACCTTGCCCTTGACTTGGTCTTACTCCCGTCCTTGAATGATTGTTAGACAATTTCGTCCTACAATTTATTGCTATATGCCCTCTTTTATTACACTTGTAACAGGTCTTGTCCACTCGCATCATGAACACGTTTCTTTCAGGTTTGTCAGAGGTCTCTATGGATGTGGTGGGGGCTCCGCGCTGTTTTTCTGCGTTCTCTACAGTAGTGGCGATCCTAATAGCCGCGGTTAGATTATCAGGCATCTGGAATCGAATCTGTTGCTCAACAGTTCCCCGGAGACCATTCATGAAGGCGGCCAGTAGCCGTCGGTTGGCCTCCTCATTGATGACCTCCTGAGCCTCAGCGTTGTCGACAGTTCGTACAGTTTTGTGGCATAAGTGCCTACACCTATCAGCGAACATCTCGACTGTCTCATCCGTCTTTTGTGAGGCATCTTGCAATGCCGTATAATGGAATTGGGGTGGCAACTCCGTAAAGCGGGTAATTAAAGCATCCTTAAATACCTCCCATGTGATGTCACTTGCCTGTAGATCTGATCTGCCTCTAAAGAATTGTAAAGCCGTGCCTGCTAATTTTGCTCTGGCTATATTTAACTGATCTGCCTTTGCGCAATTGCCTACTACTTCCAATTGCTCGATGTTTGCTACGAAATCCTTTACCGGCCGTCCTTTTGGATCTCCTGTATATTCCTTAATTACGTTAGCTTACGTTACTGACATCCTTTAGTTTTGCGGCCGTAAGATGTGCAATTTGCTCTTGCAATTCTTTTATTTGTTCTGCTTGATTTGCCATTATGCAAACGGTTAGTAGCTATATGTACAACAAATTTTAACGCTCTTTATATACCTTGTTTTTTTCTTCCCTGTTCAGGGTGTTCCGGCGCGAGGGTCTCCCCTGCTGCGCTACCTGCGGCCTGTGGCGGCTAGCCCGATGACTACCGCGCACACTTGCGGCCTCGGTCTTTGTTGTCGCGGGGGGAGTGGATCCGTATGTAACGAGTGTGGTGGTGAATCAAGAAAAGGGAGAAAAAAAAAAAAAACAATGTGCAAGTATATCAGCGATTTTCTTGTGATTCTATTTAGAACCATCCCTAACTCTGCCACTAGGATACATAGACACCCTCCTTCCTTCACTATCTCCTACCCTCTGGCCTAGGATAGCTTCTCCTGTGCTATACTCGTACAAAAATCGGTACGTTCGATTTCCAGTACTTCGTATTAACCAGGCGCAATATGGCGTTTCAATAAACGTGTTTCTATATCAAACGTAGCCGTCCCATGTGGGTTATGGTGTGTGTACACTTTGTATGATGGACATGCAAAACCTTTAAGTTTACCCTGAAAGCCCAGTTCTATCCTTGAATCAGTGACTAAGGCTCTGAATTTATGTTTATGTTTCTCCAGTAACTGAATATCGATACTGGTATACTTAAAGAAATTAGTGATTAAAGCATATTCATCTGCATTTCTCAATGCCAACGAGCTTGCAGTGGAAACAACATGAATGTATACAATTGTGAATGTCACGGTTTTATTTCTCTTTCACACCTGAACATACATCGAAACATCGCAATGAACCCAATTCATTATATATATATATATATATATATATATATATATATATATATATATATATATATATATATATATATTGTCGTGAGTGTGTATTCCTTAGAATACTTATAATTTGCTACTAAATGAATTTCAGTCGTGCGCAAACATTATCCCACCGCTGCCACCAATTTATAATGCTGGTCTCTTCAAAGGAGGGAATTGGGTTGATGTTTCGTGGTTTTAGGGTAAATCAATGCAGACACTTTTTAACCTAAATCTAATTATCATTAAAGCAAAATTATTTTACAAGTTAATAAAGTTAATAAGCAAAATACCCTTTGTTCTAAAACATTATCCCTATCTATCTTTTACAATAACATAATACTTTAGGCGCAATGTTATTAGTCAGCTTTCTCTCTCCCTTTAGATCTTTTACTTCTGGCAGTATCGGTTAGAAAAATACATCTACTTACTCATAGTAACGGTGAGTGCTAGGATTATCACCCAGACGTCCCCTCCGAAGGAGTGTCGCCTTGTCGTGGCGGAGGGGCTCAGTACCCGATCCAGACGGCCTAAGTGTCTTTGTGACCACTGATAGGCAAGAGGTGAGGGGAAGCTAAGAGCATTCCAAACGGGTAGATAAGGCTCGGTAGTCTTGGTCGACAACTCATCTAGGAGAAGAGGACTCCGAAATCAAACTCCCCCAGGGGAACCTACCACGGTATGTCCGGGTTTGGCTTACCCGGGGCCCCGAGCTGCTCACCATCATTTCACCCCTTCATAGTCATTAACTGTGCCGCGTGCAGCGTTCTATGTTGCCTTTTAAATCACCCTCTTCCTCTTCTAGGCTTATTGTGATTATTAGTTTGTAAGTTCCTAGATTTATAACTCCTGTCTCACCAGCAGGGATCTTTCCTATCTCCGTGGTCCTATCCCACGGTTTTCAGCGCGGCCCCCGACTTGTGTGCTCTTCGGAGGTCTCAGGCGCGAAGGTTGTGCGGACCCTTCACACTGCCCCCATGTGTAGCCTTAGGTGCGGAGCCCGTCCACACGTCATGTACACCCACGTAGCTCCTTGAGGGCACGGCCGGTGTTAATCTCCCGACGGCCGCGTGCCGTCGGGTTAGTATCACCGGCCGGACGTGTTACCGCTGACGGAGCCCCGGTGTAATCAACCCGAATTCCCCTGAATCCACGCTGACTCGTTGAGGCAGCGTGGCCTAAAGCGGGTAGCCACAGGCGGTTATTCCTGTGGTGCGGGCATAAAGCCGGGGTGTCATGTGGTGAACGGTTTACCCATGCGGACAAGCAGTGGAGATCGGAGGGTAGCTCCTCTGAAGTACGCCTTGAGGTCAGTCATGGAGGGGTCTCCATGGCGGCACAGATCGTGGAGATTTTGGTGTCTTTCTTTTCTTTGACCCCCGGATGGCAGGCTGACGCCGACGGTTCCGGATGGGGGTCCGATTTCAACATGCATCCGCGCAAACCCTCCCATTTCGACAGTTTTCTAGTTATGACCTTGGCCAGTGAAAGGAAAACGATGAAGGATCTTAGCCCCTTTTACATAAAGAAAGAACTCGACAGGATCTGTGGCCTTGTTAAAAACGCCACCCGAGTAAGAGACGGTACGCTTTTGGTAGAAGTGACCACCGCAGACCAGTGCCAGAAATTGTTGAAAGCCACTTTGTTGGGCTCCTACCCCATCCGGGTAGCCCCACATAAATCTCTAAACTCATGCAGAGGAGTTGTCACCACATCCAGTCTGGACGGTCTGTCAAACGAGGAGATTGTTACTTGCCTCTCCGACCAGCGTGTGTGTCAAGCGTACCGTCTGACAAGAAAGCAGGATGGTAAAGTGATTGATTTACGTACGGTTTTCCTCACTTTTAAGGGCACACAGTTGCCAGAATACATCTTCTGCGGGTACGAGCGTGCCGCCGTACGTCAATATGTCCCGAACCCTATGCGCTGTTTTCAGTGTCAGAAGTTCGGACATACTAAGACCGCGTGCAACCATCCTGCCGTTTGTGAGCGTTGTGGCCTATCACCTCATGAGGGCACGGCTTGTACCCGTGACCCTCATTGTGTTAACTGTGGAGCCGGTCATCCATCTAGCTCGCGTCAGTGTGCGAAGTTTCTGGATGAAAAATGTATACAGGAGCTACGCGTGAAAGAACATCTTACATTTCCAGAGGCGCGTCGTCGCTTTGAGCAGCTGCAACCTGCGACCACCACAGGTTATGCCTTGGCTGCCCGACGCGCTCCTGTTAACACCGTAGCGATACAGCATGTCCCTGTATCAGATGCCTCCACACAGACAGACCTACCAGCGAGTATTGTTCCACTGTCTCGTGCCACACCTGCAAAAGCTACAACATCTACAGCCGTGCAGACACCAGCTCACAAGGCGTCCACAAGTCGTAGCCAGCCTGTTGATAGCCATTCCTCTAGGCCTGATGTTCGCGCCAGCAGCCACACGTCATCAATGAAGTCCCGCTCCCGCTCCCGTTCCGCGAGCCGCAGGGGATCTTCAGACTCCCGTACATCCGAGGAGTCACTAGGGGATGACGAAATGAACCTACCCCGTCCAAAGTCGGTTAAGGTAAAGATGAAAAAGAAAAAGATGAAGACGAATCACTAATTCTTCTTTACCATGGAAATAATCCAATGGAATGTTAATGGGTTCCGGGCACGTGTTCCGGACATACAGCATCTCGTTGCGCAACGCTCTCCATCAATCGTCTGCCTACAAGAAACACATTTGCACCCTAATCACGCATTACATCTTCGTGGTTTTTCGGCTTTTAGGCATGACTCTGCAGCTGATCGACGAGCAAGCGGAGGAGTTGCTACTTTGGTGGCGCATACCATCTCTGCCACAAGCATCCCGCTAAACACGCCGCTGCAAGCTGTGGCTGTGCGTGTCCAGTTGCAGGGCTTAAGTCTGTCAATTTGCAATGTCTATCTGCCACCGGTCAGTGTTGTACACGAGAACGACCTTCGAGCTCTTTTGGCTCAGATTCCGCCACCCTTTATCTTCCTTGGTGATCTGAATGCCAAACACTCTTCATGGGGCTCCGACACTGACGATGCTCGCGGATGCCTTGTAGGAGACGTTTGCGATATGTCCGGCCTCCTTTTGTTGAACACTGGTGCCCCTACCTTTTTATCATCTGCCTATGGTACGTACTCCGCCTTAGACGTTAGCTTCTGTAGCCCGTCATTGGTACCACTCATTGATTGGTCGGTGCTCTCCGACCTCTTTGGCAGTGATCATTTTCCCATTAACATTCACATATCTGGTTTCCATACTATTCCAACACGACACCCTCACTGGATTATTTCCAAGGCTGACTGGGGGAAATTTCGTTCCCTCATTCACCTTACCGACGATGGTTTTACCACCATCGACAACATGGTGGAGTATTTTACATGTTCTGTCCTGCTTGCAGCAAATTCCAGTATTCCTCGCGGTTCTACTACACCTCGTCATCTTCCTGTGCCTTGGTGGTCCGAGGAATGTCGTTTGGCTGTTAAAGCCCGCAAACGGGCCTTGCGAGTTTTCAGTGCACATCCTACGGAAGAGAACTTTATTACCTTTAAGCGAGTGCGTGCCCGGGCGCGTTTTGTACTTCGCAGTGCAAAACGCACATCCTGGGTAACTTACGTCTCTTCCATCTCTCGACGCACTTCAACACAAAGGGTGTGGACTGCGGTTCGGCGTATGTACGGCAAGTGTCGCCGGACGATAATACCCGGTCTTGCCGTGCAGGGACGCTCTTACACCCACGAGCAGGATATCGCCGACGCCCTCGCAGACGCTTTCGCTGCTGATAGCCAAACCCAAAGCTACCACACTACCTTTTTACCCGTCAAGGAATCTGCGGAGCGGGTAGTCCTCAATTTTAAAAGTGACTCTAGTGAACCGTACAACGCTCATTTTACGGAGGCGGAGCTAGCCCATGCTTTGTCTCTCGCGAAGGACTCTTCTCCTGGGCCTGATGACATTCACCGACAAATGCTGCTTCATCTTCCACCTGAGGCGTTGACCTTCCTGCTGAACATGTACAACCGCATCTGGCTTCAGCAGGTTTTCCCTTCTTCCTGGCGCGTGGGTACTGTCATCCCTATCCCTCGGCCGGGGAAGGACCGGACACTTCCCTCTAGCTACCGTCCTATCTGCCTGACGAGTGTCGTTTGTAAGACCATGGAACGAATGATTAACACTCGCTTAGTGTGGTGGCTAGAGACGAATAACCTGCTGAGCAACGTTCAGTGCGGCTTTCGTCGTCATCGCTCGAGTGTCGATAACCTTACTCGCATAGAGGCCTACATCCAGAATGCCTTTCTCATGAAGCAGCATGTCGTGGGGGTGTTCTTCGACCTGCAGAAGGCCTACGACACTACATGGCGCTATGGTATCCTCCGCAGTTTACACGACTACGGTTTACGTGGCCATCTAGCTCTCTTTGTTCTTAATTTTTTACAACTTCGCCGATTTCGTGTCCGCATTGGCCATACGCTTTCACAAGAACGAATCCAGGAGAATGGTGTACCCCAGGGGTCGATTCTGAGTGTAACACTTTTCGCCGTGGCCATCAACGGCATTGCCAGTGTTGTTCGTAGGGGAATACCAATGTCACTGTATGTTGACGACTTTGCGATATACTATCGCTCTCATAGTTTAGAGCACATCGAGCGTCAACTGCAGCTAGCTATAACATCCATCGCCGAGTGGGCATTTCGCACCGGCTTTCAGTTCTCCCCTACGAAAACACAATGTGTCCACTTCCATCGACTTCGTGGCGTACACCCGGCCCCTGATCTTTATTTGCGTGGCACGCGTCTTCCATTTGTTCCGCACCTGAAATTCTTGGGCTTACACCTCGACACCAAACTTACATGGGAGCACCATATTCGTTATCTGCGTGCTTCCTGCGATCGTTCGCTTCGGGTGCTCCGGGTTTTATCTGGGGTATCTTGGGGCGGCGATCGCACGGTCATGTTGAGGTTGTATCGTTCACTGGTCCGGTCCAAATTAGACTACGGCTGTTTTATCTATGGCTCCGCATCCGCCTCTAAACTCCGCCTTTTAGATACAATACATCACACTGGTATCCGTCTCGCTACTGGGGCTTTCCGTACAAGTAGAGTGGACTGTCTGTATGCTGATTCTGGCGAACCCCCACTGTCTGCCCGACGCTTGTTGTTACTATGTTCCTACGTGGCAAGGTTGGCCGCTCATCCAGGTCATCCTTCGTTTCCACCTGTATTGCGTCCAGACCTAGTGTACCGTTATACGCGGAATACAACTATCTCCCGTCCAAGCGGCATCAGGTTTCGAGAACTTCTGACCGCACACGATCTACGCTTGCCAGCCGTAGAGCGGCATTCGCATGGCCGATACCCTCCATGGCAGCTCCAGCGTGCACGCTTTGACCTGGAGCTGTCGAGCAGTGCGAAGTTAGCTACCCCTCACTCGGTGTTTCACCAACTTTTCACCGCAGTTCTGGGCCGATACCGGACTCATACTCCGGTATTTACTGATGGCTCACGGATGGGTAGTGCGACGGGTTCCGCTTTTGTATACCATGGCGACGTTCGCAAGTACCGCCTTCCAGACGCCAGTTCAGTATTTACCGCCGAGCTGTTTGCCATATTTTATTTCCTGCTTTTTATCTCCAGTTCAGGTCCTGGAAGTTTTATTATCTGTTCCGACTCTTTTAGCGCCCTCCAGGCCCTGCAACAGTTTATCGGCACCTCGGCATTGATTATTAAAATTCAGACGTTGATCTCGCAACTACTGTCTCGCGGATACCAGTTTGTTTTTACGTGGATCCCAGGCCATGTGGGTATTCCGGGCAACGAGGCGGCGGATGCGGCTGCAAAGTCTGCATGCCGCCTCCCGGAATACTCCACCCGTGCGCTACCCTATGTAGATGTGCAGAAATACTTTCGCCGCCATCTATTTACCCACTGGCAGCAATCTTGGGAAGCGTTAGCTGGCACTCAGTTACGGACAATAAAGGACACTGTACAACCCTGGCAGACCAGCTGCAGGAATTCCAGGCGTGAGGAAGTGATTTTAACCCGCCTGAGGATAGGCCACACTCGAGCCACGCATGGACATCTTTTGCGTGGTGATCCGGAGCCTGTCTGTGCGACGTGCAATGTTCCACTCTCCGTCGCACATGTCCTTCTTGATTGTCCGCAATACGGTCATGAGCGTCAGTCCCTAGGCCTGGGCCTTACACTGTGCTCTGTTTTAGGCAACGACGCAGTAGCTGTCAATACAGCACTGCGGTTTGTTGCCAAGATTGATTTTTGCAAGCAAGTGTAAGGTGCTTTTATATTGGCGGATATTGACTTTTAGTTGTTTTTACTTTGGATGTTATTCTGGTTTTTACCTTTTAAAGATTTTATCAGTTTTAAGTTTTATAAGTCTACGTTTTTACCAGTTGTTTTAACTTTTAACTGTTTTAGCTCTCGGTTTTAGACTTTTTAACCTTTCTTAAGTTATTTTAACTTTCACCTTTTAGCTTTTTAGGGTGAGGTTTTATTGTTGGCTTGTTTTTATTCTGTGAACTTAGGGCCCTAATGACCTAGTTGTCGATGGGCCTTTAAACAATACTCACTCACTCACTCACTAGACGTTTCTTTTTGTAGTCCTTCGTTGGTACCTTTACTTGATTGGTCGGTCCTTTCCGGCTTATTTGGCAGTGATCACTACCCAATTATTCACCTATCGTGCCACCATCCTGTGGCAACGCGACATCCTCACTGGATTATTTCCAAGGCTGATTGGGGGAAATTTCGTTCCCTCATTCACCTTTATGACAACGGTTTTGACACCATCGATGAAATGGAATATTTTACCTGCACTATCTTGCTTGCAGCGGATTCCAGCATTCCTCGAGGTTCATCCACCCCACGACACGTTCCTGTGTCCTGGTGGTCCGAGGAATGCCGTTTGGCTACTAAAGCACGCAAGCGTGCATTGCGTATCTTTACATTACATCCTACGCAGGCGAACTTTGTCGCTTTTAAGCGTGCTCGTGCTAGGGCAAGATTTATACTTCGAGACGCAAAACGCAAATCGTGGGAAAAGTATGTATCTTCTCTTTCCCGTCGAAGTTCGGCGCAAAAGGTGTGGACTGCTGTTCGGCGAATGTACGGCAAGTGTCGCCGACGCCCTTGCCGAGTGTTTTGCCTGTACTAGCGAAACCCAAAGCTATGATAGAGCGTTTTTAGCTATCAAGGAATCTGCGGAGCAGATAGGCCTTAGTTTTAACAGTGCCCAAAGTGAACCGTACAATGCACCATTTACCGAGGCGGAGCTAGCGCATTCCTTGTCCCTAGCAAAGAATTCTTCTCCCGGTCCTGATGACATCCACCGCCAAATGCTGCTTCATCTTCCACCTGCAGCTCTTTCCTTCATGTTGAGCATGTATAACCGCATCTGGCATCAGCAGGTTTTTCCGTCTTCCTGGCGAGAGGGCATTGTCATCCCTATCCCTCGACCAGGAAAAGACCGGACACTTCCCTCTAGCTACCGCCCTATTTGCCCGACGAGTGTCGTCGTCGACGAATAACCTGCTGAGCAATGTTCAGTGCGGATTTCGTCGCTATCGCTCCAGTGTCGACAACCTGACGCGCATGGAGGCATACGTACAGAATGCGTTTCTTCTGAAGCAGCATGTCGTGGGTGTCTTCTTTGATCTGGAGAAGGCCTACGATACTACTTGGCGCACGTCAGTATTGTTTACACTGAGAAAGCACATTGCAAAGAAACGACCAGAGCTTTCTCGGACTGGGTGGCGACTTCATCATGACAATGCACGGCCTCACGTCACAAATCAAGTAATGCAGTTTCTGGCTCGATTCAACATTACCTGTGTACCATATTCACCTTATAGCCCCAATCTTCCACCCTGTGACTTTTTTTTATTCCTATCACTAAAGGCAAAGTTTAGGAATATTCGATTTGAGAACTCTGAAGCTGTGCTCAAGAAAAGTGAGGCAATTCTCAAGGACCTGACAAAGAACGATCTGCAGCATGTGTTAAGGCAGAGACGCTATGAAAAATGCATTGAAGTAGGAGGTGACTACTTTGAAAAAGATAATGTAAACATTGAATTGGAGTAATAAACATCTGTGAAAAAAAAAATCAGTCTCAGTCTTTGTTGATCAGCCCACGTACATGCAACTCATTAATGAATTAGACTTACCAAAGTAAAGATGCAAAGTCATAAAATCCTGGCTCTACTAATGACCATATGTTCCAAAAAGATATTTTGGTAATAACCTCTCGCATGTGAATCAAAGTAACACAACTAAACCTGATTGGCTGAAAGATTTCTAATAGGCATTGCACTATTGGAATTTGGAAGCAGAGACAGTTTAATGCTCTCACTATATGTACATTCTTCTATGTAACTGTTGAATTTCATTCGCCAGCGAGATTTTGGAGCGAAAGCATTTGGACTGCATTAGCTGTGTACGTGACCTGCTGCACGTGTCGCTGGGCTACGTGACCAGACACCAGACGGCTGGTCTGGCTGATTTTCAGAGAGTTAATCACGTGACTGTCTACACGCGCTGTTGGCGTACGTGACTGCTAGCAAGCTGGTTCCAGCGAGAGCTGAGCACGTGATTGCCTGCACGCTGCCTACCCGGGGGGCCTCTTCCCGCGCAATCGCTCTTCCTAGAGCTGTCTGCTGATGACGTCACACGGGAGTCACGTAGTACCGATATTCACACGTGCAGCTTACATCTTACGGTATAATTCAAATCCCATGGTAGTATCTAAGCGTCTCTACTCTACTTTTCTTCCCGGTCCAGGCCGATGGTTTTTAAGTGTGCTTAAAAACAACAGCTCCATGTCAGTAGATTTACTGGCATGTTAAAGAACTCCTGCGGGACAAAATTCCGGCACACCGGCGACGCTGATGTGATCCTGGCAATTGACAGCGTCGTTAAAGAACAAAATAAATAATTATCTACTTTTCTTGTTTTCTAACATGAAATGTCAACGCAGGCGTTTTAATTGAACAAAAACAAAGCTCTCATTGTGTAATATTTCGTAAAACAGATGAAAATTATCTGTAGGAGGAAGGAACAACAGTGTGCCACATAATTGTGCAATTATTACTTTGTTAAGAGTTTTCAACACGCCTTTTTCACTTTCTTTAGGATTTAGGTTATAGTTGCTACGTAGCCCTTATTAAAAGGCCTTATAATAATGTAATAAACGAAAACAAAATGTGATACTGACATTCTTTCCCTATTAAGACAGTATTTTATTGACTGAGCTGTTCTTCTAAGAATAGTTGTGTGGCCACTCTTTTACAACAATATGAAAATGCAGCGCAGAGGAAAAATAAATAACACAATTACGACAGCTATCATTTTTGAAAATAGCAATATATTTGACACGAAGAGAGAGAGAGAGAGAGAGAGGGAGGGAGGGGGGGGGGAGAAGGTTTGTCTATCGCTTTCACCTATGAATCCTTTATAATGTGTAATGAAAGTTTATCTCTGTTAACATGAATATATAGAAGGATAAGCCTTGGTAAGAATACTTTGCGCAAGAGTGAGCAAAGAAAATCATTTGTATATAGCACATCAGATTTTTATCATTGAAATATATGCTGTGCATATTTCAATACATTAAACAACTATAAATAATTTTAGTTATACATATTGCGCGTTTCCATAGATGACCTCAATGATCAAAACTAGAGAAAATCTGATTTGAGGTTGTAAAATAATGTGATTAATTGCAAATTACGTTTACTTGTGAAATATCATCAACGTATTGTACAATTTCAAGGTAATTCCAGCAAGAATGTCGGCAGACTTTTTTCCAGGGGAGGGCCAAATGTTGGAATTTTGCAATCAAGATAATATTAATTCATTACTTTGTTGGCAAAAGTTATAGTATTTGTTGCGTATAACCGTATTAATTTGTGCTCATTAAAATTGTTCTTTACATTAAAATTAAAATAATAGTTTAAGAGTCAGCCCATTAAGTTCACTAATTCCAAGGGGGGCCGCGGTCCCCCTTTCCCCCCCTTCGCGACGCCCATGTCTTCAAGGTGAATGAGAACAGTAACGATGATATAATAATAATAATAATAATAATAATAATAATAATAATAATAATAATAATAATAATAATAATAATAATAATAACAACAACAACAATAACAATAATTAATAATAACAATAACAATAATTAATAATAATAATAATAATAATAAATAATAGTAATTAATAATCATAAGAATAATAATAAGAACAGTAAGAGTAATGATGATAATAATAAATAAATAACAACTAGACTAACTACCTTAATTCTGGAGCCTATGATCCTCACATCTTGCTGCTATAGCGCATGCGCGGACGCGAGTATAAACCTAATGGAGAGATTGAAATCCGCTAGATTGGCAAGGTTTTAAACCAAGTGTTAGATTTTTTTAATAAATAGGTTCCTATTCTTATACTCAACACATGCCTGACTTTCGATCTGTATTTCTTTTATGAATTAGATTTAACAAGTGAATATGTGCATCTTTGTATTTTTCCTGTCAAAAAATTGGGTAGTATGTATATTTGAACAGCCAAATATTGGACATTAATCAAAGGAAATACAATAGTTTGCCACACGATCTTGCATACGATTGCCATGTGGGTATTCCGGGTAACGAGGCGGCGGATGCGGCTGCAAAGTCTGCATGTCGCCTTCCGGAGTATTCCACCCGTACGCTCCCCTATATAGATGCTCAGAAATATTTCCGTCGTCATCTATTTGCTCTCTGGCAGGAATCTTGGGAAGCGTTATCTGGCACTCAATTACGGACTATCAAGGACACGGTACAACCCTGGCATACCAGCTGCAGGAATTCCAGGCGGGAAGAAGTGGTTTTAACCCGCCTGAGGATAGGCCATACCCGAGCCACGCATGGACACCTTTTGCGTGGTGATCCGGAGCCTGTCTGTACGACGTGTAATATTCCAATCTCCGTCGCACATGTCCTTCTTGATTGTCCGCGATACGCTCGTGAGCGCCAGTCTGTTGGCCTGGGCCTTACACTGTCGTCAGTTTTAGGCAACGACCCAGTATCTGTAAATACAGTGCTGCGGTTTTGTTCCACAATTGATTTTATGAAGCAAGTGTAAGGATATTTTATTTTAGAGATTTTAGCTTTTTAGATGGCCGTATTTTTGGGTTTTTTTTTTTTAACATTTGAGTGTTTTTTTACTTTGTAGCAATTTTAAGTTTCTGTTTTTAGCATTTTAAATGAAACGTTTTAATAGTTGTTTAGAGGTTTTTTTATCTATTTTAAACGTAGATTTTTAGTTTTTAATGGGAGATGTTTTAACATTTGACGGTATGTAATTTTACTTCTGGACTCGGGGCCCTAATGACCAAGTTGTCGACGGGCCCTTAAACCCGACACACTCACTCACTCACTGCATACGATTTTGTTCTTGCACACAGAGTTGAGAATGTGTATATGCTTATGTGTATGTGAAACGGCCCCGTGCCGTTCACGTGCAGCCCATATTAGGTAAGCACACCTAGGTTAGTGTGAGTATATGAACAGGATGACAGGGACCTGTGTTAGAGACTCTGTATACTCCTACCATCAATAACCAGATATGTGTAAACAATGTCTCAACGCTTTCTCCACTTTTACACCCCTCCGAAGGAGTGTCGCCTTGCCGTGGCGGAGGGGCTCAGTACCCGAACCAGACGGCCTGCTACGTGTGTCTTTGTGACCACTGGTAGGCAAGAGGTGAGGGGAAGCTAAGAACATTCCAACGGGTAGATGAGGCTCGTTAGTCTTGGTCGACGACTCATCTAGGAGAAGAGGACTCCGAAATCAAACTCCCCCAGGGGAACCTACCACGGTAGGTCCGGGTTTGGCGCGCCCGGGGCCCCGAGCTGCGCACCGTCATTTCACCCCCTCCATATACATTAACTGTGCCACGTGCAGCGATTTACGTTGCTTTTATATCATCCTCTTCCTCTTCTAGGTTTATTCCGATTATTAGTTAGTAAGGCCTTAGTTTTATAACTCCTGTCTCACCAGCAGGGATCTTTCCTATCTCCGTGGTCCTGTCCCACGGTTTTCAGCGCGGCCCCCGACTTGTGTGCTCTTTGGAGGTCTCAGGCGCGAAGGTTAGGCGGACCCTTCACACTGCCCCCTTGTGTAGCCTTAGGTGCGGAGCCCGTCCACACGTCAAGTACACCCACGTAGCTCCTTGAGGGCACGGCCGGTGTTAATCTCCCGACGGCCGCGTGCCGTCGGGTTAGTATCACCGGCCGGACGTGTTACCGCTGACGGAGCCCCGGTGTAATCAACCCGAAGTCCCCTGAATCCACGCTGACTCCGTTGAGGCAGCGTGTGCTAAAGCGGGGAGCCACAGGCGGTTATTCCTGTGGTGGGGGCATAAAACCGGGGTGTCACGTGGTGAACGGTTTACCCATGCGGACAAGCAGTGGAGATCGGAGGGTAGCCCCTCTGAAGTACGCTTTGAGATCAGTCATGGAGGGGTCTCTATGGCGGCACAGACCGTGGAGATTTTGGTGTCTTTGTTTTCTTTGACCCCCGGATGGCAGGCTGACGCCGACGGTTCCGGATGGGGGTCCAATTTCAATATGTATCCGCGCAAACCCTCTCTTTTTGACTCTTTTCTTGTTGTGACATTGGCTTGTGAAGGGAAGACGATTATGGATATTAGCCCTTTTTATATCAAACGCGAGGTAGACAGAATATGTGGCCCGGTGCAGAACGCGACAAGACTACGTGACGGTACGCTGTTAATCGAGACCAAAACGGCAGAGCAATCACAGAAACTCTCGAAAGCGAAGTTGTTGGGATCCTACCCAATTCGGGTAGCCCCACACAAAACGCTTAATACCTGTAGGGGAGTTGTCACCACCTCAAGTCTAGACAACCTGTCGAATGAGGAGATTGTCACCTCTCTCTCTGACCAGCGTGTATGTCAGGCCTATCGCCTTACGCGAAAACAGGATGGCAAGGAGTTAGCTTTGCGTACAGTATTTCTAACATTCAAAGGCACGAAATTACCTGAGTACATCTTTTGTGGATACGAACGTGCCGCTGTACGCCAGTATGTGCCAAACCCAATGCGTTGTTTCAGGTGCCAACGGTTCGGCCATACTAAGACTTCCTGTAATAATCCATCTATTTGTGAGCGTTGTGGATTACCAGCCCATGAAGACTCGGCATGTACACGGGATCCTCTTTGTGTGAATTGTGGAGAGAGCCATCCATCAAGCTCGCGTCAGTGTTCTAAATTTATGGACGAGAAAGCTATACAGGAGTTGCGCGTGAAAGAACGGCTCACATTTTTGGAAGCACGTCGCCGCTTTGAACAGTTGAAACCTGCGACAACCCTAGGTTTCGCGTCAGCAGTCCGCCGCACTCCTGCCCACACTGTGGCCATTCAGCACGTTTCAGTCGCTGATGCTGCCACGCAGACTGACTCACCAACGAGCGCCTCTCCCTCTCCACCGTCCCGTGATACACCTGCACCGGCAACTAAATCTTCCGCCGTGCAGACACCTGCTCACCAGCCATCCAAAAGCAGTAGCCACACCGTTTTACCTGGAAACGCTCACCATTCGCGACCTAAAGACCGGGTGAGTAGTCGTCCATCATCAAGGAAGTCCCGCTCCCGCTCAACAAGCCGACAGGGCTCTTCAGACTCATCTGAGGATGGCGACTTGAACATACCAGGTCCCAAGTCAGTCAAGATAAGACTGAAAAAGAAAAAGATGAAGACCAAACACTTACAATAAGCAGGTGTAACTTGTATTTTACTTTGTGATTTTATTTTTAACCTTCGTATTTTTATCTATGTACATTGTAAAATCACTTTTGAGGTTTTAACTGTTTTTATGTTATCTTTTTAGACCAGTTTTACATTTGAACTGTTTTAGCTTTTATCTTTCTTTTAGACTCCCCGTTCTATTTGTTTTTTATCTATTTTAACCTTAGATTTTTAGTTTTTAATGGGTGATGTTTTAACACTTGACGGTATGTAATTTTACTTCTGGACTCGGGGCCCTAATGACCAAGTTGTCGACGGGCCCTTAAACCCAATACACTCACTCACTCACTCCACTTTTACAAATTAATGCAGATATAATTGCTTGGTCAAAATATATTTACTGAAGTTGAGTAAACATTACTTGTATAATTTAGAAGCCTAAATACAGTAGTATCGCAACGATTATTTTTATACACTAATTAATTTTGCAAGGTTTATAGCTGATGCTTAATGATACCGGCTTTGATTTGTAACTTAAGTTCCATCACATATCTCTGTCTCCACTTCGTCTTCGGCAACGGGACCTACGTCGTCTTCTTCTTGAGCAACTTCTACGCCTCCTTCTCGAACAACTTCTCCTTCTCCTGAGACAGAACAGAAGCAGCTTCAGAAGTGGCTGTGACTTGTGCTATAGTGGGACCTAAAGTAGCAACGTGTTCGAAACTTTTGTCTCTTCTCTGTCCCGTCGCACTCCGGCACAGAGAGTGTGGACTGCTGTTCGCCGTATGTATGCAAGTGTCGCCGGACTATCATTCCCGGCCTTGCCATAAGCGGATCGCATTACACCAGCGAACAGGATATCGCCGACGCCCTTGCTACTTCGTTTGCTGCTACTAGCCAAACGAATAGTTACGACAGAGCTTTTATACCTCTCAAGGAATCTGCCGAGCGGATAGTTCTTCCTTTTAACAGTGACTGTACTGAACCGTACAACGCACCCTTTACCGTATCGGAGTTAGAGCACTCTTTGTCACTTGCTAAAGATTCCTCTCCTGGTCCAGATGACATCCATCGACAAATGCTGCTTCACCTTCGGCTTCGTCTTTCCTGCTTGGTATTTATAATCGTATCTGGCACAGGCAGGTCTTTCCGTCCTCCTGGCGAGTGGGTATTGTCATCCCTATCCCTCGACCTGGAAAAGACAGGACACTTCCCTCTAGTTACCGCCCTATTTGCCTTACGAGTGTTTGTAAGACCTTCGAACGGATGATTAACACTCGTTTAGTGTGGTGGCTAGAGACGCATAACCTGCTCACGAACATTCAGTGCGGTTTTCGTCGCCATCGCTCTAGCGTCGACCATCTGACACGCTTAGAGGCTTACATCCAGAATGCCTTTCTGCTGAAGCAGCATGTCGTGGGTGTCTTCTTTGATTTAGAGAAGGCCTACGACACCACCTGGCGCTATGGAATCCTTCGTGCTCTGCACGGTTACGGTTTATGCGGTCACTTAGCGCTGTTCATTTTAAACTTTTTACGACTTCGAAAATTTCGTGTCCGCATTGGTAATACCCTGTCACAGGAAAAGATTCAGGAGAATGGTGTGCCTCAGGGGTCCATCCAGAGTGTTACGCTCTTCGCCGTAGCAATCAACGGAATCGCTGATGTTGTTCGTAGCGGAATCCCGATGTCACTGTATGTTGACGACTTTGCAATTTACTATCGCTCTTATAATCTCGAGCACATTGAGCGTCAACTGCAGCTGACCATAGCATCAATCGCAGACTGGGCCCTTCGCTCCGGCTTTCAGTTCTCACCTACGAAAACTCAGTGTATCCACTTCCATGGAGTTCGCGGCGTACACCCTCCTGATTTTTATTTGCGTGGCACACGTCTACCGTTTGTCCCGCACCTCAAGTTCCTTGGCCTGCACTTCGACAGTAAGCTGACGTGGTAGTACCATATTCGCCAACTACGTGCTTCCTGCGATCGCTCACTTCGAGTACTCCGCCTTTTATCCGGAGTTTCTTGGGGCGGTGATCGTACAGTTATGTTACGATTGTATCGATCACTGGTGCGGTCAAAACTAGACTACGGTAGTTTTATCTATGGCGCGGCGTCCGCCTCTAAACTTCGTCTTTTAGATACTGTACACCATGCTGGTATCCGTCTCGCTACTGGGGCGTTCCGCACCAGTAGAGTAGAGTTGAGTGTCTGTATGCTGAGTCTGGAGAACCACCACTGTCGGTCCGTCGTTCGATTTTATTGTGTTCGTATGTGGCAAGATTGGCAGCCCATCCGGGTCATCCTTCTTTCAAATGTGTCCTGCGTCCCGACCTTGCTCACCGTTACCTGCGCAACACAACTATATCGCGCCCAAGCGGTATTCGGTTCCGCGAACTACTTGACAAACACGATCTCCGCATGCCTGCTGTAGAGCGATTCTCTCTAGGACGCTCTGCTCCTTGGCAACTCCGGCGCGCGCAATTCGACCTGGAGCTCTCAGGCTATGCTAAGCTTTCCACCCCGCAATCGGTGTATCGACAACTGTTCACCGAACTTTTGGGCCGCCACCGGACTTTCACCCCGGTTTTTACCGATGGGTCTCAGGTGGGTGGAGCTACGGGATGTAGTTTCGTGTGTAACGACGAGGCGCACCAGTACCGACTTCCGGACCATAGTTCGGTTTTTACTGCCGAGCTGTTTGCTATATTATATTGTTTACTTTTTATTTCTAACTGAGCTCCCGGCAGTTTTATCATTTTTTCAGACTCTCTGAGTGCCATTCAGTCCTTGGACCAGTTTATCGGCACCTCAGCATTCGTTTTAAAAATACAGGCTCTCATTTCGCAACTGCTCTCGCGCGGATACCAGTTGCTTTTTACCTGGACCCCAGGCCATGTGGGTATACCCGGCAATGAGAAAGCGGATGCGGCTGCTAAAACTGCTTGCCGTTTGCCGGATGTTGCCACACACAGTGTGCCATATGTCGATGTGCAGCGCTATTTCCGTCGACCTCTTTTATCGATCTGGCAGCAATCATGGAAGGAATTCTCTGGCTCTCAATTGCGGACCATTAAAGACAACGTAGATCTCTGGATGACAACCTGCAGGGACTCCACCTATCCTCCCGCCTGAGGATAGGTCACACACGGGCGACACATGGGTTCCATTTGCGTGGCGACCCTGCGCCTGTCTGCCCTACGTGTAACATCCAACTTTCTGTGGCCCATATCCTTATAGACTGTCCGCAATACGCTCGTGAGCGCCAGTCGGTTGGCCTGGGGTGTACGCTTGCCTGAATTTTGGGTGACGACCCTGTGTCCGCCTGTAAGGCGCTGCGGTACGTTGCACAAATTGGGTTCGCAAAGCAAGTATAACGTGGTTTTAGTGTGTGAAATTTTTTTTAGCGTTTTAACATAGGTTTTTGTGTTTTACGTTTTAGTGTTTTAAGTGCTTAGTTTTAATGTGTTTTATCTTCGATCTTTTACACATTTTAATGAATGGTTTTACCAAGTTTTAACTTAGCGCACTCATGTGCCGTTTGGTTTTATCTGTCTGCGTTTTTAGTTGCCATTTTAAACTTCACATTTTAGGCAGTTTTTAGGCGAGTTTTAGATTTTTGATTTTCTGACCTAGGGCCCAAATGACCTAGTTGTCGACGGGCCCCTAAACTCCATTCATCCATCCATCCATTTCTCCTTCTTGAACAACTTCTCCTCCTTCTCCTTGAACAACTCCTCCTCCTCCTTCCTGAACAACTCCTCCTCCTCCTTCGTGAACAACTTCTCCGGCACCACGATCTTCTCCGACAAACGGAACCGACAACTTTTATAGAGCCCCCATCTTTTAATGCCTTTAGAAACCTTTTCCTTTGGTTTTCATCCATAGTAAACAATTTCTCTTCGTTCGTGTCAGTTGGACAGCTCATAAGAGTTCTCGACACATCATCGAACGCTCTTAACATACACTGCTTTTTATGTATAGTTCTGTTTTTAACACTTGTTCTGCTTTCGGGTGCTGCGGGCTTCCCCATTTTCGTAGTGAAGAATTTAGATTTTCCTTGCGAATTAGATTACTGGAAGAATTTTGCTTTCCCTTGAAAACCACATTTTGATGTTGAAATTCTATGGCAACGTGTATTTCAGTTGAACAAAAGCGAGTGAAACATACCGAAAACAAAAGTCCCACCGTGCCAATGTACAAAAGCTAAAGTACCTACTATATTTATATTCCTATATAGTTAAATGAGTAATTTTTACGATTTCGATCAAATTTTGTATTCAAACAGGGTTTTGCTTATTAAGTTTATCTATATAGGCGTCATTCCTGAAAAAAAAAAAAAAAAAAAAAAAAAAAAAAAAAAAAACAAGGCAATTTTACAAGTAACAGTCACAATTACTCTAAACCCTATTTTGGCCATAATTTCTCTTTTAATGGGCCAGTTTCAACAAACAAGCCAGGAAATTAAAGGTCTCGTCATGGAAACAGTTCCAACAGTTAGGATAAAATTTTATATTTAGCTAACATTTTGCTTTTCAAGTTTATCTAGATAAGTAGATAAACGATTAATCAAAAGGAAAAAAAAAGAAAAGAAAATCCGAGCGAAGCTCGGTCACCCAAGTACAACTTCAATGGAATAAACAGTAGCCTACACTACTAGTTAATAAACAACAAATATTTCAAATGTCAAATTCGACCACATTCACTTTTACAAACAGATAATGATCAATGCTTTATTGTTAAGTATTGCTTTGCAACCTACAGGAAAATTAGTTTAATTTCTCTCGGAAAGCTGTCGCTTAATTGTGATGAAAAACCAAGAGTTTGTGCAGTTACGCTACCGATAGTCAGGTGTTTCTATCGCATTTACTTTTTCCTTTCTCTGTCACGTATGCATAGTAAAGTTAGTATGGTATCTATTGCATTCCATCCAAAAATTTATATCGAGATTTCACCGGAAATACATGTTTTGAGACTCCATGAATAAAAAAGCAGCTGTTTTAGAAAAGTGTCTGTCTGTGAACAGCATAACTCCACCCAGACTAATCCAGGACCCTCTAGAAGGTCCAGACTATTCTTTACATAGAAAGTTTTAATTTTTTCAAAAATGGCTCTGACGATTTTGATTAGAATCAAATGACAGTATACCATAGTACATTGAGAAAATGCAGTCAGTTGCTCCCAGATTTTCAGCTTTCTTTACATTAAATAAGTTAGGTTGATATACTGTTTTTATAATCGCCTAAAATACTGTATTGGATGATATAAAATAATATTACTAAAATGTTATACATGGAACTATACCAATTTAAATATACGATCTCAATGGGCAACATCGATATCAGTACAAAGAATAACAACGCACATACGACACAACATACATAGTTTGATAGCTTATTTAATGATTTATAACACTGCAATACCCTCCACTTAAAGCTTAACTTGCAAGATACAATAATAACATGAACGACGGCAGACTGTCTTCCAGGGGGGGGGGGGGTCAAATGTTAGAATTTTGCAATCAGATAATATTAATTCATTATTTTGTTGTCAAAAGTTATAGTAGTTGTTGCGGATAACCGTATAAATTTGCGCTAAACAGAAATTGTTCTTTACATAAAAATTAAAATAATAGTTTAATAGTCAGCACATTAAGTTCATTAATTTCCAAGGGGGGGTCGCGGCCCTCCCTTGCCCCCCCCCCTTCGCGAGGCCCATGAATTCCAGCACCTTGCTCCTTTTCTTTAAAATGGGAAAGAAAATATTGTCCGTATTTCCCGAATGTGAAAGAAGCACTGCATAGCTATACAGGAAGGGTCATTAGCCTTTCGTTCATGTTATACATGAATTTCAGTACGGTTTGGTATAAGGCGGTGCACAGTCTTTGACAAAACAGAGGTCATTGTATTTCGCTTCCTTTTATCGTTCTGTTTATCTTAAAAGGGTTAGAGTCATTCTGTCTGAGCCAGGGCGCATTTAAAATGGCACGAAGTAGCATAATAAAACGTGCCGAATCGTCCTATGAGATGCATTTTGTGGTACGTGTTAACGCACTAATTTCTAAGACAGAAAATTTGGGAAGCAAAGACAGTGACTGTAATTTGCCAAAACAAGTGCCACAGGACTGGATTACAGTTATTTCAAAGGGGGAACTTGTTCGGCCGACTGAACAGTGGTACCAAAAAGTGAAGGAATTTGAAGTTATATTTGTGGGATTCCATGGCTTTATGTTTCAAAATCCCCTCCGAAGGAGTGTCGCCTTGCCGTGGCGGAGGGGCTCAGTACCCGATCCAGACGGCCTACTAAGTGAGTCTTCGTGACCACTGGTAGGCAAGAGGTGAGGGGAAGCTAAGAACATTCCAACGGGTAGATGAGGCTCGTTAGTCTTGGTCGACGACTCATCTAGGAGAAGATGACTCCGAAATCAAACTCCCCCAGGGGAACCTACCACGGTAGGTCCGGGTTTGGCGCACCCGGGGCCCCGAGCTGCTCACTATCACTTCACCCCCTCCACTTTCATTAACTGTGCCACGTACAGCGTTTTTGTTGCTTTTTATATCACCCTCTTCCCCTTCTAGGTTTATTCTGATTATTAGTTTGTAAGTTCCTACATTTATAACTCCTGTCTCACCAGCAGGGATCTTTCCTATCTCCGTGGTCCTGTCCCACGGTTTTCGGCGCGGCCCCCGACTTGTGTGCTCTTCGGAGGTCTCAGGCGCGAAGGTTGTGCGGACCCTTCACACTGCCCCCATGTGTAGCCTTAGGTGCGGAGCCCGTCCACACGTCAAGTACACCCACGTAGCTCCTTGAGGGCACGGCCGGTGTTAATCTCCCGACGGCCGCGTGCCGTCGGGTTAGTATCACCGGCCGGACGTGTTACCGCTGACGGAGCCCCGGTGTAATCAACCCGAAGTCCCCTGAATCCACGCTGACTCCGTTGAGGCAGCGTGTGCTAAAGCGGGGAGCCACAGGCGGTTATTCCTGTGGTGGGGGCATAAAACCGGGGTGTCACGTGGTGAACGGTTTACCCATGCGGACAAGCAGTGGAGATCGGAGGGTAGCTCCTCTGAAGTACGCCTTGAGGTCAGTCATGGAGGGGTCTCCATGGCGGCACAGACCGTGGAGATTTTGGTGTCTTTCTTTTCTTTGACCCCCGGATGGCAGGCTGACGCCGACGGTTCCGGATGGGGGTCCAATTTCAATATGCATCCGCGCAAAAACCTTTTCACTGACCCATTTCTTGTTGTGACCTTGGCATGTGACGGGAAAACGATTAAGGACCTGAACCCTTTTTACATTAAGCGCGAAGTGGACAGGATATGTGGACCCGTAAAGAATGCGAGCAGACTACGCGACGGCACGCTATTGTTAGAGACCAATACTGCAGAACAAAGCCAGAAAATTCTAAAGGCTAGTTTGTTGGGGTCCTACCCTATTCGGGTAGCCCCCCACAAAACTCTCAACACCTGCAGGGGAGTCGTCACCACTTCTAGTCTCGACAATCTCAGTAATGAGGAGATAGTCAGTTGCCTGTCTGATCAGCGAGTCTGTCAGGCGTATCGGCTTACGCGCAAGCAGGATGGCAAGGACGTACCATTGCGGACAGTGTTCCTTACGTTCAAGGGCACTGTCTTGCCGGAATATATCTTTTGCGGCTACGAACGTGCCTCTGTCCGGCAGTATGTTCCGAACCCTATGCGCTGCTTCCAGTGTCAGAAGTTCGGGCATACCAAAACATCATGTAACCATCCTGCTGTATGTGAGCGTTGTGGCCTACCGACACATGAGGGAACGGCGTGCACCCGTGACCCGAACTGTGTTAACTGTGGAGGGAGTCATCCATCGAGCTCTCGACAGTGTCCGAAGTTTCTGGATGAGAAGTGTATTCAGGAACTGCGTGTGAAAGAACACCTCACCTTTCCAGAAGCGCGTCGCCGCTTTGAGCAGCTCAAGCCCACTACCACGTTGGACTATGTCTCTGCTGCCCGACGCGCTGCTGTGAACACAGTCGCCATACAGCACGTTCCTGTTGCAGACGCTTGTACCCAGACCGAGCCACTGGCAAGTACCCCTCCACTTAATCGTGCCACACCTGCATCGGCGAAAACATCCTCAGCCGTGCAGACCAAAGCTCCTAAGCCGTCCACAAGCCGTAGCCAGCCTGTTGAAAAACATCGTTCCAGGCCTATTGTTCGCGCCGGTAGTCGCTCTTCCTCTTTGAAGTCCCGCTCGCGCTCCGCGAGCCGTAGAGGATCTTCTTCCTCACATACATCTGAGGAATCTCCAGAGGACGGCGACTTTCACATCGTAGGTCCAAAGTCCGCCAAAGTAAGAAAGAAAAAGATGAAGACAAACCACTGATCTCTTTCTTACTATGGAAATAATCCAATGGAATGTTAATGGGTACCGGGCACGTGTTCCGGACATACAGCATCTACTTTCTCAACGCTGTCCATCAATCGTCTGTCTACAAGAAACCCATTTGCACCCTAACCACGCTCTCCATCTTCGCGGTTTCTCGGCATATAGACATGACTCTGCAGCTGATGGGCGAGCGTGTGGTGGTGTGGCTATTTTGGTGGCGCATAACATCTTTGCCGTCAGCATACCACTTAACACGCCGCTGCAAGCCGTAGCGATACGTGTACAGCTGCAGAGCGTCTGTTTCTCTATTTGTAATGTCTATCTGCCACCCGTCAGTGTTGTACACGAAAATGATCTTCGGGCTCTCTTGGCGCAGATTCCGCCACCACTCCTTTTTCTCGGCGATCTGAATGCCAAGCACACTTACTGGGGCTCCGACACTGACGATGCTCGAGGGTGCCTTGTAGCAGACCTTTGCGATATGTCCGGCTTAGTCCTATTAAACACTGGCGTGCCTACTTTCTTATCATCTGCCTATGGTACACACTCCGCTCTAGACGTTTCTTATAGTACTCCGTCACTGGTACCACTACTTGACTGGTCGGTAATTTCCGACTTATATGGCAGTGATCATTACCCCATTAACATTCACCTGTCCGGCCACCATTCCGTGCCAACACGTTTTCCTCACTGGATTATTTCCAAGGCTGACTGGGGGAAATTCCGTTCCCTCATTCACCTTCGAGACAATGATTTTGACACCATTGATGAAATGGTGGAATATTTTACCTGTTCTATCTTGCTCGCAGCGGATTCCAGCATTCCTCGAGGTTCCTCTACCCCACGACGTGCTCCTGTACCTTGGTGGACCGAGGAATGCCGTTTGGCTATTAAAGCACGCAAGCGTGCTCTACGTGTCTTCCACTTACATCCAACGGAGGCAAACTTTGTTTCTTTTAAACGCTGTCGCGCAAGGGCTCGTTTTGTACTTCGCAGTGCAAAGCGGAGCTCCTGGGAGTCTTATGTTTCTTCTCTTTCCAGTCGCAGTTCTGCACAACAGGTGTGGACTGCTGTGCGGCGTATGTACGGTAAGTGTCGCCGGACGATAATACCCGGTCTTGCCGTACAGGGCTCCACTTACACCAGTGAGCAGGATGTTGCTGACGCCCTTGCCGACTCTTTCGCTGCCGATAGCCAAACGCAAAGTTACAATACCGCCTTTTTACCCATCAAGGAATCTGCGGAGCGGATAGCCCTCAATTTTAACAGTGACTGTAGTGAACCATACAAGGCTCTTTTTACGGAAGAGGAACTGGCCCATGCTCTGTCTATTGCAAAGGACTCATCTCCGGGTCCTGATGAGATCCACCGACAAATGCTGCTTCATCTCCCTCCTGAGGCTCTCTCCTTCATGTTGGGCATGTACAACCGTATCTGGGTTCAGCAGGTTTTCCCATCTTCCTGGCGCGAGGGTATTGTCATCCCTGTCCCTCGGCCTGGGAAAGACCGGATACTTCCCTCCAGCTACCGCCCTATCTGCTTAACGAGTGTCGTTTGTAAGACCTTGGAGCGAATGATTAACACTCGTTTAGTGTGGTGGCTGGAGACGAATAACCTGCTGAGCAATGTTCAGTGCGGTTTTCGTCGCCATCGCTCCAGTGTCGACAACCTGACACGCATGGAGGCTTATGTTCAGAATGCCTTTCTCATGAAGCAGCACGTCGTGGGGGTCTTCTTCGACCTACAGAAGGCCTACGACACTACATGGCGCTATGGTATCCTCCGTAATCTGCACGACTACGGTTTACGCGGTCATCTAGCGACCTTCGTTTTTAACTTTTTAAAACTTCGCCGTTTTCGTGTACGCATTGGCCATACCCTCTCAGAAGAAAAGATCCAGGAGAATGGTGTACCCCAGGGTTCGATTCTCAGCGTAACGCTTTTCGCCGTGGCCATTAACGGGATTGCCAGAGCTGTTCGTAGCGGAATCCCGATGTCACTGTATGTTGACGACTTCGCGATATATTACCGATCATATAATCTTGAGCACCTCGAGCGTCAACTGCAGCTGAACATAACCTCCATCGCTGACTGGGCCCTTCGCACCGGGTTTCAGTTCTCCGCTACGAAAACGCAATGTATCCACTTCCATCGACTCCGTGGTGTACACCCTCCACCTGATCTTTATTTGCATGGTACACGTCTGCCGTTTGTTCCGCACGTTAAGTTTCTGGGCCTTCACCTCGACAGCAAGCTAACTTGGGAGTTCCATATTCGTCAGCTTCGGGCTTCCTGCGATCGTTCACTTCGGGTACTCAGGGTCTTATCTGGGGCCTCTTGGGGTGGCGATCGCACTGTTATGTTGAGGCTTTATCGCTCGCTGGTGCGGTCCAAACTGGACTACGGCAGTTTTATCTATGGCGCGGCGTCCGCCACTAAACTCCGCCTTTTAGACACTGTCCACCATTCTGGTATCCGTCTAGCTACTGGAGCCTTCCGTACTAGTCGTGTTGAGTGTCTGTATGTTGATTCCGGGGAACCTCCACTGTCTATTCGGCGCTCGATTTTATTAACTTCCTACGTGGCCAGGTTGGCAGCTCACCCTGGTCACCCTTCCTTTAGATCTGTATTGCGCCCCGAACTCGCCCACCGTTATCTTCGGAATGCGACTATATCCCGTCCAAGCGGCATTCGATTTCGCGAACTACTCGCCACTCATGAGCTCCGAATGCCTGCTGTAGAGCGTTTTTCCTTCTCCCGCTCTCCGCCTTGGCAACTTCATCGAGCCCGGTTTGACCTTGCGCTTTCAGGCTGCGCTAAGGTGGCCACCCCCCAGTCGGTGTTTCGTCAACTTTTCACCGAACTACTGGGACGTTACCGGACTTACACTCCGGTATTCACCGATGGTTCCCAGTTGGGTGGTGCTACGGGATGTAGTTTTGTCTATAACGGTGAGCCACATCAATACCGCCTCCCGGACTACAGTTCTGTTTATACGGCCGAACTGCGTGCTATATTTTACTGCTTACTTTTTATTTCCAACTTAGTCCCTGGAGGTTTTATAATTTGCTCCGACTCTCTGAGTGCAGTGGAGACCCTGCAGCAGTTCCTCGGTACGTCTACACTCGTTTTTAAAATTCAGACACTCATATCTCAATTGGTCTCACGCGGATACCAGTTAGTGTTTACATGGATCCCAGGCCATACGGGCATTCCGGGTAATGAAGCTGCGGATGCGGCAGCTAAGTCTGCATGCCGTCTGCCGCAGTCTTCTACCGACACTATACCCTATAGGGATGCTCAGCGGTACTTCCGTCGCCAGCTTCTATCGGTTTGGCAGCAGTCTTGGGAAGCGTTGACTGGCACACAGCTGCGGATAATTAAAGACAGCGTGGAGCCCTGGCTGACCTCCTACAGGGATTCCAGGCGGGCTGAAGTTATCCTTACCCGCCTGAGGATAGGTCACACACGAGCCACTCACGGCCATCTTCTGCGTGGTGACCCGGCACCTGTCTGTCCGACATGCGATGTTCGCCTCACCGTCCCACACGTGCTCTTGGATTGTCCAAGACACGCTCGTGCGCGCCAGTCAGTTGGTCTGGGATCTACAGTAGCTTCAATTTTGGGTGACAACCCAGTGTCTGTGGCCAAAACTCTGCGGTTCATTACCCAGATTGGATTTGCTACGCAAGTGTAACACTTTTTTTTTAATTCCTTTTATAGGTTTTAACCCTGTTTTTAACTGGGATACATTTTACCTTTCAATGTTTTAACAATTTTGTATTTTAGTTTTTTTTAGCTTTCAACTTCACCTCTTTTTAGCACGTTGCCTTTCAGGGTTTTATTTTATCGTGTTACTTTGTAGGCTGAGGTTTTTAGGTGTTCACAGTTTTTAGTTATTTTAAGGTTCAACTTTTAGCCAGAAAAGTTAATGAGTGTTTTTAAATTTTAAACTTTGACCTAGGGCCCAAATGACCTAGCTGTCGACGGGCCCTTAAACCCCACTCACTCACTCACTCACTGTTTCAAAATGTGCTGGAGTGATGAAAGCGCTTACTGGCATGATTTGCTCTAAATTTCCTGAATTGGATGAAAGAATTGTTTCCCTATACGTCAGGACCCACACTTTCATTAGGATACGGCATTTAAATAACAAACTAAAAGCTGTAAGTATGACAAAAACGAACGCGAGGACGTGTCAGCAGTGGGCGTCAGCTACTTCTGCAACAACATGACCAAATGAAAGTCTACTTTTAAGATCAAGCGGTCGTAAAATTGGTTTGTAATAAGTAGAATGTGTTGACGAACGTTTCTAATGTGTTTTCAGTTAAGGTATCTTTTCTATCACATATCACTATTTTTCTACACTTTATTAATTATTGCTTAAGTGTTTACGCACTGGAACTATCAGTCAATGCTTTAAATGGTATATGTCGAAACGGGTTTAAAGCGCTCACTTTCTATTGCTGTCTGAACTGCGCGCGCTCTCAGACCTCCATGTGACGTATGTTGCTTGCAACCAATGGCAGCAATTGTGCCGGATTGGCCTACCTTCTTTCTCTAGTTACCTTTAGTAGTAGTAGTAATGTTTTAGGGCGCACAACTGCTGGGGTTATTAGCGCCCGAACAACACAAAAACCTAAAAAGTACAGGTGGATAACCTGTTGTCTAAAATGTTACGGGAATTAAAAAGTCACCAAGACAATGCCAGTAATGCTAAAAGTAGAGCTAAAATTAACACTAAAACCCACATGTAGCTACTGAAGTAACAAACTGCACATGTGATCAACAAAAAAGCTAAACATAAAACTAGCGGTTTAAACACGACCTCCTATACCACTGAGACGAATAAAACTTAAAGAGACGCTCTACAGCACTGGAATTATCTACCAGAACCTCGACCAGGGTAGCCGGCAGTCCTAGGGACACGCGAAAGTGAGATAAAAACTGAATTAATACATGGCGTACCGTCAAAGGCTCGTTACAGTGATCACAAAGCGGCGCCGGGTCAGAAGATAAAAGGTGACCATGACTAAAACGACTGTGCCCGATACGAAGTCTAGCTAAAATTACTTCCTCGTGGCGACAAGCGTGAGAGAAAGCCCTCCAGGTAACCGGGAGGGGCTTAACCTCCCGAAGTTTGTTCCCCTGAACAGCACTCCACTTAGCACGCCACCGCGAAAGGATAACACTACGTAAAACGGTGCGAAAGTCTTCATAGGGAACACAAGAACTGTAACACCTGGGACCTAAAACTGCTGCCTTCGCAGCAGCATCGGCAGCCTCATTCCCTGTAAGGCCTGCGTGTCCAGGCACCCATGCAAAGGACACGCTAATGCCAGCACCAGCGAGTGAGTGCAGGCTGTCCTGGACACGCTGCACGAGCGGACGGTAGCTGTACAGCATCCTCAGGCTCTGCAAAGCACTCAGGGAGTCGGAACAAATAACCCAGTGCTGCGAGGTTTGCCGATGAATATATAAAAGAGCTTGGTAAATACCAAAGAGCTCAGCTGTAAAAATCGAGCACTGTGCTAAAAGACGAAAGCTAAAACTCTGCCGATCATGGATAAAAGCACATCCTACTCCGCGATCATCCTTAGAGCCATCAGTGTATATAAAATTGCAGTGAGCAAAATTCGCTCTAAGAGAGGAAAAAGCCGAGCGAATAGACGATGCAGGCGTCGTCGACTTCGGCAGGGACAACTCCAGATCCACGGTATGCGGCGAAACACGCCAGGGTGGAAATCTTGTTACTCCTCTGGAAAAGTAGCCGGTAAGGTCATGTCCAATGCTCGAAGCAGGCAGCGAAACCGAACGCCTGGAGGGAGTAGGGCCAGGGAGCGAGCCGAGTATTGACGGTCCAAGGAATCGTTAAAAAACATGGTATAAGACGGATGTCCCGGCAGACTAGAAAGACTGCAAGCGTAACTACAAAGAAGGACATCACGCCGAAAAGAAAGCGGAGGTTCGGCAGCTTCCGCACACAAGCTAATAACTGGACTCGTTGGAAAAGCACCAATACTCAACTTGATACCACGGTGATGAATCGGATCGAGACGCTTTAGAATAGACGGCCGAGCTGACGAGTAAACAATATAACCATAATCAAGTTTCGATCGGACAAGAGAGCGATATAACCGTAAAAGAACAGTCCGATCGGCTCCCCAGGATGTGCCACATAAAACGCGTAAAACACTAAGAGAACGCTCGCACCTTGCCTTCAAATACGAAATATGAGAGGACCAGCTGAGTTTCCTGTCGAAGACCAACCCAAAAAATTTCGCCTCGTCTGCGAAGGGAAGGACGTCCGCACCGAGATGGAGAGAAGGTGGGAGGAACGCCTTCCGCCGCCAGAAGTTAACACAGACGGTTTTCTCGACGGAGAACTGAAAGCCACTCTCAAAAGCCCAGGTGTAGAGGCGGTCAAGACAAAATTGAAGACGGCGCTCTAACAGACAAGTCCGTCGAGAACTACAGTAAATAGCGAAATCGTCGACGAATAACGAAGCAGAAACTCCAGCAGGAACGCACTCCACAATGGAATTGATGGCAATAGCAAACAAGGTGACGCTGAGTACCGAGCCCTGAGGTACTCCGTTCTCTTGGGTAAAAACACGAGACAAAATCGAACCAACGCGAACTCTAAAGACCCTATCCCTCATAAACTCGCGAATAAAAAGAGGCATGCGTCCACGAATGCCCCATTTATGGAGGGTTCGAAGAATACCGTGCCTCCAACAAGCGTCATACGCTTTCTCAAGGTCAAAAAAGACTGCAACTGTTTGACTCTTCCTCACAAATCCGTTCATGATATGTGTGGATAGTGATACCAAGTGGTCGACCGTTGAACGGAAGCGACGAAAACCGCACTGGACGTTGGACAGCAGAGTTTGAGATTCAAGCCACCACGTCAATCGCCCGTTAATCATGCTCTCCATCACCTTGCACATGACACTGGTGAGGGAGATCGGACGATAACTGGAAGGTAGATGGCGATCCTTACCAGGCCTCAAGATTGGGACGATGGTGGCCTCGCGCCAAGCGGATGGAAAGGTACTGGTGCGCCAGATGTGGTTATACACTTCCAAGAGAAAGAGTTTAGCAGCCGAAGAAAGGTGCTGCAGCATTAACACGTGAACACCATCAGGCCCAGGAGCAGACGATTTGGAGGAGACCAGGGCCCGCTCCAGCTCCGGCATGGTGAAAAAGGCGTTATAACACTCGCGATTGGAAGAGGGAAAGGATATGGCATTCGACTCGGCCCGGTGCTTAAGGAATAAGAAAGCCGGGTCAGAGCGCGAAGAACTTGAAATTGCAGCAAAAGCAGTGCCTAGTGTATCAGCAACTTCTTGAGGGCTAACGATGGTGTCATTATTAACCCTAAGCCCAGGAACCGTTGACGGAGAAACTTTGCCAGCCACCCGACGAAGCTTGTCCCAAACGACAGATGCAGGAGTAAAACAATTGAAGGACTCCACAAAATGGAGCCAGGAGGTCTTCTTACTGGCCCGTATGATGCGACGAGCTCTGGCGCGCTGTTGCTTGTAGATGACCAGATTGTCGAGTGTAGGATGTCGGCGAAACACTCGAAAAGCAGCTCTGCGTGTACGAACGGCTGCCTGGCATTCGTCAGTCCACCAGGGTCCGGTAATCGTCGTGGTTGTGGCGACGATCTAGGGATAGTACGTTTGGCAGCGGAGATAATGACGCAAGTAACGTGGTCCACCTTCTGGTCAACATCATCGAACTCGCGGTCGTCGAATACAGCCAAGCGAGAATAAAGCGGCCAGTTCGCCTTGCTCATCTGCCAGGTGGGTACACGTGGCGAGGGCATGTAGTGTGAAAGCATGGTGATAATGCAGGGAAAATGATCGCTAGAAAATATATCAGAAACGACGTTCCATTCCAACCGATGTGTGAGCTGTGCTGAGCAAACAGACACCTCCAAGTGTGAGAAGGTTCCGGTACTATCAGATATAAAAGTCGGTTCACCAGTGTTGAGAACGGAGAGGTGGTTCTGTGCGAATAACTCGGCAAGATGGATTCCTCTTGCACATGCCCGACTCGAGCCCCAAAGAGGGTGATGGGCATTGAAATCTCCCAGCAAAAGGTAGGGTGCTGGGAGCTGGGATACTAAGGCTGCAATATCAATGTCCGCAAGCGGGAGCGCACAAGGCGGGATATACACAGAACAGATGGTGAATGAAAAGCCAGGTAGAGAGATGGTAACAGCAACAGCTTGCAAGGTAGTGGTAAGCATGACTGGTTGGTAGAAAACGCCGTCTCGAATCAAGATCATGACACCCCCATGCGCAGGAGAACCAGGTTCCGGTAGAAGGTCGAAACGTACCGGAATAAAACCAGGAAAGTTGAAGGAGTCCTGTTGACGAAGTTTGGTTTCCTGTAAGCACATGATAGTGGGAGACAGCGATCTTGCGAGTAACTGCAATTCGGCCCTATGTGTGCGAATGCCACGTGCATTCCACTGAAGAATGGACATCTGGAGGTAAAGGGAACAAGCTACGGTTACTTGAGCGCCGGCTGGCGCTTCAATTTGCCCTTACAGTTTCGCGAGGAACTAGGGCTTTTAGGTGGTGGTATTTCCTGTTCCATTGGTTCCTCTGAAGGAAGAGGCTGACTACCAGCAGAAAGAAGTGCCTGGAAACGATTGTCCGTAGGCACAGGAGAATCACGAGGATCTCTGCTGCGCCTTTGGTCTTCCTGTGAACGAGATCTCCGAGGAGGTGAAGGAGAATTATCATTCCGTCCACATCGGCTACTGGCGGAAGTCTGAGGATCTTTTAGAAAGTCACTTCGTTTTGGCTGGATTTTAAATTTTCGTTGTTCAGTACCAACAGTGATCGACTTAGATGTAACGGATGCAGGAGCAGCTGGTAGGGTAGGGGTAGCGACGGCATCGGAGATTACAGGTAGAATCTGCGTACTCATATCCCGCTTTTGCACTTGCGTTTGTACCACGGAACTAAAGGTACCAAATTTAAGAAGAGAAGGCTGGCGAGCGAGATGGCGTTTGCGGGCTTCACTGAAAGATAAACGTTCTTTCACCCGCAGCTCTTGTATGGCCTTCTCATCCAAAAAGCGGGGACAGTCGGGGGATGTCGCTGGATGGGCGCCCCTACAATTCACGCAGCAAATAACTGATTGACAAGCTCCGTCGTGGGCATCCTTACCACACTTTACACAAACAGGAATTGCAAGTTTGCAAGAAATCTTTGTGTGGCCAAAGCGTTGGCACTGAAAGCAACGCATAGGACGGGGAACATATTGTCGTACAGGGATCACTTCGTATCCCGCCTTAATTTTCGAAGGTAGGTCAAGCCGATCGAATGTGAGGAACAGGGTACGGGTAGGCACCTGCACACCATCGCGTTTAGCCCTGACTCGGTAGACCTCAATGACTCCTTGATCCGATAAATAGCCCAAGATCTCTTCCTCCGACATGTCATCCAACAGGGGTGAGGTGATGACCCCCTTTGTAGAGTTTAGACTACAGTGCTTCTCGACACGAATAGGATATCCGTGGAGTAGTTTGGCCTTTAACAAGTTATCAAACTGGGCTGAGGTAAATGTCTCAATAAGAAGAGAACCGTTCCGGAGTCTGGTACATGACTTTACAGGACCGGCTATTTTATCAAGACCGGCCTGGATGATGAAAGGGTTAACTTTCACAAATGACTGAGCCTCTTCTAATCTACTGATAACCAGGTACCGAGCTGCTGACACTGCGGTTACCTCCTTTACTTCTTGCACTTGACGTCGTCTTTTAGGTGTATTTGTAGCCATAAAAGGGTTACTTAAAATTCATCCCCCAGTGCTCCCCACCCACCACGGAGCCCAACGAGGGGTCACCCCACTGGGATGACAGGGCTACACAGGGGATATAGCGGGCTCGCCGTCCCACTCACCCTGGAGTTCAGTGCAATACCTAGTCCTGGCCGATTGACTAGGGGTGGGTTAGTCCCTAGCCTCCCGTTTAGATGAAGCAGTAACCAAAGCAGTGTATTGGAAATGCGCACCCTCCCCAGATTCAGAAAAGAAACTGTCCCGGGCTCAGATACACACCCCTCAACCACCAGGATAAACCTTTCCACCGACACGGGTCTCCACGCACGGCCTACACGTGGGTGGGCGATTTGACTGACTCCCTCACCACGAAGAGGAGCCCACACCGATGGAGTCAGTTGGCTCGGGGCCCCGGGTACGCCAAACCCGGACCTACCGTAGTAGGTCCCCCTGGGGGGGGCTAGTTACCTTGGCTGCCTACATTGTCTCAGACAAAAGCACAAAAACTGCGATACGCCGCAAGACACTTGGTAAGCAAGTGGTGGTGTATCGCAATAATCCTTCAATTGCGCTTCTTCGCTACATCGAACCTGCACTCGGAGGGGTGTGCGCATTGGTACAATCAGGTAACTATTCCCGACAGACTTACTGACTGACGGACCACGAGACAACGGGGCTTGCAAGGCCGTAGCCAATGGTGAGGACCTCTGGTCCTATACCTCAAGCCGTAAAGGCTTGCATAGGCGCCTCCTCCACCACGGAGGGGGTCGGGTCCGCTACAAGCAGCCGGAGGGCGCCCGTGCCGACTGACTTAAGGACAGGACACGAAGTGGCAGAACCCGCCGCAAAGAGGCTCAAGGGGTCCAAACGTAAGGGTTTGGCCCCTCAACGGGTACTTCAACCTTCGAAAATACCCGTACCAAGCAACCCGCACCTCCCGCTGTCTGAGGAGCCCGAGGATGACGACATGGCGCAAGACGACGGCTTCACCGTCGTTGAGCGCAGGAGGAAAAGAAAATCCTCCAGCAATACAAGTCTGCATCCCCCAGAAGGGGCCGAAAAACCACCCTTACTCGAAAAGGGCCCTAAGATTCCGCCCATAATAGCGGATTCTTTTAACAATCATATAAAGATCATGAAACTTCTTGCGGCCAAATTGGTCAAGGGTTTCGAGGCTCAAAGGAAGCCAAGAAAGGTTCATATCCGAACCTACACGCCCGAGGACTTCGAAAGGGCGAAGCAGGTCCTAAGAGAGGAGCAGATTCATTTCTACTCCTAATCAATCCAGCGTCCTAACGTTGAAAGACGCATGATTAGGGGACTCTCCTCTGAGTGTACACCAGAGGAAATAACACAGGCACTCCTAGAGTAGCATGGGATTAAAATCTCAGCTGCAGCGCAACTGAGAAAAACCATTTGGACCGAGGAGGGGTCCAAAAGGTACCCATGTCACTATACATAGTGGTAGTAGACAAAGTCCTGGACCAACAGGTACAGCCTATAGACCCTGTACGCACCTTGTTCCACACAGTGGTCAAGGTGGAGCGCTTCTATGGGCAAGATGGCCCAGCCCAATGCCGTAGGTGCATGGGCTTTCACCACTCCAGCCAAGCATGCGAACGAAAGCTCGCATGCTTACGCTGTGCAGGGGAGCACCTTGTCGCAAATTACGACAAAGAGGAAAAAGAGTGTGCCAATTGCCACAAACCCCATGTAAGTGTGTACAAGGGGTGTGAAGTGCGGCAAAAAATCATTGACAGCCGCCGCCGCGGTCCAAAAAATTTGGCACCAGTCCGAGCAGGGGTGAGCTTTGCCGCTGCCCTTAAAGAGGCTGAGCAAATTGTGCAGCAAGTTGAACATGCACAAACCACACCTGCACAGGCACAAACTGTGCAAACTACACTAGACACTAGTGTGAAGGAGAGTGTAGCTCCACTTCCCCGCCCCTCTCGCGAAAAGCGAGAGAGGAAACAAAGAAAGACTGAAAGACAACAGTCAGCTCTACTTGAGCAAATGACTACGTCTGACGCAGTCACCGTCACTGCCGAGGTACCCAACCCAACGTGCTCAACCGGCACGCACCACTCCGGTGGCCCCATTGGCCCCACTCGGAGGTGTTATATCCTCGGCAGACCTCGAGGAATTCAGAACCCTGTCCAACTGGTTCGGGGATATGATCAAACGGACACTTCCCATTTTGAGGAAGTGTATGCAGACATTAACGGACGCCAATGTTGACGTCCTACAAAAACACCGGATCCTGCTGCAAACACTTGAGCAGCTGTTTCCTAGATCCTCCCAGTAGTGGCCTACCGCGTCGTGCGTAGACTATTACGAGCCGCTTTCTGGAATGCTAATGGCGTCAGGGAACAACGTCCAGGCATTCTAGAATTTGTACAGTCCTACGGGATCGACATCCTCATGGTGACCGAGACACACCTGCATGCTGGTATACACTTCTCGCTGCCTAGTTACGTCGCCCATCGGTCTGATCGGGTCGGCCGACAGGGCGGTAGTACAGCAATCTTTATCAAAAGCATCATCACCCATACACCCTTCCCTCTTCCTGCCCTTCAACATGTGGAAGCTACTGCCATTAGGCTTGCCATTGGTGAACCACACTCCTCAACCTACACCCAGTAGTCTGCATCGCTGGAGATCTCAACGCGAAGCATGGGCTCTGGCACAGTCGCATTAGCAACCAGAGGGGGGCTGGTAGCACATAACATCTCTGCCACCAGTATAACCCTTAACACGCCACTGCAAGCTGTAGCTGTGCGTGTACAGCTGCAGGGCCTCTTGTTTCTCCGTTTGCAACCTATATTTGCCACCGGTCAGTGTCGTACACGAGAATGACCTTCGGGCTCTCTTGGCACAGATTCCGCCACCGCTCATCTTTCTCGGCGGTCTGAATGCCAAGCACTCTCACTGGGGTTCCAGCACTGACGATGCTCGTGGGTGCCTTGTAGCAGACGTTTGCGATATGTCCGGCTTAATCATACTAAACACTGGCGTGCCTACTTTCGTATCATCTGCCTATGGTACACACTCCGCGATTGACGTTTCTTTCAGCAGCCCGTCACTAATACCTACACTTGATTGGTCGGTACTGTCCGACTTATTTGGCAGTGATCATTATCCCATTAGCATTCATATATCGGGCGACCATTCTGTGCCAACGCGATATCCTCACTGGATTATTTCCAAGGCGGACTGGGGGAAATTCCGTTCCCTCATTCACTTGACCGACAATGTTTTTACCACCATTGACGACATGGTGGAATATTTTACCGGCTCTATCCTTCTCGCAGCAGATTCTAGCATTCCTCGAGGTTCATCTACACCACGACACGTTCCTGTGCCCTGGTGGACTGAGGAATGCCGTTTGGCTATTAAAGCTCGTAAGCGTGCTCTGCGTGTTTTCCGAGCACACCCTACGGAGGCGAATTTTACTGCTTTTAAACGCTCTCGTGCAAGGGCTCGCTTTTATTTTATTTCGTCCTTTTTATCTCCAGTTCCGTTCCTGGAAGTTTTATCGTCTGCTGCGACTCTCTGAGCGCACTCCAGGCATTGCAACAGTTTGTCGGCACGTCAGCGCTAGTTGTGAAAATACAGACACTCGTCTCGCAGTTGCTCTCGCGCGGATACCAGATTGTTTTTACCTGGACCCCAGGCCATGTAGGCATTCCCGGCAATGAAGCAGCGGATGAGGCTGCTAAGTCTGCCTGCCGTTTGCCGGAGATCTTAACACGCAGTCTTCCCTACACTGATGTACAACGGTACTTCCGACGTCATATTTTATCAGTCTGGCAGCAATCGTAGGAAGCGTTGGATGTCACTGGCACGCAATTGCGGACAATCAAGGAAACGGTGCAGCCTTGGATAACATCTTCAACGGATACCAGGCGTGCAGAAGTCATCTTGGCCCGCCTGAGAATAGGTCACACGCGCATCACGCATGGACACTATCTGCGTGGTGAGCCGGCGCCGGTATGTTCCACCTGTGGCGTTCAGCTCTCTGTGGCCCATGTCCTAGTTGATTGTCCGCGCTACAATCGTGAGCGCCAGTTGTTTGGCCTGGGTTCTAGTTTAAAGACGATGTTAGGCGACAACCCGGTAGCTGTGGATTCAGTGCTGCGGTTCGTCGGCAGCATTGGCTTTGGTAAGCAAGTTTAAATTTTATTGTGTGGTTTTACTTTTTACCTTTTATATTTTATCTGCTTACCTTTTTAGATCATTTTACACGCTTTTAACTATTTTGAGCATACTTTTTAGACAAGTTTTAAGTTTTAACTTTTTTAACTTTTGGCTGTTTTAGCTTGCGTTTTAATATTTAACTTTGAGTTTTAAGTGGTGGTGAGTTTTATACATTTTTTTATCTTTTGACTTGGGGCTCTAATTACCTAGCTGTCGACGGGCCGTTAAACCCTAACCACTCACTCACCAGAGAGGGCGAGGGCTCTACCGCCTCATCAGCGGAGACCCAAACCTCGTCGCGCACGGGCCGAGAGATCCTACATTCCATCCGGCCCGCGGCAGGCCTGACGTCTTAGACATCATGATCACCAAGAACATGCCATTACATTTTGACCTCTCGGCAGTAAATGAGCTGGATTCTGACCATGACCCTGTTGTGGTAGATTCCACAGTAGCCATGCCAGCTCTGTTAAACTCAGACTGGACATTTGAGACCGACTGGGATGCAGCAGTCCTAGAACTTAACCGTTCCGTCGACCCTCGACCTCGCATCGATGATATCGAGGCGCTGGAAGAGGCAGTGTCGGGCTTTTCCCACCAGATCCTAAATGCGGTACGCGCACACACCCACCGCATTCCCACCAACACCCCAGACCCTAGAACCATACCAATAGAACTCCGACAGTTGATAAAAGCCAAGGCAACTGTTCGGAAGCAATGGCAGCGTTTCCGCCATCCCAGGATAGGAGCAGTCTACCAGAGGTTCAAATCCCTGGTAAGACGACTGCTCCGTGTGCATAGAACATCAGCCTGGGAAAATACATTGCCAACTGTCAACCTTCAGGAAAAGAAACCCTGGCGGATTATAAAGGCCTTGAGGAAGGACAAGGCCTTATACCAGCATCCTTTGCACGGCACTCGTAGGAGACTCGCTTTTGAGCCAGACGAGAAAGCCACTGTGTTCGCGGACCACCTTGAGGTACAGTTCGAACCCCGGGAGGACCCGCAAGACGAAGACTTTACTGAACTCGTGGATGCAACCGTGGATTACCTCTATGAGGAACCACGGCGGCTACATGAGAGGATCCATCTCCCTATAATCACCCTGAAAGCGGTGATTTCTGAAATCCAAAGTCTGAATCCTAATAAATCCCCTGGGCATGACGGCGTCACGGCGCTCATGCTTCAGCACCTACCCAAAAAGGCTGTGGTTCGTTTGACTCGGATTTTCAATGCATGCCTCCGTCTTCGTTACTTTCCGGTTTTCTGGAAGGAAGCGAGGGTGGTGTGTTTATTGAAGCCGAGCAAAAACCCTGTCTTTCCTAACAACTACCGTTCCATCAGCATTCTCCCAATCGTCTCAAAAAGTTTTTGAGCGGTTGCTCCATATCCGCCTATTACCTCTGTTTGAGGAGAGGCAACTCCTACCGGATCATCAGTTTGGTTTTCGTCGGGGTCATTCCACGTCCATGCAGTTGCTGCGTGTGGCCGAGATGGTATCCCTGGGATTCCAGGGAAACATCAAGACCATAGCGGTGCTGCTGGATGTGGAAAAGGCTTTCGCCACAACTTGGCACCAAGGCCTTCTGTACAAACTTAAGCAGGCAAATATCCCTCCACCGTATCTCACTATACTTAGCAGTTTCCTTCAGGACCGCACTTTCAGAGTGAAAGTGGAAGGAAAACTGTCTACCAAAAGACAAATAGCGGCCAGAGTCCCAGAGGGCAGTGTACTCTCCCCGCTACTCTTCGCAGCTTACATGTCCGATTTCCCCACGGAACAACATACTGCGACATGCCAGTATGCAGACGATGTCCTCATCATGGCACAGAATAAAAATGTGAGATATTGCCTCCCTCCCCTTCAACGACAACTCGACGCCGTCGACCGTTGTAGTGAGAAGTGGAGAATGGCTATTAGTCCGGGGAAAAGCTCTGCTCTCCTCCTTGGTAAGGTTCGCAATTGGCGGCCAGATCGGTCACTTCGGCGGAGAAATATCCCATGGGTAACCTCTGCCAAATACTTAGGCGTTGTCCTCGATCGCGGGCTAACATACGCCCCACACATCTGCGCAAAGGCCAAAGTTGGTCACGCTGCACTCAGACAGCTCTACCCTATCCTCAGATCTACTATGCCCAACCACCTTAAATTAAGGATTTACCGGGCCATCATTCCGCCAATGATCCTTTATGCCTGCGAAGCCTGGGGATCAACAGCACCTTCTCACATAATCAAACTACAGTCGGTGCAGAACAGGGCGTTACGAATGATCTTCAATACCGGACGTAGATTCCCGTCTCATATCCTTCATACCCAATCAGGACTTCCCTACGTCGAGGACTTGGTAAAGGAGCGATCCTGAACCATGTACTCGAAAATTAACTCCCACACCAATCAGCTGGTATGGGTATTAGGTCAATATGACCACAGAGCACCTAGAAGAAAGAAAAGTTACCGCTTACCCAAGGACGTCCTTGGATAAGGGTAATACCACTCCCATCCTCCAACACATCATTACCCATCATCTATTCCTGCCCCCTTTCTGTATCCTGAATTAGGTATACAGAAAGAAACCTTTGCCCAGAACACAAACGCATGACAATACACGGACAACCTCCCAAATCGCACAGATAAAGTCGCATTAGCGGCTAGGTGCTGTGCAAACAGACACACCGTACAGGAGAACCTGTACGACCTGATTACGGTTCTGGTTCTGGTTCTGTTGAATTTTAACACAGCATATTCTCTATGATGAGAACATTACATTTGGAAGGCATGAAACGCTTGAATAATTGCATTACAACAAAATTGGAGGACTTATTTTGGAACTGTGCAACTGGAGACCTATAGTTATTTAATCCAATGTCTAATATTAAGGTTTTAGTGTAAGAGCCACAGGAGAGAAATAAGCTGCGAAACACAATAACAGAACTGTAAAAAAAAATTTTATTTGTTCTTGAAACAGAAAGCTATAACAATATCTTGAGATAATCTTCAACGTTTAATACTGACTTGAAATTAGGGTAGACAGGGAGATAGTGACAAAATAATTGTTACTTCATCAAAAGCATAATTCCTCTTGTCTTGTAGAAGTGTGTCTTTGCCACAGTAGCGCCAACTGAAACAGAAAAAAATGTTACTGTATTGTACTATTTTTAAAGTATAATATATAGGGTGTTACAGGGTTCAAACGACAAGTATTCAGGGTAATTATTATTTATAATAAATGAACTGGCTTGAGAGCGTCCGCCCGGCAAGTGGAAGGTCTGTGGTTCAAATCCCAGTTGTGGCATTGAATTTTTAAGCTCCAGTTCTACCTCTTAAAGTATCACTCACTCACTCACTCACTCACTCACTCACTCACTCACTCACTCACTTACTCACTCACTCACTCACTCACTCACTTGATGCTTGTTTTATAAGATTAAGTCAATTTTATTGCTAACACAGTCAAAGAGTAATTCTGCTTTATACTGCACTGTCTAATGCTGAGCAGACATTTTAGCCTTTGACGGTTGTATGTCTGATTTAAGTTTAATTCAATGCATACCAAGTGCAGTGGATGCTTGTGGTACAATTTTTACTTAGTTCCTGTGAATACAGGGTTACTGCAAATGATTGAAGCAATTTCACATGTTTATTGTAGCTAATTGACATATTGTCACCAAACTTTAAAGGTACACAGAAAAACTCAACAAGTTCTATTTTGTCATATCCATGTTTCAGATTTCTACCATGAGAGGCAGGCAGGGAGCAATTAGTCAAAATGGCGACAAGTGAGGAAAGAGCATGTGCTGTGACTGTCATTCTCTTAGATCTGCTATCATAATGCAGCAACATTTCAGACCAAAATTCCACAAAGAACCAACTTCTGCTGGCACCATTTTGCAGTTTCTAACTTCAGGATGCCTTTGTATAGTGAAATTGATGAGTCGGCATGCAGTGAGTGAAGAGATAGTTGAGTGCACTCAAGCACAGCATATGCGCTTTCCTTGTCTATCGCCATTCACTAATTGCTACCTTCTTCATGGTGGAAATCTGAAACGTGGACATGACAAAACAAAACTTGAGTTTTTCTGTGTACTTGTAAAGTTTGGTGACAATATATAAAAAAATACAGCTGTAATAATCATGTGAAATCACTTCAGTCATTTGTAGTAACCCTGTATTTGTCAATACACAGACTTTTAATTAGCTGTACATAAATGAACAGTATCATAACAAGCAAGATTTGCTTTGTGAGGGTAGCTGAAAAGCTCAGTGGAAATTAGGACCTCCCACGTGTTAGTGTGGGACTTCAAACTAATAAAAACACCTCACATGACTATACACTTATTTTTAATTAACAACACAGATTAATATTCACAGGGATCCTATTATTAAAATAATTTTTAAAATGAAGTATACACAAAATGTGAATGTACACTACAAATCAACCTAAACCATTTATTGGAAAGGGTAGAGTCAGACAAAGAAATTCAATACCATAGCCAAATTTGAACCATGGATCTTCTGGTTTCCGTCCAGTTGCTGTAACCACTGAGCTACCATGGCAGCATGCCAACATGACATTCAGTTGTCTTACCGACTTGCATTTTTTCCTGGTAAACCACAAGGAGATCTCATTGAATTTTTCAGCTCCGATTCTACCTTTCTTACCTATTTTTACTTTCTCTACTCCCATTCAAAACATGGCACAAGAGAAATTTTACACATACACTAAAGACTCAGGAGAGCTTTCTTTCCAAAATTCAAGACATCAAGAAGAATGTACACCTTCTTAATTCAAAGGAAAACTTCATATCTAAAGTCAATCCGACACAAACATTAGACATCACATATTATTTACACCTGACAGAAGAAGTTAAGAAAAGTGATACTCCAACTAGTGTTCTAAAATTATTGGCATTAGAGACAATCCATACTAGATTTCCAGAACATGAATGGCTCCATATTTATACTGATGGATCATTGATATCAAACCGAGATGGAGCAGGGGCTGGAGTCACGTGTCACCTCTTTTCCTATTACAAATCTTTAAGTTATGGAACTACAAACTTTGATGGAGAAATTGAAGCAATTTGAATGGCCCTACAAAATCTTTTGTTTAGAATTTCACATTTTCATCAAGCAGTTATTCTCTCGGAAGTAATTGCTATAATTGTCGCCCTGGAATCTAAGTTGTCACCAAAAAACCAAACAATTATAGAATGTTGGAAAATCCTTACCCATCAAACCGCACTTCAAAAACACCTAGTCTTCCAATGGATACCATCTCACTGTAGACTGAATGGTAACGAGAAAGCTGATTTTCTTGCTAAAAAGGGTACCGGCAATGTGCAGAAATCTATAGTTAATCTACCATTTTATGCAGCTAAAAGATTAGTCAACTCTGAATTCAAAAAAATTATTGCAAAATATTACTACGAAAAATAAAAGATGGGAACTACCAAACATTCAAACAGTAATTCTTGAGTATCCTCGAAAAACAGCAGTTGCAACCTTCAGGTTGATTACAGGACATGATTGTTTGGCAAAACATTTAAACAGAATTAGGATATATTCTTCACCACTCTGTCCTCTATGTGATCTGCAAGAGGGAATGGACCGAGATCACCTTCAAATATACCCGGCCACTTCTAGCACCCCATTTGGGACCCGCATGTGGTATTCGTGGTGGACGAAGCGGCGTCAGGGCGGGTTTTCTCCGGGTACTCCGGTTTCCCCCGCCATCTCATTCCACCGGTGCTCCATCTTCATGTATCATCAGTGTCACCGCCTGCGGTGCCGTAGTAGTAAAAGCGGGCGTTAAACACTACAACAACAACAACGCACCCCATCCATCAATGAAAAATATTAGAGAGCAAGAGGATTAATGACTTCATTGTCAGAAATCCAGCATTAGCTAACAACAAACTTTCTCTACTACGTATAGTAAGGTAGAGGAAGTATTGTATTCCACCCAAAAATTCGATGTTGAGGTTTCACCAGAAATACCGTATTTTATCACATAACCCCTCCGAAGGAGTGTCGCCTTGCCGTGGCGGAGGGGCTCAGTACCCGAACCAGACGGCCTACTAAGTGTGTCTTTGTGACCACTGGTAGGCAAGAGGTGAGGGGAAGCTAAGAACATTCCAACGGGTAGATGAGGCTCGTTAGTCTTGGTCGACAACTCATCTAGGAGAAGAGGACTCCGAAATCAAACTCCCCCAGGGGAACCTACCACGGTAGGTCCGGGTTTGGCGCACCCGGGGCCCCGAGCTGCGCACCATCATTTCACCCCCTCCATATACATTAACTGTGCCACGTGCAGCGTTTTATGTTGCTTTTTATATCACCCTCTTCCTCTTCTAGGCTTATGCTGATTATTAGTTTGTAAGGCCTTAGTTTTATAACTCCTGTCTCACCAGCAGGGATCTTTCCTATCTCCGTGGTCCTGTCCCACGGTTTTCAGCGCGGCCCCCGACTTGTGTGCTCTTCGGAGGTCTCAGGCGCGAAGGTTGTGCGGACCCTTCACACTGCCCCCATGTGTAGCCTTAGGTGCGGAGCCCGTCCACACGTCATGTACACCCACGTAGCTCCTTGAGGGCACGGCCGGTGTTAATCTCCCGACGGCCGCGTGCCGTCGGGTTAGTATCACCGGCCGGACGTGTTACCGCTGACGGAGCCCCGGTGTAATCAACCCGAAGTCCCCTGAATCCACGCTGACTCCGTTGAGGCAGCGTGTGCTAAAGCGGGGAGCCACAGGCGGTTATTCCTGTGGTGGGGGCATAAAACCGGGGTGTCACGTGGTGAACGGTTTACCCATGCGGACAAGCAGTGGAGATCGGAGGGTAGCTCCTCTGAAGTACGCCTTGAGGTCAGTCATGGAGGGGTCTCCATGGCGGCACAGACCGTGGAGATTTTGGTGTCTTTTATCCTTTGACCCCCGGATGGCAGGCTGACGCCGACGGTTCCGGATGGGGGTCCAAATAATCATGTCTCCGCGCAATCCCTCCCTCATTGACAGTTTTTTGGTGCTGACCTTGCAATGTGAAGGTAAGACGATGAAGGACATTAGCCCGTTCTACATTAAAAAGGAAGTCGATAGGATCTGTGGCCCGGTTAAAAACGCAACCAGATTGAGAGATGGCACGTTATTGATCGAGGTGATGAATGGAGATCAGTCGCAGAAGCTGTTGAAGGCGAGTTTGTTGGGCTCCTACCCTATCCGGGTAGCCCCACATAAGACCCTCAACTCGTGTAGAGGAGTAGTAACCACTTCCAGCCTCGACGATCTCTCCAACGAAGAAATTGTCACCTGCCTCTCTGATCAGCGAGTCTGCCAAGCATACCGATTAACTCGGAAACAGGATGGGAAAGAGTGTGCCTTACGTACAGTATTCCTTACGTTTAAGGGCACTCAGCTGCCAGAATACATCTACTGTGGCTACGAGCGTGCTGCAGTACGACCGTATGTCCCGAATCCCATGCGCTTGTCGACGGGCCCTTAAACCCTACTCACTCACTCACTCACTCCCATGCGCTGTTTTCAGTGTCAGAGATTCGGGCATACTAGGACCTCGTGTAACCATCCTGCAGCTTGTGAACGTTGCGGCTTACCGGCACACGAAGACACGGCTTGCACTCGAGACCCATGCTGTGTGAACTGTGGGGGTAACCATCCATCTAGCTCACGTCAGTGTCCTAAGTTCTTGGACGAAAAGAGTATTCAGGAGTTGCGGGTAAAGGAGCGCCTGACATTTATAGAAGCGCGTCGGCGTTTCGAACAACTGAAGCCTGCCACCACCTTAGCTTATTCGTCGGCAGCTCGGCGCCCTCCTGTTGCTACTGTCGGCTTGCAACATGTCACCGTTGCAAATGCCTCGACACAGACTGACCTTCCAGAGAGCACCCCAACAGTTAGTCGAAAAAGCGCTGTGTCTAAAACATCTTCCGCCGTGCAGACCACAGTTTCCAAGCCGTTAGGAAGCGGTAAGGATCCTATCGATGGAAGTCGTTCGCGACATAAAGTTCGCGCAGGTAGTCTCACGTCCTCTCAGAGATCCCGCTCTCGCTCTGCGAGTCGTAGGGGATCCTCTGCCTCGCACACCTCCGAGGAATCGCCAGAGGACGGCGACTTCCACATAGTTGGACCTAAGTCAGCCAAGGTGAAAAAGAAGAAAAAGATGAAGACTAGCCATTAATCCTTTTTCACTATGGAAATAATCCAGTGGAATGTTAATGGGTTCCGGGCACGTGTTCCGGACATACAGCATCTAATTTCTCAACGCTGCCCATCTATCGTCTGTCTACAGGAAACCCATCTGCAACCTCATCACGCACTCTATCTTCGTGGATTTGTGGCCTTTAGACATGATTCTGCAGCTGATCGACGGGCAAGCGGTGGTGTTGCTATTCTGGTGGCGAATACCATCCATGCCACCAGCATACCACTAAACACGCCGCTCCAAGCTGTAGCGGTACGTGTACAGCTGCAGAACCATTCTTTCTCTATCTGTAATGTCTATCTGCCACCGGTCAGTGTCGTACACGAGAACGAACTTCGGGCTCTCTTGGCACAGATTCCGCCACCGTTTCTCCTTCTCGGTGATCTGAATGCCAAAAACACCTTGTGGGGCTCCGACACTGACGATGCTCGTGGTTGCCTTGTAGCAGACGTTTGTGACATGTCTGGCCTACTTCTATTAAACACTGGTGCCCCTACCTTTCTATCATCTGCCTACGGTACCTACTCCGCTTTAGACGTGAGCTTCTGTAGCCCGTCACTGCTGCCACTCCTTGATTGGTCGGTGCTCAGCGACCTCTTTGGCAGTGATCATTTTCCCATTAGCATTCACATATCTATTCTCCATCCTGTGCCAACACGATATCCTCACTGGATTATTTCCAAGGCTGACTGGGGGAAATTTCGTTCCCTCATTCACCTTCACAACGATGTCTTCCCCACCATCGATGAACTGGTGGAATATTTTACTTGTTCTGTCCTGCTCGCAGCGAATTCCAGCATTCCTCGTGGTTCTACTACACCTCGTCACGTTCCTGTGCCTTGGTGGTCCGAGGAATGCAGTTTGGCTATTAAAGCAAGGAAGCGTGCTCTGCGTGTCTTCAGTTCACATCCTACGGAGGAGAACTTGATAGCTTTTAAGCGTTCCCGTGCCAGGGCTCGATTTGTCCTCCGCTGTGCAAAACGCACATCGTGGGAAACTTTTGTCTCTTCTCTGTCCCGTCGCACTCCGGTACAGAGGGTGTGGACTGCTGTTCGCCGCATGTATGGCAAGTGTCGCCGGACTATCATTCCCGGCCTTGCCATAAGCGGATCGCATTGCACCAGCGAACAGGATATCGCCGACGCCCTTGCTACTTCGTTTGCTGCTACTAGCCAAACGAATAGTTACGACAGAGCTTTTATACCTCTCAAGGAATCTGCCGAGCGGATAGTCCTTCCTTTTAATAGTGACTGTACTGAACCGTACAACGCACCCTTTACCGTAGCGGAGTTAGAGCACTCTTTGTCACTTGCTAAAGATTCCTCTCCTGGTCCAGATGACATCCATCGACAAATGCTGCTTCACCTTCCACCTTCGGCTTCGTCTTTCCTGCTTGGTATTTATAATCGTATCTGGCACGAGCAGGTCTTTCCGTCCTCCTGGCGAGTGGGTATTGTCATCCCTATCCCTCGACCTGGAAAAGACAGGACACTTCCCTCTAGTTACCGCCCTATTTGCCTAACGAGTGTTGTTTGTAAGACCTTCGAACGGATGATTAACACTCGTTTGGTGTGGTGGCTAGGAACGCATAACCTGCTCACCAACATTCAGTGCGGTTTTCGTCGCCATCGCTCTAGTGTCGACCATCTGACACGCTTAGAGGCTTACATCCAGAATGCCTTTCTGCTGAAGCAGCATGTCGTGGGTGTCTTCTTTGATTTAGAGAAGGCCTACGACACCACCTGGCGCTATGGAATCCTTCGTGCTCTGCACGGTTACGGTTTACGCGGTCACTTAGCGCTGTTCATTTTAAACTTTTTACGACTTCGAAAATTTCGTGTCCGCATTGGTAATACCCTGTCACAGGAAAAGATTCAGGAGAATGGTGTGCCTCAGGGGTCCATCCTGAGTGTCACGCTCTTCGCCGTAGCAATCAACGGAATCGCTGATGTTATTCGTAGCGGAATCCCGATGTCACTGTATGTTGACGACTTTGCAATTTACTATCGCTCTTATAATCTCGAGCACATTGAGCGTCAACTGCAGCTGACCATAACATCAATCGCAGACTGGGCCCTTCGCTCCGGCTTTCAGTTGTCACCTACGAAAACTCAGTGTATCCACTTCCATCGAGTTCGCGGCGTACACCCTCCTCCTGATTTTTATTTGCGTGGCACACGTCTACCGTTTGTCCCGCACCTCAAGTTCCTTGGCCTGCACTTCGACAGTAAGCTGACGTGGGAGTACCATATTCGCCAACTACGTGCTTCCTGCGATCGCTCACTTCGAGTACTCCGCCTTTTATCCGGAGTTTCTTGGGGCGGTGATCGTACAGTTATGTTACGATTGTATCGATCACTGGTGCGGTCAAAAATAGACTACGGTAGTTTTATCTATGGCGCGGCGTCCGCCTCTAAACTCCGTCTTTTAGATACTGTACACCATGCTGGTATCCGTCTTGCTACTGGGGCGTTTCGCACCAGTAGAGTTGAGTGTCTGTATGCTGAGTCTGGAGAACCACCACTGTCGGTCCGTCGTTCGATTTTATTGTGTTCGTATGTGGCAAGGTTGGCAGCCCATCCGGGTCATCCTTCTTTTAAATGTGTCCTGCGTCCCGACCTTGCTCACCGTTATCTGCGCAACACAACTATATCGCGCCCAAGCGGTATTCGGTTCCGCGAACTACTTGACAAACACGATCTCCGCATGCCTGCTGTAGAGCGATTCTCTCTAGGACGCTCTGCTCCTTGGCAACTCCGGCGCGCGCAATTCGACCTGGAGCTCTCAGGCTATGCTAAGCTTTCCACCCCGCAATCGGTGTATCGACATCTGTTCACCGAACTTTTGGGCCGCCACCGGACTTTCACCCCGGTTTTTACCGATGGGTCCCAGGTGGGTGGAGCTACGGGATGTAGTTTCGTGTGTAACGACGAGGCGCACCAGTACCGACTTCCGGACCATAGTTCGGTTTTTACTGCCGAGCTGTTTGCTATATTTTATTGTTTACTTTTTATTTCTAAATCAGCTCCCGGCAATTTTATCATTTGTTCAGACTCTCTGAGTGCCATTCAGTCCTTGGACCAGTTTATCGGCACCTCAGCATTCGTTTTAAAAATACAGGCTCTCATTTCGCAAATGCTCTCGCGCGGATACCAGTTGCTTTTTACCTGGACCCCAGGCCATGTGGGTATACCCGGCAATGAGAAAGCGGATGCGGCTGCTAAAACTGCTTGCCGTTTGCCGGATGTTGCCACACACAGTGTGCCATATGTCGATGTGCAGCGCCATTTCCGTCGACATCTTTTATCGATCTGGCAGCAATCATGGAAGGAATTCTCTGGCTCTCAATTGCGGACCATTAAAGACAGCGTAGATCCCTGGATGACATCCTGCAGGGACTCCAGGCGGGCTGAAGTTATCCTCACCCGCCTGAGGATAGGTCACACACGGGCGACACATGGGTTCCATTTGCGTGGCGACCCTGCGCCTGTCTGCCCTACGTGCAACATCCAACTTTCTGTGGCCCATATCCTTATAGACTGTCCGCAATACGCTCGTGAGCGCCAGTCGGTTGGCCTGGGGTGTACGCTTGCCTCAATTTTGGGTGACGATCCTGTGTCTGCCTGTAAGGCGCTGCGGTTCGTTGCACAAATTGGGTTCGCAAAGCAAGTATAACGTGTTTTTAGTGTGTGAATTTTTTTTTTTAGCCTTTTAACATATGTTTTTGTGTTTTACGTTTTAGTGTTTTAAGTGCTTAGTTTTAATGTGTTTTAGCTTTGATCTTTTCCACATTTTAATGAATGGTTTTACCAAGTTTTAACTTAGCGCACTCATGTGCCGTTTGGTGTTTTTATCTGTCTGCGTTTTTAGTTGCCATTTTAAACTTCAGTTTTTAGGCGAGTTTTAGATTTTTTATTTTCTGACCTAGGGCCCAAATGACCTAGTTGTCGACGGGCCCCTAAACTCCATTCATCCATCCTTTTATCACATAAGACCCCCCCTCGCATATTTCCGTCCCCTATGATTTATCATCACTAAAAATTATTTACCTATTAAATATTGCATAATTCCCTCTCCTGGTCCATTCTTATTGGAACGGTCTTCAAATGACTTGATAATGGACAACAATTGACGCAGCGGTGCCTGTCACAGACAATAATGGATGCAGTTCTTCCCAGAAAAATACTTGTATTGCCATTGTCACAATGTATCGTAAAATTGAAATGTGAAGTTGCAGATGTGTTTCTAAGTCAGTTTGTTACAAGTCGTCATATTGTTAAGATGAGTTTTTAAAAATACTGGTATTTCTTGTGCCATTAATGGTTCTGACGACATGTTGTGGAATAGTGAACATGAAGATGTGTTATCTGAGCCAGATATAAATGAAAATAGTGATGATAATGCCGAAAGTGAGACGGCAGAATAGCCAGAGAAAAGAAACAATGAAACAATACATTGTAGGCCCAATGAAATTGTGGGATGTATCCAGTTCATTCACAAATTACTGTATACCTATATAACTTTCACATAATACTACATGGTTTCCTTTCCTTTGTGAATTCCTAGAAGCACCACTCGCATAATTCCCTCCCCAGTGTTTTCAAGCAAATTTTTCCAGAAAAAAAAAAGCGGGGGTGGGGGGGGGGGGAATTATGCAATAAAATACGGTATATGTTTTGAGGCTCCCTCAATCCAAATAAAGCATTTTTAGAAAAAGTGTCTGTCTATGTGTCTGTCAGTCTATGGACAGCATATCTCACAAACAAAAGTTGGTAGCTGGTTAAGTTTAACATCTTTCAAGGATGCGACACTAAGATTTTGAAGAAAATTCCTCCACCCTAAACTATCTTTTATATGGAAAGTCTTTCGAAAATTTTGATTTTCTTGAAAATGGTTCTAACAATTTTGACCAAAATGCCATATGTTTGAGATGTTTTTATGGCAAATGAAATGTATATCTTGAATTTTCTGGCTATAGTCCATGAAGTCCTATTTACTCTGGATGACTTTTTCTTAACTGATAAACCGTAAGACCAAATCTTACTGTACAAAAAGTGTATATTTTGCTAAAACACAATATGTCTAAATAATTTGTTTTGTAAAGTGAACCATTTTGGAGATATTCCAGGTTATTTGTGTGAGTTTGGGAGGACTTATACCTCTGCAAATGGGACATTGTTATTCATTTTTTATATGTTAACCTTACAAAGAGAACGAAATTTGAAAGCTTTAAAAGATTTGGCTATCATTCAAAGCCTACTGTATTCTCATATTCTCCTTGCACCTACAAGGAAATAATAAGATAATTTCTGCTAACGTTTATTGCATCTAACATGAAAATATAGGAATAAGAGTTTGTAAGAATGATTAGTGCAGCAGTAGAGAAAGTTATGTGAGTGCAACACATCAGATTTTTTATAACCTTCTCGTTATGCATAAACACTGATTCTCTATACTCTCTGTTTAACTGTTTTACAAATTTTAGTTCCCAAACAATGAAAGCACTTTTCGTGCATGCTTTCAAGTTTTTATGGTTTTTACAAGGTGGAGCAGAAATAATAAACTGGTTTCAAAATGTAAAATATTTATTTTGGTAATATTTATATGTATTCCTTAGCACAGCCCTGGGTAATTGGAGAACGTGTGTCACTTTTTGAATACAGTATCTTTTAGACATCCACCATAATTTTCCATTGTGGAGTGCGTCCCATAGGGCATTTCGTCTTCACTATTCGTGGACAGTTTTGCCATTTACTACAGTTCTCAGTGGACCCCATCTCTTACAATGCCACCTCCAGCTGTGTCTTGATCACCTCTTCGCTTGGAGTGCATTAAGTTCTCTGCCAAAAACACCGCCTACATTAACTTCTGACACTGGAAGACGTTTGTTGCACCTTCCCTATGCCTCGGCCCAGATGCAGTTCCTTTGGCAGACAAGTCGAAATTTTTGGGATTGATTTTTGACAGAAAACTTAGTTGGTCTTCATATATTTCGTACTTAAAGGCAAGGTGTGAACGTTCTCTCACTGTTTTGTGTGTTTTAAGCGGCACATCTTGGGGAGCTTATCAGACATCTGTTTTACGCCTATACCGTACACTGGTCTATTCGAAACTTGACTATGGATTGTGTATTCCTCGGGTAGACCTTTGGCTTTAAATTGCCTAAATCCGACACCACCATGGCATCAGGTTGAGTACTGGCCCCTTTCCCACGAGAACAGTTATGAGCCTCTGTGCGGAAGCTGCTGAACCTCTGCTTAGTTATCAGCGTGATGTTCTTCTCTGCGGCTACGCTTGCAGACTTTCTGGTCTGTCAGAACACACATCTTTTAGTTTATTTTTTAATGACACCTTGGATCGCCAATACTCATCGAGTTCCCTGGCCCTGCTCTCTCCTGGCATTCGCTTTCATTCACTACTTCAGCTTTTGGACGTTGATTTCTCGGTGACAATTTGCAGGGGAGAAACATGATTTCCCCCATGGCTACGTTCTGAGACTCACGCCAATCTAGGTTTGCTGTCCATGCCAAAGTCGTCGACGCCAGACACAGTTCTTCGTTCGGCCTTTCTAGATATTCAGGATCAGTCCAGATTTGCAATTTTATTTACACTGACAGCTCGAATGATGATAGGGGAGTAGGATGTGCTTTTATTCATGGTAGCCAGAGTTTTAGCTTTCGTCTTTTACAGCAGTGCTTGATTTTTACAGCAGAGCTTTTTGGTATATACCAGGCTCTTTTATATATTCGTCAGCAGGCTTTGGAGCGATGTATATTTTCGGATTCTTTGAGTGCCCTTCAGAGCCTACGCACACTGTACAATTACCACCCATTCGTGCAGCATATCCAGGACAGCATTCACCAGCACCAGCCAGTCTTTCATGTGTGCCTGGACATGAAGGCCTGCAAGGTAACTGGGCGGGCATATGAGCTGTTGCATAGTCTTGTTGAAAAAGGCAACATCAGGCTCCCTGTCTGTTAATTCTCTATCAAAAGGGGCAAAATGGTATTCAATATGTTCGGGTGTCAACTGTTGACTTGAAAAAAATTGGCCCTGTAGCTCAAAACCTAATACTATTCATGAAGTAACCCTTCATGAAGAAAAAATTGGTGTATGGTGCGCTATTAGCAGGGAAAGATTTCTCAGAGCTCCAATAAGTGATTTCTGTTTCTGAGGTAACTTAAAACATAAAGGGTACAAACCCTTGGGTACAAACACAAACCCACACACCATGGAAGAATTAAAACAAAATATCGCCATTGTCAGCATTTCTCAACGTAAACTACAGTGAATGATGGATAGTTTCCTAAAGAGATGCCAAAAATGTATGGACAACGATGGTAGTTAGTTTTAGCATCTTCTTTCATAAAGTTGGTAAGTAAAGCCTTTAAAAGTAGTCTTAAGAATATTGTATGGTTTCCTCAATGCCTATCTGATAGTAGCAGATGGTAATGAGTGCCAACAATGTGGACAGGAAACACACTGCACAGCCTGTGTAAAAGTTTTTTGCTCTCCCATCGTATCAATGGATAGATAAAACAAACATATTGATTTGCACAAAGCCATTTTCAGACTGGGATCTTAAACTGAGACCGCCTCCGTAGTGTAGTTGGTAGCACACTTACCTTTGGCGCGGAGGACCCAGGTTCAATCCCTGGTACCAGCATGGGGTTTTTTCCCCTGTCCGGAGGTCTGGCACAGGGTGCACTCAGCCTTGTTAGGTCCTAGGGGGGACCAATTGAGGAGTTACTTGATGGAGAATTAGTGGCCGCAGGTGGCAAAGGCAGCATAACTGGCCAGGAGAGCTGGGGATGCTGACCACGTCCCACCCTCCAGTTATGCACCCCACCAATGATGCCTGTAGTGGGCAGAAATGGGGGGTGCAGCAGCTGGGCGACAAGCCTTGGCCCTTCATGGGCTGTTGCGCTAGGGGTTTAGTTTAGTTTTAGATTGTAAACCTATTCTCCTTTTCAAACAGAGTGCTCTATGTGATTGTACTTACGTGTTTCCATGAGTATCAGTCACTGAAACCTCATCAAGGTAAATGTCAGAAGAGAGGGAAATGTCACTGTTTTCTTCAGATGAAGTTGGCATCTGAAAGCTGAGAGAACGGTATGCAAGCTTTCCTTTGATTACGGGAGTTGTCTTAGGTCCAGTGGAGCCATATTCTGCAGCTGCTAAACCCCACATCATCCGACCTCCCTGCACAACATCTAACAAACTAAAGAAACATTTGTATTAGCATGGCTATATACATAACAGAATTAAGTTTTGTGGATTAAAGTGGATGATAAAATGAAGTACTTCACACTGGAGCATAGTAGAGCTCATGAAACTGCTGATTAAAAGTGCTTTTGCTCCACTTATCTGTTAAAACAGGCCAATATTTTAAGGAGATTTTCTCCCCATCATTATCTGATTGGTCAACTAGCATTTGTGGGTTTATTGCTTCCCATACCCTTCATTGTGCTACCTGTTCTTCTATTGCTGAATTATGTTATCAATCATCCATTGCCAGTGTTTAAAACTTCATGAATTCATGAACTTGAATTGTTTATGCTGTAGATGCTTTTCTACATGATGAGTTCCCAAGATTTTGTTAACCTATTTTAAAAGTTGGATATCTTTACTAGTATTGTGATAGACTATTGAAGGAAATGTGAATTCACTATATTTTTAGTGCTTAGGTCCTTTATTCTGTTTATATATTTATGGATAATTTTTTATGAAGTTCATTTTGAAGTTGTTCAAATTAGCTACATTTTTTATGTATTTTTAATCTGTCAATGGACTATTGATTAATATGCGAGTTAGACTATGTGCAATTGTTTACATGCATTGGTTTCCTGTATAGCCAAACTCTAATGTATACTTATTTCTTATGATTTTCAAACTAAAAATGGCAGTCATCTATTCTTTTCTACTTTAGTAATGAATTTTATTGATCTGTCTTTACAATGTAACAACTTTAATGCATCATATGTAAATTTTTTGGAAGTGATTGTGAAAATGTCTTCTACATACAGAGGCAGACAGAAGTATCTGGAAAACTGTAATTGAATGCTGCGAATGGCTACGGATTTTTAAACTGACATAGTGACCATAATTGGATGATTGCAATAGACTGCCTAACATTTGCTCTATTCATCAAAGTTCTAAGGCTTTCACGGCCGGTGTCAATACTAGATGCAATAATATTAACCGGGCTTGTGGGCCGTGGTCTATTGGGTTCCTTCTTCTTCCCAAACGTTTCGTCTGTGACTACGGCAGACATCTTCGATGGCGGCGAGGTCGAAGTTTCCTAGTGGAGATCTCAGCACCGACTGTGCTGGTCACCACCAGAGGTGCGGTATTTATGTCGGCGGCTGGAGGGGAAGTACGTTGTGATAGGTCCGGGTGGCCAGTGGGCTGGACTTGTACCAGTGGAGTACTACAAGGAGCTGGCGTCTGATTGGCCTGGATTTTTGTTTTTGTTAACGCTGTTTGCCATATTCTGTTGAGTTTAAGTCCTTCTTCTTTGCGATTGATATTATTTTTGTGCTTGTGTATTTCAATGGCTTCACGGAATAAGCGAGAATAGTAGTGGGATGTAGATGCCAGAATATCTGTGTTACCATATTGGATGATGTGTTCCCCTTCTTCGAGTATGGCATGTTCAGCAATTGCTGATTTTTCAGTTTGACCCAAGCGACAATTTCTTCTGTGTTCTTCAATGCGGGTTTTTATACTACGTTGTGTGGTTCCGATGTACACCTTGCCACACGAACAAGGTATTCTATATACTCCTGCGGTGGATAGAGGATCCCTGGGGTCTTTGGCGGAACGGAGTATGTTACAAATCTGTTTAGTGGGCTTGTAGACGGTGTCAATGTTGTGGCGTTTAAGTAGTTTGCCTATGCGGTCTGTGACTGATCTGATGTACGGTAAAAAGGCCTTGCCCTTCCTATTGTTTGCGGCTGTTTCTGTGATGTTGGGACCTTTACTAGGATGTAATGCTCTCTTAATTTCTCGTTTTGCGTAGCCATTAGAGTGGAGCGCTGACTCTAAGTGTTGAAATTCCTGGTGTAGAACTTGTGGTTCGCAAATGCGTGTAGCTCGGTCTGCCAGAGTTTTAATCATAGCACGCTTTTGTTTCGGATGGTGGTTGGAGTTCTTGTGAAGGTAGCGGTCTGTATGGGTCGGTTTACAGTACACCTTGTGGCCTAGTGTGCCATTCTGTTTTCTGTTTACCATGACATCCAAAAAGGGCAATTTGCCGTCTTGTTCCTTCTCCATGGTGAATTGAATTTGTTTATTGATGCTGTTGAGGTGATCCAGAAATTCTGTCAGGGCTGATTCTCCGTGACTCCAAATGACGAACGTGTCGTCCACGTAACGCCACCAGCACGAAGCGGTGCTTAAACCTTCGTGCTGGTGGCGTTACGTGGACGACACGTTCGTCATTTGGAGTCACGGAGAATCAGCCCTGACAGAATTTCTGGATCACCTCAACAGCATCAATAAACAAATTCAATTCACCATGGAGAAGGAACAAGACGGCAAATTGCCCTTTTTGGATGTCATGGTAAACAGAAAACAGAATGGCACACTAGGCCACAAGGTGTACCGTAAACCGACCCATACAGACCGCTACCTTCACAAGAACTCCAACCACCATCCGAAACAAAAGCGTGCTATGATTAAAACTCTGGCAGACCGAGCTACACGCATTTGCGAACCACAAGTTCTACACCAGGAATTTCAACACTTAGAGTCAGCGCTCCACTCTAATGGCTACGCAAAACGAGAAATTAAGAGAGCATTACATCCTAGTAAAGGTCCCAACATCACAGAAACAGCCGCAAACAATAGGAAGGGCAAGGCCTTTTTACCGTACATCAGATCAGTCATAGACCGCATAGGCAAACTACTTAAACGCCACAACATTGACACCGTCTACAAGCCCACTAAACAGATTTGTAACATACTCCGTTCCGCCAAAGACCCCAGGGATCCTCTATCCACCGCAGGAGTATATAGAATACCTTGTTCGTGTGGCAAGGTGTACATCGGAACCACACAACGTAGTATAAAAACCCGCATTGAAGAACACAAAAGAAATTGTCGCTTGGGTCAAACTGAAAAATCAGCAATTGCTGAACATGCCATACTCGAAGAAGGGGAACACATCATCCAATATGGTAACACAGATATTCTGGCATCTACATCCCACTACTATTCTCGCTTATTCCGTGAAGCCATTGAAATACACAAGCACAAAAATAATATCAATCGCAAAGAAGAAGGACTTAAACTCAACAGAATATGGCAAACAGCGTTAACAAAAACAAAAATCCAGGCCAATCAGACGCCAGCTCCTTGTAGTACTCCACTGGTACAAGTCCAGCCCACTGGCCACCCGGACCTATCACAACGTACTTCCCCTCCAGCCGCCGACATATATACAGCACCTCTGGTGGTGACCAGCACAGTCGGTGCTGAGATCTCCACTAGGAAACTTCGACCTCGCCGCCACTGAAGATGTCTGCCGTAGTCGCAGACGAAACGTTTGGGAAGAAGAAGGAACCCAATAGACCACGGCCCACAAGCCCGGTTAATATTATTGCATCTAGTATTTGCTCTATTGTCATATCCTGACTGCACAGTGACAGTATCTCTTTATATTAAAGGACTGTGAGTGGTTTATTGACACAACTACCTTTCCCCATTAGTCAAAAGTATTCATAAATGCACTACGCACAAGGAGAGCGAATGGTAAACAGTATGCTTAGTATTCTTACCATGCTTAGTTGCTTTCTTCCGTGTATGGTTAAGGGATCAGTGTTCAAAACCTCCAGTTTACCCAACTTCTTCCTACTAAGGGCAAACATGGGCCACAAAGCAAAGGAAACCACTGTTGAGGAGTGACAAATTATAATAAATTTGCACACAGAAGGGGAAACCTATGCAGAGATAGGAAGAATGGTGAACAGAAGTCATTCAACCATTTTTAGTGTAGTTCAGCACTGCAAGCAGCAGCAAATGCTTGCCAATTTACCCAGAACTGGAAGGCCACCCAAACTGACTAGCAGGGACAGAATAGCTGTGATTAATATGGCGAACAAAACTCCAGGAATTGCAGCCCAGCTGAAGGAATCGATTGGTAAAGAAGTTCATCCACACACAATCACCAGAGTGCTGAATAGTGCTGGTTACCGTGCAAGGTGTTTAGCTGTAGGATTTCATCACATAAACAACAAATCATTAAACTTTCCTACCATACAGCTAGAAGGAACAAATATAAAATATTCAAGTAAGTCAAAATTTTTAGGATTATATATTGATGAAAATCTCAGTTGGAAACCTCATATTAATGAATTAATTAAAAAACTAGGTCAAATCTGCTTCCAAATTAACGTTTTGAAACACTCAGTGAGCAAAAATACACTTAGGGTCATGTATTTCTCCAAATTTCACTCCTTAATTTCATACGGAATATCCTTGTGGGGAAATAGTAGCGAAGCTATTAAAATATTCAAATTACAAAAAAGGGTCATTAGAATTATTCTCAGTTTACCTTTTATTGTCAGCTGCAAACCATTCTTTAAAGAACTAAACATTTTGCCATTGCCCTGTATATACTTATATGAAACAATTGTACTAGTGCAAACACACATCAAAGATTTTACCACCAATTCTGAAATTTACTGTCATAACACAAGAGAAAAAACTAAATTACATCTAACCCCACATAACAAAAAATTGTTTGAAAATAGTTTTTACTACAGAGGCATTAAATATCACAACAAATTACCCATTGAAGTAAAAAATATAAATTCCATTCACCATTTCAAAAAACATCTCAAGCAATTTTTGATGGAAAAGTGTTATTATTCAACTGATGAGTTTTTGCATTGTTGAGGTAAATGCAGATCTAAGGATGTAAGCGGTGAAACAGTATCTGGTACAAGGTGTCCTTTGTAGTCTGGAGGTTTTTGAGCTTGAGTTTTAGATGAGGGTTTGTAGATAGATTGTGCATGTGAATATTATGTATGTTAGTACTATATTTTGTAAGTAGTTTTTTTAGTGACACAACCACATGTATATGTTTTTATGGTTGAAAATAAATAAATAAATAAATAAAGGGTGCCAAGGAAGAAGCTATACATGAGTAAATTAAATCAGAAAAAGAGGAAGGAATTTGCTAAAACTTATCTGTCTTGAAGTGTAGAGTTCTGGGATAATGTTCTGTGGTCTGATGAAAGCAAATTTAATATTTACCGCAGTGGTGATAGAATCTTAGTCTGGAGGAAACCAAACACTGAATGGGATCCAAAGAATATGGTGGGCACAATGAAACACGGAGGTAGTGTAATGGTGTGGGGGTGCATGACATTTGCAGATGTAGGGGATCTTGTATTTATAGGTGATACCATGTATGCTTATTTATGTATTCTTAAAGAACATTTGGAAAACACTGCTAAGAAATTAGGATTGTAGGGAAATTTTTATTTCCAGCAAGATAATGACCCCAAGCACACCATGGAAGTAGTTTGATTATGGCTTTTGTACCACATTCCACATCTCCTGCATACCCACCACAATCTCCAGACCTCAACCCAATAGAAAATATTTGAAATGAGCTAGAAGAGCGAGTCAGAAGACATATTACAAATAAAAGCCAGCTGAAGGAAATGCTCTTAGAGGAGTGGAATAACATCAGAGCTGATGTGACAACAAAGCATGTGTAGTCAATGCCTAAAAGGCTATCAGCCGTTCTCTTGCAAAAGGGTCAAATGACAAAGTATTAAAATCTGAATACTTTTGTCCAGTTCAAATTAAGTTGATCCCTACGTATTTCTTTAGAATAAGTATTTTGGTTTGTTCTTCATGTATATATTTCTTTATATTAAAGAGTGAAATGCACTGCTTCAGTTAGAGCTCAGTACGTTTTATTCATGTTCATTGTAATCACATCCTTGATACTAATAACCGCATCCGAATATTTATGTCTGTCTCTGTATCTATATCATAGATATTCAGACATTTTCATAGTTCAGTTTGTAGATTAATCAATAATCCATTGACAAATGAAGAACACAACAAAGAATATGAACACACAAAAAAGATAAGTAATTTGAATAACTTCAAAATAAACTTCATACACAAGTGATATATAAATATATAGAAGATGGAAAAGAATTAGAAACCTAAGTACTCTAAAAATAGAAGTAATCACTAAAGAAATATTGTAAATCACATTTCATCCAAAAATCTCCAACAAGATTTTCAAGGCTTCTATTATAATTTGGCACCTCAAAATATATTCAATTTAAAAAAGCATTATATCTTGTTTGAGTTAAATTTTTTGAGTTACTTTAGTATTAATTATATCCTGTTGATCGTGAAGATTGCTAAGGCCTGTGCAATGGAAAAACAAAGAGAAATCTGGAGACAAGCATGAAGGTACATTTGTGGTCTCACACAAACAAAAAAAGTAGAACTGAATAAAATTGTATTTGATTATAACATTGATATATTTGTAATACAAAGAAGCAAATCTAACAAATGACCAACTTAAATACTTCAATTTTACTGGATTTTTACTGCACTTACTACCCAAAAATAGACACATAAGTAGTGGAATATTAGTTGGAGTCAAAAAGGATATTAAAACCTCCTTTGAAATTGTTAAAGAAATGGATAACACAGATAAAAGTGAATTAATAAAGCTAAATTTTTGGGATAACAAAACACATCTACATTTATACAGTATTTACAATCCTCCCAGGAATGTACCGGATCTCTCACTTATTGAACAATTAAATAAAACAGTCGTAATTGGGGATTTCAATGCCCATTCCAAAAGATGGGGTTATGAAAAAGTGGATTCTACAGGGAAGATAGTGGAAGAATTTTTGAATACCACAACTTTTGAACTGATTTATAGTAAAGAAGATCCCACAACCTTCATACATTATTCTGGAGCGGGCAGTAACCCAGACCTCTTGTTAGCTACAACAGATATTGTTTCAAAAATTAAAAAACAAGTTATAGAAGTTCCAAGTTCTGGTCACAGAGTGGTAATTGCTGATATAAAACTAGAGAATACAAATAACAGTCAAGGTCTTACGAATCTGTATTGGAACTTCAAAAAAGCAGATTGGAACAAATATAAAACTGAATTAGAACATAAATTTAAAGAACAAACAAACTCACAGCTGCATGACCAACCAGATCATATGAACAAAGAATTCTGTAAAGTCATCCTAGAAACTGCAAAAAAACATATTCCTCGTGGAAGAATTAAAAATTTCAAACCCTTTTGGAACCCCCAGTTAGAAGAACTGAAAAAGCAAAGGGATATAGCTAGAAATACAGCTGAACAAACAAAAAACATATCGGATACACAAATATGGCGGAAGAAATGTGCCTCATTAAAAAAAGAAATTAATACTGCTAAAAGGAATCACTTTAATAATTTCTTAGAAAAAATGGATTATAGGACAGATGGTAACAAAGCTCACAAGTTCATAAAAAATGTCAAGGACAGGAAAGAAAACAACAGCACACCTATCATACACAACAATAAAATGTTAGTAAATGATGCAGTCATAGCCGAAACATTCAATAAATATTATGCTAATGCACACAAAGTAACAAGAAATAATAAAAAGGAACGTAAAGAATTTAAGAAAGATTCGAAACAAGAAAGAGAATGTAATCCTAACACTCAGTGCAATATCTTTTTTCAAAATTTTAATATGCAAGAATTGAACATTGCAATAAATAATCTAAAAAACAAAAAGTCTCCTGGACCAGATCACATACATCCAGAGTTCATAAAAAACCTTGGAAAAACAGCAAAACAACAACTACTGAAACTCTACAATCTATCCTGGAAAACCACTGTACCTGCTGAATGGCGAAAAGCAATAATTGTCCCACTCTTGAAGAAAGACAAAACAGCATCAGAAATAAAAAATTATAGACCAATAGCTCTTACCAGCATAATAGCAAAAGTGATGGAAAGAATGGTGTCAAACAGGTTAAATTGGTTTCTAGAATCACAAAATTTAATATCCCCATGTCAAGCTGGATTCAGAGAGTTCCACTCTACAAATGAACAAGTCTTACTTCTCAGTCAAGAAATCAAAGACTCCTTCAATAGAAAAGAAGATAATTTATCAGTTTTTATTGATTTTCAAAGCGCATATGATTCTATATGCAGAACAAAACGAAAGTAAAAAAAATAGGGATACAAGGTCCAATGTTTTCATGGCTATGTCATTTCCTAACACAACGCTTTATTGCAACCAGATATGGAAGAAATATATCTAAATATAAACAAATTCACCGTGGCTTGCCACAAGGTGCAGTGCTCAGCACTACACTTTTTAATATATTTATTAATGATCTACCACAACAAATACAAGAATCAGGCGTGAAGTGTGCACTATTTGCTGATGACTTGGTAATGTGGACTTCAAAACCAAAAAGCAAAAGTACAGAACCGGAAAAAACCATGCAACAATCCTTAACCAACTTACAGAGGTGGACCAAAGAAAATTTAATGACTGTTAATACAACAAAATCAAACTACCAAATCTTTTCACTAAGAAAAAAACCACTAAAAATAAAAATAAATTTTGAGGGTCAACAATTACCAGAAACAAAGGAAGCAAAGTATTTAGGAGTTACATTTGATACCAAACTTACATGGACCAAACAAATAGAAAATGTAATACAAAGAGCAGAGAGGCGCCTTTCACTGTTAAAACGTCTAACAGGAATGAAGTGGGGATGTTCCAGAGCAACGCTTAACACAACATATAATATAATGATATTATAAATATATAATATTTATATATATAAAACCATTGTTTACTTACTGCAGCGAAGTTCTTGTAACAGCAAACACAAAAAAAAATTCAAATCTTTCAAAACCAAAGTCTGAGATTAATTACAGGTGCTATCAAAACCACACCAATAGCAGCTATGGAAATACTAACCAACCAATATCCCATTGAATATGAAATAGAAAAAGCGGCTCTTATTCAACACGAAAAGTTGATCAGACTCCCATTCAATACATGGCACAAGAGAAATTTTACACATACACTAAAGACTCAGGAGAGCTTTCTTTCCAAAATTCAAGACATCAAGAAGGATGTACACCTTCCTAATTCAAAGGAAAACTTCATATCTAAAGTCAATCCAACACATACATTAGACATCACATATTATTTACACCTGACAGAAGAAGTAAAAAAAAGTGATACTCCAACTAGTGTTCTAAAATTATTGGCATTAGAGACAATCCATACTAGGTTTCCAGAACATGAGTGGCTCCATATTTATACTGATGGATCATTTATATCAAAGACGGAGCAGGTGCTGGAGTCACATGTCACCTCTTTTCCTATTACAAATCTTTAAGTTATGGAACTACTAACTTTGATGGAGAAATTGAAGCAATTCGAATGGCCCTACAAAATCTTTTGTACAGAATTTCACATTTTCATCAAGCAGTTATTCTCTCAGATTCCAGGGCAGCAATTACAGCAATTACTTCCAAGTTGTCACCAAAAAACCAAACTATTATAGAATGTTGGAAGATGCTTAGCCATCTAACAGCACTTCAAAAACACCTAGTCTTCCAATGGATACCGGCTCACTGTGGACTGAGTGGTAATGAGAAAGCTGATTTTCTTGCAAAAAAGGGTACCAGCGGTGTACAAAAATCTATAGTTAATTTACCATTTTATGCAGCTAAAAGATTAGTCAACTCTGAATTCAAAAAAATTATTGCAAAATATTACTATGAAAAATCAAAGAATAAAAGATGGGAACTACCAAACATTCAAACAGTGATTCCTGAGTATCCTCGAAAAACAGCAGTTGCAACCTTCAGGTTGATTACAGGACATGATTGTCTGGCAAAACATTTAAACAGAATTGGGATATATTCTTCACCACTCTGTCCTCTATGTGATCTGCAAGAGGAAATGGATCGAGACCACCTTCAAATATGCCCGGCCACTTCTAATGCCCCATCCATCAGTGAAAAATATTGGAGAGCAAGAGGATTAATGACTTCATTGTCAGAAATCCAGCATTAGCTAACAACAACATTTGAGGATTATGACATACAAGCAGATGGATAAATCAGCTATACAGAACTTATGGCTATGAGCGATACAAACTGGATATACTGCACATCACATATTTCAGCATGCAGTGTTGCAATATTGTGGTGGGCCATACAAACTCTTTTCGCATTATAAGACCCTGGAGACGTTGTTTCCATTTTCGCTAATAATACAGCACACTAATATCAAAGAATAATCATCAGTTAACACACTTTGTCACTCTTTAACCTTCAACTATTTGGTTCTGAAGAAGACAAACACGGGACAGAACACAATAGAGGTGGCAACTATGTGGTCCGTATGCAGTTGCCACGTTGTGCTTTAGCAGATGAAAAGCAATTGAAAGTTTAGTGAAAACAGTAAAAATAAGTGAAGTATTTGTTTCCAGTGTAACATATAGAACTGGCTGTTCACTGAATCATTTCGTTTTACAGTAGATTTGTTGAAAAATTGAAAAAAGAACTGAGACATTAACTTTCATTGCTAAATCTGGCAATGATGGAAACTGTTACCCTCTCACCCACACCATCCCCTTACCCTACCTGCTACTTCCGCTTTGTATCGCTTGTAAGCCTGAACTTCTGTATATAGTCTATAATTTTAGTCATATAATCATAAGATTAGTAAAGGTATCAAACTATTATAAAAGTTCCCAAGGAAACTGACCACATGGGGAAACATCTTATTATAAAGAATTCAAGTTACATCATGAATTTCAAAATATCGGCATTGGATGGTGATATATGACTCAGTAATAGAAAAGCAGACAGCATAATTAAGGATATGGGAACCAATGAACTTACAGATGCGTTTTGACCAATTGACTGATGATGGGGTGGGAATTTCTTTGGAACACTATCCTATTTTAACAGTAAGAGAGCAAAAGTGTTTTTAGTCAACAGTTTAATTTTTTTTTTTTTTTTTTTTTTCAAACCTCCAAGAAAGAAGATAGTTTAATGTATTTTTGTACAATGATTTATTTTTCATGTAGCGATATCTAATTATTCATCTTAACCCTAGATAGCCTTTTAGGGTATGGCGTTATTCATTTATTTTACCTTTTTTACCTTTTTAACAGTTTTTCCCTTTCACTTTTTAATATTTTAATTGTTTTAACTTTCACTTTTGACTCTTAAACCCTGGAAGCTCATGAGTTATTTATGATTCTAACATTTTAGCTTTTTAGCATTTTAACTATTTTCTATTTAGCTTTTACTTGACTGAATGGGATGGCTCAGGCAGTAACGTCTGTGGCCCACATTCGGGAGGTCGCAGGTTGATCTGCTTGGCCGTGCACTCTGATATGGCTTTTTCCGTGGTTTTCCCATGTCACTTAGGCAAATGCTGGGGTGCATTATTTCATATCACGGTTTCCTTTCCACCATTTCCTTTCATTCCATTTCCTTATCATCTTTCAAGTGGTGCAGTTGCAGGCATGTAGTGTGGGTAGTGTCGGGCAGATGGTGTGGATGACTGCACATGGTAACTGCTTTTCTCGGCGCTGGGTGGCATCTGGTCGGCCCTTGTCCTCTGCCGAGGGGGGTGGGGGTGCTTCGTGTGATACTGAGCCGGACTCACGTTGTGATGGCTGCTTGGTGGGGCCTGGTGCCAGGATAAAGACATCTCAGCACTTGACAGGACTTCCACGCATCTCTGATGGGCCTGTCTAGCTGCGAGTCTGATGGCACCGCTTTGGTTGCCTCATTTCATCCCTCCCTCCTGGGGGGTGGTAGCCACAATAAATCTGTGTAGGTTGATGTGAGCGAGGTGTTCTCCTCTGTACTTGTACCCTTTACCTTTAGCTTTTACTTTTTAACTGTTTTAACCTTCAAGTTTTTATCTGTGGAGCTTAGAAGTTTCTTAGCTTCTTAGTTTTCCCATTTTATCTTTTGACTTCAGCCCAAATGACCAAGTTGTTGACGGGCCCTTAAAGCACACATGCACATATGCTTGCTTACTCACTCGATCACTCTTGACCCTAGAATTATAAGGGCTTGGAACAAAGGCACTGTTCATAAGCATTTGCCTATCAGACTACATTTTTTAAAAACCTTCTACAGAAAAAATAATTCACAAATTCATTAGGAGCAAACATAACCTGAATTACCTTGTACTGTCCAAATTCTTTTACATTGGCATTTATTTAACATGTTTTATTCAACAGCTAATGCACTTTTTACCTTGTGCTCCATGCACATGAAAGATTCTGTGATTTCTAGGATAGAGGGTAAATTTTTTCCTGCAATAAGTAGGATATTCAAATTCTACAGAAAAATTGTGGTTTTTCAATATCAAAATATTTTAATGAACCTAAGGCTAGTGAGCTTTTCTGTATGTCGTCTGTAACCCTGCAATCAAATGCATTACTAGTGTATTAAAGAATATACTTTCATAAATCAAAAGAATGTGTCCAGTATAACAGAAACTACTCAGCTGATATTTATAATTAATGACTGAGAAGATAATTCTTGATAGTTTACTATGTATCATATGCACAACATATAAATTATTGATGGCTTGAAAGATAGGGAATCTTTATATCAATAAGTTTTATCACTGTTTTGTTGAACATTGATGTTACAGATATTCCTTTTAATATGAAAACTGTAAAGTCTTTATTTTATTAAATAATTTTGGGACTAAAAAGAAGTCGCGTAAGTTTCAATTTCATCCACTGTGCTTGCTTGTCTGAAAATTACTTGCCATTTGGATAGTCCTTTTATCGTTAAAAGATATTTACAACTTAAATTACCAGAGCTTTGATATCTTAGGAGGTTAAGGAGTTTAGAAGCACATTGCTGATATTTCATTCTTGTTTCTGCGGTCATGAGATTCTTTGGTCCATTATTATGAATTATTGGCACTAGCCTTTATGAACTACAGTTCTAAGGGATAAGGGAAAATATTAAATATTAAAACATCTTCTGGAATATTGCACAATAATTTCATAAAGAGCATGAGGATAGAATGAATGAAATTAATATATTTGAGGTTTAAAAATCCTGGTGCAATGCTGAGTAAGTGGCTAGCGACAAATTAAGCTGCTTCTTAGTTAGCTTAAATTGATGTGGCTGCTTAAAAGTATCTAAACTGTTTTCTTATTAATGAAATACAGC